>CAJVGC010000592.1:3457621-3662285 GCA_910822075.1 Senecio squalidus
CGCGGAGAATTCCAGCCTCGGTCAGTTGTTTAACCTCTTCACAAGCTGCCCTACTTCGATCAGGCGCCAGGCCTCGCTTCTTCTGTACTATGGGGCTTTTTCCTTTCTGAATGGTGAGCTTATGTTCGGCTAGCCCCCTTGGTACCCCCGTCATGTCCGAGGGTTTCCAAGCAAAGACATCTCTGCTCTGTCGGAGAAGCGTGATGAGCTTTTCCTTGCCTTCCTGAGTGAATGTGTCTCCTATCGTAACGGTTTGTTCCGGATGATCCGGATGAATGACAACCTTTCCTAGCTTGACTTCCTCTTCCTCCTTCCGCAATATCTTCTCGATTTTTTGGCATTCCAATACTTTGTGAGCCTCCGGACGAATTTCGACAATTCCTCCGGGGGTAGGGAATTTCATGAGGGAGTGAGCTGTCGATACAATAGCTCCGAGCTTAGCTATTCCGGGTCTTCCAATAATGACGTTGTATGGAGAGCTGGCCCGAACTACTAGGAAGTCAATTTCAACTGTCCGGAACTTTTCATTATTTCCGATGGTGAGGGGTAAGCGGATTTGCCCTATCGGTTTCACCGCTTCTCCGGAAAACCCAACCAAATACTGAGAGCATCTCTCCATCCTTTGTTGTACTTCGGGATCCAGCTTCAAAAAACATTGTTCAAAAAGTATTTCTGAGGCACTTCCATTGTCAATGTATATCCTGTGTACCGTCTGGTTTCCAATGTCTCCTACCACAACCATTGGGTCTGTGGTTCTTTTAGAGGTGCCTACCGGAGGAAAAGACATCTCATGTATCATCCAGGGCTCCGTCCTTTCATCCCGGAGTCCACTACCTTCTCCTTCACAGAAGACCATCTGTATCTCCTTCCCTTTTCCTTTTCCGGGGTATGGCAGTCCTTGCTTCTTTTGGCCTCCTAGCTTGATTCCTTCCATCAAATGGTTCAGTTGACCAGTTCTTACGGCCTCCTCAATCTGTTTCTTTAACTGAAAACAATCGTTCGTGTAGTGTCCCTTGTCCTGATGGAATTCACACCATCGGTCAAGGAACCTTTTATCTGGAGTTCCTACTAAGGGAGCCGGAGCAGTGAAGTGTATTCTCCCTTTTTCCGTGGCGAAAACTTCGCTAGGGGTCTTGCTCAGTTCTGTGAAGCTGACTTGTCTCCGAGATTCTCCGGAAGAAACGAAAGGAGATGTACGGACAGGTCCTCGTCCGAACCTTCTTTCATGACTGCCGGGAGAAAAGCTTTTTCGGCTTGGGGAAGGCCTCCATGGAGGACTTGCTGGCGGAAAGACCGTTTTCGACCCCTTTCGGGATGCAGCTGTGCTAGCCTCTACATATTGTCTCGAGGCCTCCTTCCCATTGAGAAATCTCTTCACCCGTTCCATCATTTCATCTACTGTCTCGGGTACCCTAGCATTGAGTTTCGCTATGAGGGCCGGTACCCGAATCCCTTCCATGAATCCTGATACTTTCAACATATCGTCCCCTCCTTTAATCTGCAGGAGCTCCCGCTTCCATCTCTCTACAAAATCCTGGAGACTCTCGTTCTCCTTTTGAATGATTTTAGCAATGTCTGTCGGGCCTCGAGTGTATCTTCGTTGTTGCATAAAGTAAAGTTCGAACTTCTTTTTCATGTCTTTGAAATTATCAATACCCTCTTCCGGCAACTCGCCGAACCATATTCTAGCAGGCCCCACGAAAGTCTGGGCGAACATTCGGCACCAGATCGGCATCGGCCAACCCTCGGTATCTGCCGCGCCAGAGAAAATGGCCAAATGATCATCCGGGTCACCACTTCCGTCATAGGTGCGCACGATGCTAGGCATCTTCACCTTTCGAGGCATTTTGAACGTAGAGATTCTTCGAGTGAACTTAGAAGCAAAGTCTGACTGATACGGGAGGTTCAGATCTTCCTCATCGTCACTATCTTCTCGCTCCGATTCACTCGCATAGCGGATCTTCCGGGCAACCGGAGGAGTCTTCCGGGTATGATCTTTCTTCTTCTTCCGCTCATGCTCTTCCAGCATGGCTTTAAGCGCATTGTAATTCTTTTCCAGGAACTCCTCAGAGATCCCCGTACCGGTCTCTACATGAGTCTGCTCATTCCCCGGAGTCTCGTCTTCAATTATCGGTTGCATATTATTTCCTGAGGAACTACCGATAAAAGGCGTATATGGTCCTGTAGAAGCCATGTAAGTCCCACGGATGGCGCCAAATGTTGCGACACCGGAATATCACAAGTACAACTGGGTAGAAGGTTCGGATCCGAAGGAGCTGATCCGAAGAAGACCTTCAGCCTAGTTCTTATCTTCGATCTCGAACTATCTGCACAAGCAGGCAAACACACGAGTAAACGGAGCGGGGATGATCCCCTGGTTTACCTCGGGCGTAAGAGTAAGATTACGAAGAGTAAGAGTAAATAAGTAAAGTAAGAGTGTAGAGTGTTTATGAACGTTACCCTTGAAGTGAAGAGTGAGCTTGGTATTTATAGATCTTGAGTTTCGGATAATAACATGCTCTAAGTACAATACCTTGTTTATCCTGGAGATATTCCGAAGTATTGTACTTTCTGTCGAGAAGTCATCCTTCGGCCTCTTGGTCCTTAGGATGCTCTTCGGATAATAGGTGTTGTTTAGATTCCCTTTCTCAAAGATTGTGTCTAGCCTAATGGATCTTTCGGCGTACCATTGGTTTGGCCGATAGACTTCTATCGGCTACCGATGGTACGTCATCAGATTATAACCTAAATTCTCATACGCATTGAGTTTAAAGAGACTTAACACGGCAAAATAACTGTTTATATGGTCCTAGATAAAGGTGATAGATGTACCCAATCTAACTAGTGGTGCAACTCGTGGTACAATTGGCTTATGTCAAACTAAGGATTATTCTTGTTCCTGGTTGTATCTAACCATATTTTTATAACTTATTTGTGTTCATTGCATATTTGCATGTACCTTCTATATGATTTATGCGTTTGGTAGAAGTTTAAACGGGCTTAAATAGGGCTCTTTTTGGCTCGAGTTTTTTTTAAACTTTGTTTGATAGGAGATTATATGAATAGTTTATTTGAAAAACCATTTTTTTTTCTCAGCCTGTTTTGAAAGTTATTTGATGAATATCTATGTAGGGTAATCTATAATTGGGTTTTAAGGTGGATTTATGCGAAACAATATGTACACTGTTGTCTGGCCGTTCGTCACATTCTCGATCTCGACCAATCTTTGTTTTTGTTAAAGTTTTGAATGTTTGGTATGTTTAATTGTTGAAGCAAAATTCTGTGTTTACCTCATTGTTTTCTATGTCTTATAGTTTTTTTGCGGCTTTATTATGTATAGTGATTTGTTTTACTTTGAGAAAAATAAAAAATTTAAATGGATAAAAGAAGAAGCCGAAGAAAGAAAATGGTTAGGTAAAGAGAAGCGAAGACGTAATGGTAAAAAGGGAAACCCAACTTAAATTGGCTTAAAAGGTCTTTCAGAGAAGAAAAAAATTGTTTTAAAAGGGTAAAATAGATATTAAATATATTATTTTGGTATATGTATCAAAAACTTTGGTGAACAAATCACCTTTATTTAAGAAATTATTTTCGAAATTTAAGGAAATAGAAGTTCTTGATGTATGTGTGACATATTAACCACAACATAAAAGGTGGTTATTAGTAACATTAAATTTAATCACACAAAAGGAAATATGAATATAATATTGGATGTGACAAATTAACTATCAGATCTTTTGGTTTATCATATTTGTATATGTTAAGATTTTACATATACTTTTAAACGTGAGGAATCAATATTTTTTCGAACTTTTTCAAAAATATGAAAAGGTAAGTGCGGAGAATAAGCATTTGTGTTTGTAACGTCAACTATTCTAATTACATTTCTAAATGCATATTGTTCCATACTTATAACATGTTATAATATTTGATAAACTACTTTTATCATAGACGATATTCAAACAAAATATTTTACATAAGGGCGTTTTGGTAGTTTTCAAAAATATAGAGACAAAGAGTACAATTTGGTCGCTTACATAAACGGTATGTATACTTGACTCTATTTGTTTTTATATATTCTTATTTTCGGCCTAAAACAAACCCATAAAAACTATTCTAGGATAAAAAGTGATGCAACTTTTAGGAAAATTTTTAGTAAAACTATTTTTGTGCCTCTTTAAAGAGACTCAATATATATATGTAAAAAGTGTTGCATCATTATCACACACATGCGCATTGTATATATAAGTACACTTGCATTGTATTGTATTCTTCATAAGTTATACAACTTTCTTTCCCGAATAGAAGTCATAATACATTTGATACGATGGAAACCACCACTGTGGCTTCCACCACCGCACCTATAACTTCGAAAGTCAGCCCGGCTTTGAAAAATACACTCTTAATCGTAAGTTGCATCATGTATCTCATAGGAGCCTGTGGTGGTCCGTTGATCACGCGACTCTACTTCATCCATGGAGGGAATCGCCTCTGGTTGGCTTCCTTTATCCAAACGGCTGGGTTTCCGTTCATCGTTATTGTTCTTATCATTCTCTACTTCCTTCGTCGTGCAACAACCCAAAAAAAGGATCAAAACATAACCAAAACCACGACGTTCATTTATATTCGTCCAAGATTATTCTTTGGGGCTGCGTTTATTGGTATCATAACTGGTGTTGACGCTTACCTCTATTCTTATGGCTTTGCACGCCTTCCTGTGTCCACCTCCTCCTTAATCATCTCAGCCCAGCTGGCTTTCATGGCTTTTTTCGCCTTCCTTCTCGTGAAACAGAAGTTTACACCTTATTCAATTAACTCGTTGGTACTATTGACGATTGGGGCAGGGGTGTTGGCGATGCATACGAGTGGTGACCGACCTGCGGGAGAGAGTAAGAAGGATTATATGATTGGGTTTGCTATGACTGTTGGCGCAGCTTTAATAATTGGGTTTATGATGCCGTTAATTGAACTAACGTACAACAAGGCAAAGCAAACAATTACGTTTACACTTGTGTTGGAGTTTCAGATAGTTTTGTGTGTTTTCGCCACTATATTTTGTACCGTCGGAATGATCGTTAACAATGACTTCCAGGTATGTCGAACTTACAACCTTTTATTCTTCCTTCCTTTCTTTCTTTCTTTCTTTTCAACTTAGTTTTATTCGTCATCAAACTTAGTTTATCTACTTTGTTCTACCATATGCTATATGTTTTGTTTGTTTTTTTCCTACATATTGTTTTTTATCTTTTTCTAAAACTACTTCGTTTTCAAAGTCTTGTTTATTATTATTTTATATTTGATGTCTTCAACTTATTAAATCATATAGTAGTCGTGATACTTAAAAATAATACATATTATTTCACTTGCAACTTGTATATATTTACGTAATTAACTATTATTAATGGTTTCAAATACATATAAAATAATACCAAAATAATGAACTATTAAATAAGAAAATATAATGAAACAAATGATTAAAATCATCTCATATTTTTTATGTTGTCTCATCAACAAAAGAATTAGTTTCTCTAAATTGAAATAAATATGGGTTCTATAAATTGAATAAAAAGTATATTTGATGGAACCAGACCTCTCATGTTTGACGAATTCTAATCCTAAAACATGTCGTAGACTAAGTTTTAAATGGTTTCATCATCAAAAGTTGCTATTTAATCAGTAAAGTTCATTTCAGTCTGATTTTCAGTGAGAAAGCAGTTAATCCTATTTTACTAGTGGGATTGATATTGATATCTTAAAGGTGTTCGAAATATAAAATCCAATTGTTATATATTTATTGGCTTATACTAGTTACCTCTTGTGTAATATAATACATATTGTTTTTTGAGAAAAATCATAAATTTAATCTCCTAACATCTTAAAATTCCGAAAAGGCATATCTGACTCAAGGCAATTTTCTCACGCCACTTTGGTCTCTTAAACCTTGGCACGAGAAGAAACGAGTGGTGTTTATTAACCCACGTCTTCGCGCCTATTAAAATTCGTTCTCGCGACATCACAATCTTGTTCTCGTACAAAGATGTGGCTTAATATACACTATTCATTTCAAAAAATTCCGGTCTCGAACCATGGGGTAAAAGACAAAAGTGGCGAGAGAAAATTGTCCCTAATTTTGTGATTATTTTCGAATTTTTAAGATGTCAAGTGATTAAATTCATGGTTTTACCTTGTTTTTTTTAGGTATGCATAATTATAAGATATAACAATGACATGTGATATAAAGTAAACGTAGGAAACGTCATAGAGAAGATTTAAGTCGTTTTACTTTGTATTTATTTCAAACTTTCATATATTATTAGAATATTTAATTGACATTTATTGGTTTCACTGTAGGTTATTCCGAGAGAAGCTGCCAACTTTGAATTAGGGAAAACAAAATATTATATGATACTGTGTGTTAGCGCTATAGTTTGGCAATGCAATTACGTTGGTGCCTTTGGCGTAATCTATTGTTCATCATCGTTGTTATCGGGGATCATAGCCACTGTTTTACTTCCAATAACAGAAGTCTTAGCTGTTATATTTTACAAAGAGAAGTTTCAAGCCGAAAAAGGTGTTTCATTGGTTTTGTCTCTATGGGGATTTGCTTCTTACTTCTACGGAGAATACAAGCTAACAAAAAAATCACAAGATATATAGAGCCTTCTCAACAATCAATAAGTTTATCTCAAACTAATCACACATCAATATGTAGGCACGGCTTTTGTAATTTTTATTTCATATAGGTGTTGTATTGTACATTCTGGTTACCTTATCCTGACACATTAATGTTTTAAAAGAGGGGGCTATCCGCTCATTGTAGTGGAATTTTCTTCTAAATGAAAACAAAACACAAACTCAAAAATTTTAAAAAAAAAACATATAATTATTTTATAAAATTAAAACATAAATAAAACTATAAAAAAAACTCACCTCCTTTAAAATAAAATATTCGCCAAAAACTTTAAATAAATAGAATACATTTATAAAATTAATCTTTTTTATATTAAAAAATAATAATTTAAACAAAGGAAAAAATAAAATTATTTTATAAAATTACAACAAAAATAAAACTATAAAACAAAACTCACCTATTTCAAAATAAAATATTCGCCAAAACCCTTAAATAAAGAGAAAACATATATATAAGTAATCTTTTATATATAAAAAAATAATAATAACAAGGGACAATTGCATATATACCCATTTAAACTTTGATAATTACATATTTACCCACTTAAACTTTAAAATAACGAATATACCCATTTTAATATTGGAAATCACATATTTGTCCATTTGTTTAAGAGAAATTACATATATTCCCACTTAAACTTTGATAATTACATATTTATCTATTCAAAATTTAAAATAACAAATATCCCCAATTTCAAAAATTATTAGATCTTCGACACATATACCCTTACTTGTACATCTCCTACTAAGATCCAAAGCCAAGAAAAAATCTCAATTATTCACTCTTCTCAATAAGAGTATACTAACTTTTTGTCATATAAATTTCGTTGATATCCCATTATTTATGTGAAGTCATATTTACTTTTAAAATTGTGAAATTCGTTTTATCGATGTCATGTAAAATTGGATGCGGTGGTTTTTTATTTTATTCGAAAGGATTAGATGTACATGTTTGTGTTAATATAATGAAGGTTATCACATCTATATGGATATCCAACTTTTGGATTTTGATTGCATTTTTTACTTCTAATAGTAGCACATGAAACTCGTATGTTATCATTTTTTGAAACTTAATGTATCTTTTTTATTGTTTTGGATGATTATATTTTATTTAGTATTTTAAAATTACAAATATATATTATTAGTTGCATGTGGGTTTTTTTTAAGGGTATATTGGCCATATAATAAATTGTTTTAAATTAATATCAAAAAAGTGGACAAATATGTGATTTCCAATATTAAAGTGGGTATATTCGTTATTTTAAAGTTTAAGTGGATAAATATGTAATTATCAAATTTTAAATGGGTATATATGCAATTGTCTCTAACAATATCATGAAATATCATTGGCCTTTGTGGTTTATAAATAGTATCATAAACATTTGATAAATGTTATATAGATAATAATATAAAGTGTGTATATTTCATTTACTTATTCTATTATATCTTTTGTCCATTTTAACGAGAAAGGCAAAGAATTATTTTATCAACGTTTTTCCATTGCCCCCCTCTATTTATAATGTGATTGTTTCTATGTAACATTTACGGTCTCGTCTAGCCCCAAGCTCACACCATAAATATCTTTTGATTATTTTCCATTGATCAACCTCGCCATCTCTTTACTATCTCTCGTATCATGTGCAGTATAATTAGAAAAATTATACTGTTTCTCACCATTGAAGAACCTAAGATTCATGTTTCTCAATCTCCTTCAAGAGAACTATTTGGAATTGATCCCATCAATACTGAAAAAGTTTTTATTAAGGATCTGGTTGAAGAAAATAAAATAATAGTTTTTAACAATAAGAATATTCATGTTGAAAATCATTTTATAACAACTAAAGGAGTCACTCAATCATGTTCACATAGTCTAGTGTCAATTATACATCTATTATTACTTATAATCTAGAGTCGTCGGCCATCTAACGTGTGAGATATTTCAAATAGTGGACTCAATCATGTTCACATAGTCTAGTGTCAATTAAACATCTATTATTACTTATAATCTAGAGTCGTCGGCCATCTAACGTGTGAGATATTTCAAATAGTGGAATGGTATGTATTTGAAACTCCTGACTCTTTGGGTGCCCTATGTTTTAATTACCATAATGTGATTAATGGCATACTAATTATTGAGGTATAATGATATTTAAACTCCTCAGTTACCCTAAGTTAATAACACAGACGTTTTTAGGTAATCCAAAAGTTGGTGGTATTAATGGCGTACTAATTATTGAGGTATAATGATATTTAAACTGCTCAGTTACCCTAAGTTAATAACACAGACGTTTTTAGGTACTCCAAAAGTTAGTGGTATCCACTTTGAATCTTAATGGTTTGAACGACCATAATGTGATTAATGGCATACTAATTATTGAGGTATAATGATATTTAAACTGTTGAGTTACCCTAAGTTATTAACACAAACGGTTTTAGGTACTCCAAAGGTTGGTGGTTTTGTGTTTTTCTATATAAGTTAGTTCGCCAGAAAAGTTACTTTTGCATCAACAAGGCCCATAACTACGTACAATTATGTCTCTTTTGAAAAACATGTCTCACTCCAAGATTGGCGCCCTTGACCCAACTAGAGAAGATTGGGTTGTTCATGTACGGCTTTGTAGAATGTGGGAGGCAATAAATACAAAACTCGGTGATGTCTTACTTGGGTTGGAGATGGTTATGGCTGATGATGAGGTAAATTCTAATTTGTTTGAAAAATTTAAAAGCGGGAAAAAGGGTACACCACAAAAACAGTTAATATACAATAATTTCTACCATGTTTTTTATGTACAACGATGGAAACTGTGGGGAGGGGGGGGGGGGGGGTTAAATTAGTTTCTTACATGTTTTTTTTTTTTACCAAAAAGGACGGTTCGATACAAGGTTTCATCACTAGAAATCATATACGAAAGTTTAAGGCTCTTCTCGAAGAGGGCCAGGTATATCAAATCTCGAGGTTCAGAGTGATTGAAGGTCAAATGGGATATAAAGCTGTCCCGAATCAATACCGCATCCGTTTCAACATTGCAACATCGGTTCGTAAACTTGAAGGTGGTCATGAGGAGTTTCCATTGAATGTGTTTAGTTTCACACCAACGGAATTTCACCAACAGAGAATCAACAACAATTCCCTCCTCACTGGTGCCGGTTTTTCTTTTCTCTAAATGTTTATGTTTTCTTTCCTATATCCAGTTTTTTGTGGGTTGTTGTCGTTCACATGACATCTGGCTATGTGTTTACAGATGTAATAGGGTGTTTGGTAGGTGCAGACGAAATTATTCGCCTTGACAATGTAAAACAAAGTGTGAAACACGACGTTAAGCTATCTGTTAGCAGGTTATTATTGTGTATTTTCCTTTCTTTCTGCCTACCTACTTCTTTCTGTCACGTTTATACTAACCTTCCCTTTTGTATGTTGCTTACTGCTTACTAATTAAATAGTACCACCGACAAAATAATGACCGTGACCCTGTGGGGAAAACTTGCTGAGTCATTTGACTACAGTTCCTACACAGCTGATGGGAAGCATGTTATAACAGCTATAACATCATTGACCGTTAACAAGTTTGAAGGTGTGTCTCCAGCCCTTAAGCCCTTAAGTAGGTAAAATCCATGTTCTATTGACATTCATAATTTGTCTCTAATTGCAGGTGAGGTAGTCTATCGGTCCACTACATCGAGCAGGGTGTACTTTAACCCGGCAATCCCTGAGGCGGATCGAGCAGGGTGTACTTTACAAAATTGTCACCGCGCAACGCGCGGGAATACGCCTAGTGTTAAATAAAGTCAACAATAAAAAAGATTGAGCATGTAAATGTTGTCTAAAAAGAAATCTAAAAATATTAAAACATGAAAACAAATTGATACTAGGAGAAATCAAAGAAACATAAAATCAAAAGTTATCATGTCACACATTATGTAAAACCTATAAAAACTTGTTTTATTTGTGAAAGATCAAATCATTATGGTAAAATCTATTTTCACAATCCACAAAACTAACAATTGCATAAGTCAAACAGATACAAAGGATTAGGTTTCACAAGTAAAAACAAGAATGAATCAATTCCAAAATTTTGAAGGTCTATACAAAATTTCATGCCAAATCAAAACAAACCACCACCCAGAATGAGTCACATAAGAAATTAAAAGTCAAAAACTCTTTTATAACACAAGACAATTAAAAGTCAAAAGGAAGGAGATGTAGAGATTACTCCGAGAGACTGTTCTACTTTGATTATTCATCAAGAGGTATTACATGTAGATCCCACTGGAATGGCATTACCAAATATCATTGATTGGGAATTTGTTGGTGGTGAGAATAAAACAACCTCTTCAATCACTGGAGCTGATATGAAAAAGTATGAACAACTTAGTTTCTATTGATTGGTGAAAGAATTTTAAAGAATTGATCTTGAACAAATGCATCAAATTGGTTTACAAAAGCACTCAAACCAAAGAAGGTCTTGTTCTGGAACTGATTTTGCTGTAGATTGGCTTAATGGGATGTATACTCTCGGATTTTCTTTGTTTAGCAGGAACTTTCACAGAGGTGGATATGCTCCATTTATGCAATGGATTTTTTACTAAAGAAGTGGAGTATACTTTATTATCAGGAAGAATTGGGCAATATAATATTTTGTAGTTGACAAAAGGTATGATAATGATTTTGCTTCACTACCCGAAATAATTACTTTAAAACTATTTTCTCCACGAGATTCTCAGTTGGCACATGATTTGGTATGGATAATGGTACTTCAAAGACAAGATGAAGATCTTAAGATGCAACAAGAAAAGGAGAAAAAGAAGAAGAAGAAGAAGTAGTAAATGGTTTTGATATCATCCTCATATGTAAAAAGGTATGAAGAAACTTAATACTTTACTTGTTAGAAAGTATAAGTTAAGGGGTAGATTTTTGGGATTTAAATGTTTTGATAAATAATCAAGTGTGGTTACTACTGCAAGAAGGTTTTAACTACAAGAAGACAACTTGGTTAATACTGCAATAGCCAGTTACTACTTCCCGTAAAGTATTACTACTGCACAAAAGATTTTGAACAAAAACATAGTTCTAGAGTAGATTTATAATTATCTTTTTCTTAATCGTAGTTAGTAAAAAATTGTATCTGTTAAGTCGGTTCCTAGAATTGCTAAGTTAAGCCTCAAGGTCTAAATTTATATGGATCCTTGTGATAGAGAAACACGTATGTTAGTCTTTTGTTATCGATTAATATATTGAGACTTGTTTTTTTTGAAAAGCCGGAAAATATATTGCCAAAGGCCAAAAAGCCCCAAAATGTAGAGAGACAGAACACCAAAATACACGAAGAAAAAAAAAGAACGAAGAAAAGCAAAAAAAACCTTAAAAGGAAAACTAAGTGATGTTGAATATATTGAGGCTTGTTGGTATTCGTTATAATTCTTATTGTTCTTATCATTATACAATATTCGTTTGTCAATAAAACTTGTAATATCAAAATGTTTATCCGCTACTAAACTTCTTTAATAGATCTTGATCGATACATATAAACGTGATTGTGATTTAAATAACCTGAACAATCCTTACATGAAGAGAGTTGGTTCATTATGTTGTACCAATCCATATTTATATAGAAAACACTCAATCATTTTCTTGTGTTCCCTACGTCCTTGCAAAGTTGCTATCTAACATTATTTACTACCTACTTTCCATTTATTTGATATTTAAATGAAGTAACCAACATTTAGACCTAAGTAATTGTATAGTTTAAATAACCACGATTGACACGAGAATTTTGTTATACGATTATAAAAATATCGTGATAATTATAATTCTAATCTAAAGAAAAAAGATTTATATAAAAACTAAAATGACACGGTGTGTGATAGCCGAAAAATATGAAAATGGAGTAAATTGTATATTTTATCATTTATTTATAATATCGTGTGCATTGAGAGGATACCGAATTAGTATAAACGCATCACTTGCATATGAATTATCTATTACGTATATATATAATATGACCAAAACTAAAGTCTAAACAACAAAAATAAATATATTTTTCGTTTATATATGTCCATACCTAAAGCGATTTTATTTTAATATTTTTTAGTTTTATTTATTGAAATTGAATAATCATGAGGCTTGGTCAACGAAAATAACATAATCCACATGATTTAATCATGTAACAATAATTATAATTATATTATATTATAATTATGTAATAAGTAAAAGAGTTGAACTTTTAAGAAATTTGTATGAGTAGGATAGAAAGTTTTGCACTCCATCAATTGACTTTTTGGTTAGGGGGTTCACACGGAATATTTATAGATATAAAAAGTTTTGAAATCAAATCATAGATGGTATTATTATTGTTGTTGACTTTTTATAATTTGATAACGACAACCTTCAGATCTTTAGAAGTTTTGGTTAAAAATCGAAAATATGATTAGTTACTTGTAATATTCGAATAACTGTTTTATAGCATTTACGGAAGCACCAATAATTTTAAGAAATATATACCGTATAAATTTTTCATAAATAATGTTTAGAGTTGTGATTATTAATACTTATGAAAATAGTGACTTATATTTAAATATTTGATGTCAACAAGTTTGATTAAAAGATTTGAATATAACTAGAGGTTAGAGAAAGTGAACACGGCAATATATATAGTCCAAGATAAGGTTAATAGTGGTGCAAGTGGCCTATATTCAAGTTATGGATTATTAGACTACACGGAGTGGGAAAAAAAAGGGGCGTTATGGGCCGGAGCGTGTTCTGTATCACGGGCGTGGTTTGTGTGTGCAACGGTCATGTGACCGTTTGAAGGTTAACGGCTAAAAAAAAAAATTCCTATAAATTCAACCAAAACCAATCAAAAATACATTCAACAATCATCTTACTCTCTACTCTTTAGCGTGTTCTGTATCACGGGCGTGGTTTGTGTGTGCAACGGTCATGTGACCGTTTGAAGGTTAACGGCTAAAAAAAAAAATCCTATAAATTCAACCAAAACCAATCAAAAATACATACAACAATCATCTTACTCTCTACTCTTTCAACTATCACAAATTTATACAATTCACTATCAAAAAAATCAAATGGATCCCAACAACAATCAAAACCCCAACCCGAATTGGTTCAACAATTTTTTTGGTGCAAACCCTAACCAATTTCCAAACCCTAACCAATTTCTAAACCCCAACCAATTTCCAAACCCCAACCAATTTCCAAACTCTAACCAATTTCCAAACCCCAACCAATTTCCACAATTTTATCAACAAACTCCACCATCACAAAGACCTCACCAAGACCCGGTAAACCAAGGAGGGTCGTTCCAACAATTGCTTAATTTTGGTGAATTTCCAAACCCGCCTCCATTTGACGTTGACCGTAACCGCCAATCACAAGATCCCGAAGACGATGACGTTGTTCCGGAAACTCAACCGGAAAATATGAGGACCCGTGGGAAGAAAGTTGCGGAAAGACGACATAGGAAGAAGGAAGCCGATTCGCAAAGAGGCAACGGCGAAAAAAAGAAGTGGACCGAACGGGAAGAGGTGGCACTTTCCGCATCATGGGCGTCGACATCCGAAGACCCCGTTTATGGAAGAGATCGAGCTTCACCCGTTTTTTGGGAAAGGGTTCGCGAACAATTCTTCTTCAAGATGCAACAACAAGATCCCGATTATCATCGTACCAAGGACATGATATCGAGCAAGTGGACCGATTTATCCCGAAAAGTAAAAAAATTCAACGGGATTATGCGACAAGCAATACAATCTAGAAGAAGCGGTCAAAATGATCAAATGTTGCTCGAAGAGGCTATGGTGACATACCGCACCAAAATGGGTACGTCTTTCCCACATTACGCGTGTTGGGAAATATTGAAAAATAGCCCGGTTTGTCAAGCGATACCAATTGTTGGAGGGTCCTCAAAAAGGTCAAAAACATCGGAGTCTAGTAGCCCCGCCACTCCAATATCGCCTTTTGCTTCATTCGATCTCAACGAATCGGATGATGATGATGATGATGAGCTTCGAGTGTTGGAGGAAGATCTTCCAAGACCGGTTGGTAGAGATCAAGCAAAAGCAAAAGCGCGCAAAGGAAAGGGCAAAACCGGGTCTTCTTCGAGGGCCGAAGAACAACTCGAGTTGATGACACAACGGTTCGGGGAATTTAATGAAAAAATCGACGAAAAAAATGCGAGCAAAAGCATTAAAGACGATCATGAAGGACATTAGTCATCTCGAGGAGCCTTACCGAAGAATAGCGGAGAGCGAAAAGCAAAGGCTTATCGCAAAATATTTTTCGGATATGTAGTATTTTTTTTTTTATTGTAGTATGTTTTTTTTTTTAATAAATTATAGTATGCTTTTTTTTTAATAAAAATACAACTTTTTAAATTTCATTTATATAAAAAAAAAAAAAAAGTAATGATTACAAAATAATCTCTATCACTACACATCATCACTCACCACTCCACCCATTTTCTATCACTCCACATCATCACACCCTCTTTCCTAAAATCACACTATTTTTCCTACAAATCACACTCTCTCTCCTAAAAAAAACCTCTATCACTCCACATCATCACTCACCACTCCGCATAGCCTTATTGTTGTGGTCGTTTTTAATGGAGTTGTACCTACCCTATTTCTCTTACTAACTTTTATATATTTTCTATAAAAAACAAATTAAGGATTCAAAGTGATTCCACTTTAGTACAATAGTAGGAAACATGTGTCGAAAACTCAAGGATTACCCTTTTAACGACACCTATAATTGGGAAATGTATCTAAACTTGTAAGAATTATTCTTGTGCTTACATCATAATAACATATTTTATCCTTTAAATTCAAAATAATAGTGACCATTCTTTAGTTTGACATATGTAAAACTGACAATCCCCGTCAATCGGCTGAACACACCAACGTCTCCACATTCCCCCATCAAAAGGTAGGTTGGGTTCGGATCTAGAACAGATCTTGGGGTTCTAAAACGAAAATGGTTTTTCTTAATCTAGATTTGTTTTTGTTTTAAATCATGATTTTATTTGTTTTAGTTGGAATTGGTTGAGTTTTTGTTAAAATTTGTTGTTGAGCATCGTCGGAATTTGGGTGAACCAGACACATATTAAAGATAAGAAAATTCCTTCTTTAGTTTGAATATCTAATATGGATTTTATTTAATTATATTTGAAATAGTTAGAGTGTATTTTATTTGAATTTGGGTGGGTTAATTGTTTGAAAATACATTGAACTTGTCATCGAAAACTATTGTATGCATCTAAATTTCAAATCATCTAATGTATATAACAAACTTGTATATATCCCTATTGAATGTATCGGTTTACCTACTAATCAAGTAACAGGTAACAATTTATTTTTAATATCTTTTTAAATGAAATGTCAATTACACCTAAGAATCTACATCATTTCCCATGTCAATTATTTAATTTATTTAAGAGTTAATTTAAGAGTTAAACATCATCATCATCAAGCAAAACCCAGTAAGATTTCCTTTCAAGTTCATCTTCAATTCTTCATTTCAATGGCAGTTTTACTAAATTCAGTACCACCAATCACACCTTTTTCCCATATCACTCCAAAAAACCTCCAAAATATCAAAATCCCCATTTCAATCCATTTCCCCCAAATTTTAGGGTTTCTAGATTACTCTCATCATCAACACAAACAGCATTATCATCATCCAACTCTCCTTTATTCACTTTACCTAACTGGAGAACCGGTAAAACCGATCCCAGTAAACGGATTCAACCTTTGTTTGAGCAGCTACAAATCAACCGATATCACCTCTACGAAGACCTCTCCATACCTCCGGTAATCTCTACCCCTAAAATTCTCACGCTTCATCTTCCATTTTCAACCCACATAAGAAACACTTGGACCTGTAAATCGAAAAAGTTATGCTTCTTCAGAATACTACAAAACGGCAGTGTAAATCGAAGACCTGCAAAATTGGGTACCACCGAAAAAATGGCAGTGTAAATCAAAAAAATGGCAGTGTAAACGACAGTGTAATCGAAAAAATTATGCTTCTTGGACCTGTAAATCGAAGACCTCTCCATATTTCAATGGATTGAGTTTTAGATCTTCAAAACCAAAAGTTAACCATTTTTCAAATCAGAAAATTACAAGAGAGGTGAGAAAGCCCGAAAGGTGTATTCTCTGTTACCTCTATTTTCCATCTTCTTTTCAGATCTGAAATTTTGATCGAATTCGATGACGAAATTCAAGTTTAAACCCAAATAAAAGCTTCCTAGTAAACAAAATAATAACAATAATAATAAAAATATTAATAATAATGATAATGATAATAATAATCAATTTTTTCAAAAAAGTAGAATTATATATTCCACGTGGGTAAAAACTGGTGCCAAATCATCAACCCATAAGTTTCAGGTCATTAAATACATACAATAGACGCATATTGTAATTTAGTGAATACAATAGAGGCTTTTAATTTTGGATGTATACAATAGTTTTTGACGTAAAGTTTGATGCATTTCAAACCAATTAACCCTTTAAATTTTGTGTATTTAAAGAATTGGTGGAAGAAGTGGTACGAGTATAGTTGCAGGTGTTTGAAAATTTATGATTGATGAAGATCAATATAAAACGGGTACAAGAGATATAATTTTGATTAGTTAATTAAAAATTAATATCTTTAAGATCAATTTGAAAGGACCATTTTACCCTTATGTGCGACGCATGTTACGGGACTTAACGGATATATTTAACGGCCATACAAATAACAAATTTTCAGTATTACATATTTCAAACTAAAGGACGGTCAATGTTACTTTGAAACTTAAAAGACAAAATCTGTTATTTTGACGAAACCACAAGGACATTCCTTATAATTTACTCATATATTAATTAACAACATAAAGTTTCTGTATTTTAAATGCATTTCAACTAATAATTTATATATTCGAGTTTTGATAATAATATCTCTCATAACTGTGATTAGAAACTTAAACAAATATTATTTACTACTACTATATTAATAGAGTCCCCTATAATTGTGGTATCAATCTTGGATTTTAAAAAATCCGTTAAATATACACATTTTAAATACTTATGTTAACCAGGATAACAAAAGTTTTTGCATCAATACCACATATCGTAAATATAACTACACCTGCTTCGTATCATATTCTTCACAAAATATCTTTTTGGAATGACCATAATAATATTTTTTGATACAATGGAAACTACCACCACCTTTGGCACCACCACACTTTTAACGGGGAAGGTCTTAAATGAAAATAGATTGATGAAAAAATATAAGTGAGAAATCTTAAAAAGGATGTCGAGTATAACAAAAATATCTTGTTTTAATAAATATATAAATATAAAAGCAAATTATCAAAATAATCACCTATCTTTTACACTTTACAAAAATAATCAGCTAATTCGTGACGGATTTCTCGCGACATTTTTTTCGTCGCGAAAGTACACATATTTTAATCAAACCAATAAAAATTCGACACGTTGTCGCGACACTATTCATTTCTCGCTTCCATATTAATTTTCGCGACGACCTGATTTTTATTGGTCTGATTTTGTTTTATGTATTTCTCGCGACGATAAAGTGTCGCGAGAAATTCGTCGCGAATCAGATAAATATTTTTGTAAAGTGTAAGTGATAGATGATTACTATGGTGATTAATTCTAAATATAAATATGGATTTAATTAGTAGTGTAAACTCAAATTTAATAGTATAAATAGATGTGAGGTAGAGAATGTCAACTGTAGCTAGTGGGGCAATGCAAGTTGGCTCATTTTTGTTAGGAAAATGATTCATATGCCTAATTACATAAGACTACAAACAAGCCTAAAATTGTGATTGGGTGATTAAATAAATGATTGGTTGGTATGATGAGAGATAAGTAGTGGAAATACATGTGTCATGTTTTGTATGGATTAGACATATTTAGGCTTATGTAATTTAGGCTTGTGTATCACTTCTCTTTTTGTTACTTATTTTAATATCTTGCTTAGAAAAAAAGCACATGGACAACAGATTAAAGATGCCAAGTGAGATTCAAAAGTCACAACAGAGATGTGTGAAAGAGTTTTTCCTGACTTGTTTTAATGTTTAAACGAGACATTTGTTAGAATTCAATAATAAATAGAATTTTAAATATGAGAAGAATTAATTAAATAAATATAAGTGTTTTGTTAATTTGTTAATAGTTATTTATTTCATGTATAATGCATTAATACTAATATTAATATAGTGATATGATTACTAAAATATGAAAACGAAATTAGACATGTAGAAATATCTAAGAAACAGCTAATTAATAAGTTCCCCCAACTTGAGGACTTACATTAATCATGAAATGTCTATATATAGTAGACATGTATTGTATCATTGATCATTCACAAAACATATGATATTTCTTCTTGGATAATAATCATAATAGTTTTGATACCATGGAAACCACCACCACCACCGCCGCACCTATGACGGGGAAGGTCAGCCCCGCAGCGAAAAAAACACTTTTACTCCTCAGTATCATCATGTATGTTATAGGAGGCTGTGGTGGTCCATTAATAACGCGGCTCTACTTCCTTCATGGAGGTGCCCGTCTTTGGTTGGCGTCCTTCATCCAAATGGCTGGGTTTCCGTTCACCGGGTTAGTTCTCGTGATTCTCTACTTCCTTCGGCGCAATAACAAAAAAACCAAAACCATCTTCATTTACATGCGTGCAAGATTATTTTTGGGGTCTATTGTTATTGGTTTAATCATAGGTGTTGACTCTTACCTCTATTCTTATGGCTTTGCTCGCCTCCCTGTCACCACATCCTCCTTGATCATCTCAGCCCAGCTCGCTTTCATGGCTTTCTTCGCTTTCCTTCTCGTGAAACAGAAGTTTACACCTTATTCAACTAACGCAATTGTCCTATTGACGATTGGGGCGGGGGTGTTGGCGATGCATACAAGTGGTGACCGCCCTGCGGGGGAGAGTAAGAAGGATTACATGGTTGGGTTTTTCATGACACTTGCCGCGGCAGTCTTGGTTGGGTTTATGATGCCGTTGATAGAATTATTGTATAACAAGGCCAAACAAACTATTACATTCACAGTTGTGATGGAGTTTCAGTTGGTTTTGTGTTTGACTGCTTCTATATTTTGTACTATCGGAATGATCGTTAACAATGACTTCAAGGTACTTACTCTTCTTCCTTTTCTCAATTTTCAACCTTAAAGAGTTTTGATAAATACATCTCTCGTAACCAAAAGAACAAACGATTATAGTTTTGTACATCATAAACTTATTTTGTGTTTTATAGTAAATAAAAATTATCTCTCAAAAATATAAATATAATATAAACTTATTTTGTGTTCTATAGAACATACAAATTATCTCTCGAAAATAATATGCATTAACATAAATATAAATATTAATATAAAAAGGGGTTAGCGACGCACCTTTTGCCCGCTTGCATTCTGTCACTTTGTAAATTTTTACGTTATAAATCTAATATAAATTTTTATAAATGGAGAAAAAAAAAAAAAAAAAATTCACTCATTAAAGTTCATGGACTTTTCTACTTTTGACACTGAAAGCTACATTTTGGTCACTAGTTTGATTTCAGTCAAAGGAAGCATCTGTCATATAGAAGCCATTGGTTTGTAATGACAAATCAAGTGTTAAAGTTAATTTATGGAGTATATGATGTTGTTTTATACCTTCTTTAAAAAGAACATTATGACCTCATCTATTATTATTATTATTATTATTATTGTTATTATTATTATTATTTGAGTTCATTAAAGATGACTATAAAATTTGAGACCAAATGAAGTAATTAAAATTTTTTATTTTGAAAACTCACTTTTATTAATTTTTTGTTTAAAAATTAATTATTTTAAAAATCGTTAATGTATTAAACAAATAAATTACACCATTAAAACAAGTATTATTTCCTCTTTCTATAGAGCACCCACTTGATATATTTTTGACGAAATGTTTTTCGGCTTTTAGACGGGTTTTGAAAAATTTAAATTATAAAATCACAGTTTTATCACATGTAATATTAGTAGTTTGACTTATGATTTTGTGCCTTCTTTTTTATTTTAGTTAAATATACATTATATAATATTTAGGTTTTGAAATTCATATTTAATGTTCATATTAAATGTGATTTTTCCTGGTCTATATAGATTATACCTCATATAATATTTTTGTGTTTAAAATTTCACATTTAAAGTTAAGATCGTATGTGTTATTGGCTTATTTGTTTTCAACTTCTACGTATATTATAATATCATATACTTATTTTAGGACTATCACATGTGATTTCGTTGAATTTTTTATATGTTTAATTTAATTATATATCATATAAGGATATTAGTTTTTTAAATCTACATTTTAAGTTAATATCACATGTGATATAATATTATGGGATTAAACATTTGTCTAAAAACGAAAAAGTAAAAGTTGTCAAAATTTGATTTTTTCTGGGTTTAGATAAATCATAAGTAATATAACATTTTTTGTTTTTGAGGTTTAGTCATTTATGTTAAAATCACATGTGATATTAACGTTACAATTTCAATGTCCACCCGAAAATCGAAAAGTAAAAGTTTTCGAAAGTATATATAACCACTACTCTAATTAAAGAGGATAACACGACGGTCGTAACGGACGATAAACGGTTTACGAGATAAATTAATTTAAAAAAAATAATTTAAAAGTAAGTTTTGATTTAATTTTAGTAATTGAATTAAAAATAAATGAATGGTCTTTTTTTTATTATTATCTTTTCCCATCATTATTATTAGTTATTCTATATGTTTCATAGTTGTAATACATTAAAAAAAAAAAAAAAAAAAAAAAAAAAAAAAAAAAAAAATGGGTATTAACTTGTATTTATTTTAAACTTTCATATTTTGTTAGATTAGTACTTGATTAAAGTTTATTGTGTTAATTTAGGCTATTCCTAGAGAAGCAGACGCCTATGAGCTGGGGAAAACTAAATACTACACGGTGTTATGTATTAGCGCTTTATTTTGGCAATTGAGCTACTTGGGCGCCTTTGGGGTAATCTTTTGCTCATCCTCGTTGTTATCAGGGATCATATCCACCGTTTTACTTCCGCTAACAGAAGTATTAGCTGTTGTGTTTTACAAAGAGTCGTTTAAAGCCGAGAAAGGTGTTGCATTGATTTTGTCTCTATGGGGATTTGCTTCATACTTCTATGGAGAATACAAGCTCGTAAAAAAATCAAAACATTTAATAGAGCCTTCTCAACAATCAATAGATTTAGCTCAAACTAATCACACATCTGTATAAAAAGATACATAAGCCTTGTACTTTTTATTTGATATTCAAGTTGTATATCAATTCAAGCATAATATATTATTGTTATTGGTTGTACAAATCAAGTTTTTTTAATAAAGGTTTGAATTTATTTTGTAGAATATTTTTGTCGCCTAATTTTTTTTATTTAATTGTGCTTCCATTTAAACGGTAAATCATGAAAAAGTTCAATTTCAAACAAAATTTTGTAGAGCTAATATTATTGCTTAATGATATGGGACCACATCAAAGGTAATAACAAAAATAATTTCATTATATTACAAAACTTCATCAAAAGTATGGTATCCTTTCACTACAACAAAAGTGGTCTTTTAGAACGTTTGTTATCGTCCTAAAATGTTACTTTATGAGACTTTTAATCTAATAGGACCAGTGAAAATAGTGTCTCATATAAAGGCGTTGTATAAACTTGTAGGACGCTTTTAGACATCCTAATAAACACCAATACTATGAAACAAAATTTAAGGTCCCATCAGATATTTTATAAAACATAAAATATGTCCCAACACATTGCTAAATAGGATGCCTTTTGATGTTGTAATATACTATTATGTTTTGAGACACATATTAACGTCCTATAAAATATATTTATAGGATGAATCATATGTTACATTAATAGTTTTATAAGAACTAAGAAAAGGGTCATAATAGATAAGTGTATCATATATTTTTAGGACCAAATTTAATGTCCTTATAAGAAGTCTCCTATGTAATGAAACACAACATTTTGTTTTATTAAGGCAATTACATAACATTGATAGCATCCTAACATATTATATTATAGGACACGTCTTTTGTTGTAACACATTTCTCTACATTACTTTTAGGACGATTAAAAGCGTCCTAAGAATTGTCCCAAATTGAACACAAACCTAAATTATTAATAATTTCGATATATAATGTTCACAAACCATGTCTGTAAATCTTATTCGGTATATTAGAGGCATGAAATTCTCATTTTAAACAAGTCATTTTCATTCAAAAGTTCTTAACATGATTAAGTCATAACACAAACCTAATAAGGTCTCATAACATAAACCATAATAAGGTCTTATAACATAAACCATAATAAGGTCTTAGAAGAGTTACAAGGTAATTTAAAACTGATAAAAACAAAAAACAAATGAGACGTCAATAAACCACATGCATCATCCTCAGACACAAAGGTAATTCCAAAATAATAAGAAACAAACTAGTTGTTGCTATCATCATGCATCCATATGTGTCACCTGGAAATTGATGATTTATATATAAGTATATAATTCCATATATAATAAACCTTGTTGTAACAATACACATATCACAAGTTTAAAAAGAATGACATACTGATATGAAAGGGCAAGGCCACGCAACAGTTGCACCAATAGCGTCTTCAATTGTGACAATGAATCCATACGTTCTCACCAAGCGTTTATTTCTCTTGATAGGATTTGAACATTTGGTCCAATCTCTTCACCTCGAACAAGCTCATTTAGATCTAAACTCTTGATCCATCCTTTTGCTACATTCTCCGTCGAGTTTAAAATATTTTTAAGATAAACGTCTGCTCCAACCTAAAATGGTGAACAAAACCAAAATGAATTGACTGATATTTGACAAATGAATATAATCAACTTACTTTCTTCCCATCAGTAGTTCGGATCTTGGCGTCTGTTCCATCTATTTTTAATACTTCTCCGTCAATCCAAGCCACTGATGGGTTTGCCACCCATACTTGAGAACCTACGGTGATTTTATCCGTAGTCTCCTGCATATTAATAGAAAATTTGTTTAAAAAGGCGATAGGCACTCTGACTCGATGAGGGCCAAAATACCTAGACGCTAGGCACTAGGCGCATGTTTTATGTATACAAGTAGCTTACTGCCACCTGTCATCCTTGTATACGGGGAGGTACAACCACCCGTAACTATTATGAATGGGTAACCACGTCCTATCCAAACCACACGATTTTATTCTGTTGTGGTTTATCTTTTATTGATCAAAACATCTTTATATGTAAACAACGTCGTTCATTGACAAAGTTACTTACAAACATCTTTACACGTTTCTAATATCTTTTAAAACGTTTATACATCTTTAAAACGTTATTTTGTCTAAATGCTCGGTTGTACAAAACCACTCCACATGAAACCACCATTGTTGCAGGTTTTTATAACTCGTTTAAACTTAACCAAAATCAATATAAATCATACCAAACAACTCCAAATGACTAGTATAACAACAATATACGTAAATCATAAGCTATACCTCAAGATTTTGATTCGGGTTCCGATACGATCCGAAAGCAACCTTCACGAAATCTACTTTCGCCTATATCAACTTGTTCCTCTCGACTCCAGGAGCGTCGTGGTATGTTCCGTTCGTTTATTAGGCGAAAAACGGCCTCCGAATCGCTTATTTTCGATATAAAGACTAGCTCTCGATTCTCTCTATCTTATCTTGATTTCATGGTAAAACACACACACACAAACACGTACACAAACATGCTTCCTTCAATCTTAATTTTTCCTTCATATAAAAAAAGTTACATAATAAACCTTGAACTTTTCCATAATAACACTTTTTACCGAAATTGCAAACTTCTTTACGAAGATGGTCCTTTTGCCCAAAAACTTATTTTAACTCTAATCCTTTTACAATTTTGGGCCATTACAAAGACGATGGAAATAGCAATGATTTTCAGCTACGAAGCGCGAAAAAGATGTTCATTGTTAATTCATTTATTCTTTCTAAAATAATGAATGGTCCGTAATCTACTCTTAGTAGAAAAAAAAAATTTATGCCTAGGGAATATAAATGTATTTAAATCACTTTCAACCTCACACATATCTTATCTGATACTTGACTAATCATGTATGGGTTTCAATGGATCAGTTCTTAATTTGGGTTGGATCGATCTTGATCCAGATCCGATCCAATCCAATCCAATTATACGATCCAAAAGACAACAAACAAATGGTCTGTGATTATAATAAGTAACTCATTTAAATAGATAAATACTTAGATCGATCAGTGATTTATCCGAATCAATATATATGAAAACTCGATACTACTTTCATTAACCTAGCACCATCTTACACTACCTAACCCTACCCCCACCAAACAGAACATTTTTTTTTTCCTTCACGTTGTAACATTTTATCTCATTTCATATATGTTACGTCATAATATAAGATCTCAGTAATTTGATAATCAATTTATCAACTAATTACTTAAGATTTAATCAACATGCAATTAAGTATTCAACGTTTAATACCAAGTTAAATAAATATCAAGTACGTCAATGAATATAGCAAAATTATAAACAATAAACCACACGCTTAATTGTCGAATAAGATGTGTATTCGATTTAAAATACTTAGGGGTAAACAAACTCTAAGAACCCTATTTATATAAAACGTATATAGATATAGAGATAAACTCAAATCTCCCAAAAACCCAAATTGATAGAGTTCTTGATATATATATATATATATATATATATATATATATATATATATATATATATATATATATATATATATATATATACGGGAGAGTTATTGTAAAAATGGATTGAAAATCGGAAGGATGAGAAGGATTATGAGAGTGACATGTGTCATCTTTTGAAAATTTATTTATTTATATTAATAAAAAAATAATCTTTTTAATTAAAAAAAAAGGTTTTTTTGAAAAAATATGAAAAAAGAAAAAATTGAATTTTTTTTCCGGAGAATAAAAATAATTTATATTGAAAAGATTTATAGAATTTAGCTTTTTTTATTTATTAAAAGTGATGCACAAGAATTCATTTTTTTGAAAACTGATGAATGAAAAAAAAAATGTAAGCGAACTTATGCACAATAATTCAATTTGTTTTTTGTAAAATGATGGAGAAAAAATAGATTTAAAGTAAGATGGGTAATATATATATATATATATATATATATATATATATATATATATATATATATATAGAGAGAGAGAGAGAGAGAGAGAGAGAGAGAGAGAGAGAGAGAGAGAGAGAGAGAGAGAGAGAGAGAGAGAGAGAGAGAGAGAGAGAGAGAGAGATATTTGGTTTCAAATGAGAACCACATATATATATTTAGGAACCAAATTAACCATATTTTAGCCCTTGGATTAAACTTTGATCATATCTTTAATTATAAGGACAATTTACCACAAAAAGGACAAAATAGACATTTTACTTTATAAAAATATCAGACCAAACCAATCTTTCCTAATTATTTCCCTGGTTCATCCTTTTCCTTTCTATTCCTTCAAGTATTTTGATTTCTCTATCTAAATCTTCAAATTATCATACTTATAATTTCCTATATCCGATCGCTATCTTGATCAAATCAATTTATCTCATGGATTCTTTAAGTAAATTCGATTTTCTACATATATAAATTCAGTTTTTTGATCTTCAAATTTCGATGGATTTAAAATATATATATATATATATATATATATATATATATATATATATATATATATATATATATATATATATATATATATATATATATATATATATATAGAGAGAGAGAGAGAGAGAGAGCCTCGAGGAAGAAAAAGACTTAATTGTTCGGAGAGAGAGAGAGAGAGAGAGAGAGAGAGAGAGAGAGAGAGAGAGAGAGAGAGAGAGTTGGTTTCAAATGAGACAACTCAAATATTTAGGAACAATAGGAACCAATTTTTAACCAATAATTTAACAAAACCCAATTCATTTTAAAAACAAAATATCTTTTAAATTATAAACTTTTACGAAATAAAAAATATACAGTTAGAACGAGTATTTTATTCTCTTTTGAAAAAATATAAACTTTTTAAATTTTGACGACTTTTTTTTTGTGGGTTTCGATATATACACGTGTATATACTACAAATTCAGAAATTTCAAAAACTGCGTATATACACCGATGAATACCGTCTTATACACTTGTGTATACATATGTATTCACTGGTGAATATATGGTTAGAATGTAGGTCACGAACTAGTTCATACACCAGTGAATAGAAGTGTATTCATTTGTGTATACATATGTATTCATCAGTGAATATATGGTTCAAATGTGTTTTTTGCAAAAAAAAAGTATATACACTGGTGTATATTAATATATACACCAGTGTATATATCGAAAAAAAAAAAAAGTCGTCAAAAGTATATCAAGTGGGTGCTCGTTGGAAAGATAATTAAATGCTTGTTCTAATTGTGTAGTTATTTTTTCCTAAAACCTAGTTATACTCTAGATATGTTAATTTAAAGTTAATTATGAATTTAAAGTGAGTTTTAAATGACTGATTAAAAAGTAGTTACTATGGTTCTCATTTATTTAATGGTTCCTATTTGAACCCATATATATATAAATATATATATAGGGTATAGCGGGAGTTGGATGTTTTGTGGTTGTGAGTCTAGATGAAAGCCTGTTTTCATCTTTGATTTCTTTTTGAAGATAGTTTTTATCTTCTTGTTTTGTAATTTTTTAATATATATCAGTTTTTGCCGGGGTACCGTCCCCATTGAGCGAAATATATATATATATATATATATATATATATATATATATATATATATATATATATATATATATATATATATATATATATATATATATGAATGATGTCGAATCAAGAATGATTTTTCACAATGATGATGATGTATGTTCGCTAAATAGTAAGTTATAATGTTAAATTATATTAGTTTATTGAATTCAACGTTTAGTCTTTTTACACATGATCTTATTTGTTTGGAATATTGGTAATATTATTTTGGGGAAAAATAGTGACGAAATTTATAGCAAACTAATCTTTTATATATTTACATACAAGGTGTTTGATAAAAGTCTTGACTAATAATTTGAGTACTATGCATTTCACAAATTAATATGCAAATAGGTTACTATTGAATTTGTTATGTTTATGTACTTATGAGTAAACAACGAATTTTTTTTTTTTAATTACATAGCTTTTTTTAAACACTTTTACTACCATTCAAGTCATGTGAGTGGATTCCCAAGATGATACAATGTATTCGTAAAGGAGTTCAATGTATAGGAAATAAATATGTGACGGCCGTCACTCTATTCGTCTGAGGTTAGTCTAGTATGCCTGTAGTTCACTACCACTGCTTATTTAAACTTCTTTTTTAAAAGTTACCTTATACTGTTTTTGTGTGTTATGTTATGTTAGGTGTGTGATATTGTGTTATGCTTTAGGTGCACAAGTAGATAGTTACCCGATAGATGAGCTTCTAAATGAGCTAGCGATTAATCTCATGTTTTATGTTATCGTTTCACGTTGTCACGTAAACTTTACTAGACTAATTAAGAGTGCCTGTTTTCTATACTAAAACATTATACGTAAATTATAGTCCCGAGTTACGTCTATCATAACATCTATGCGTCCGAGAATCATCCCTCTCCTTGTATGAGAAATTGGTGTTGTGCATGCCTTGACTGCGCCGCACCTGACTACCAGTGCGACGCAACGGGGGTCGCCCAACTTTCCGATTAGTCTTGTTCGTGTTTAGTTCTAGTTTTGAGCCATGTGGGTTAGCTTTGCAATGTAGTGGCTCGAACCTAGAGTCTCTAATACTCATATTTTAACCTAATTCTAGTTACTTGACCACTCTCCATGCACATATAAGCACTTAATCAAGAAAACCCTAATCTTTCTTTCATTCATTTTCCGTCACTCCACTTTCTTTATTTCATTCGATCGTTCCCTATATTCAGCCATCATCTTCACTCTTTTGCAGCCTCTTGGTCGATCATCATCATCACATCTTTCAACCATAGTAAGTATTGTGTTTCCGTTGGTTTTTTCCTTCTAAACCGAAACCCTAAAATGTTGTGTATGTTGTTCTTAGTTGGCAGCCGATCAAAGAAGTATTGATTCATTGTGTGTCGTGTAACCCTCTCCTGGTTGTGCTCTCATTCAGCCACTTTCACCATCCATGTATGATCTTTGTGGTGTTGGGTGTTCAACTGTATCTAAGCCGAACCCTAACAACCTTTCCTATACGTATATGTGTTGTGCATATCTTTCAGAATCAATCTTTTGCATCGGGAAACCCTAATCGCCATCCACCACCTTGTCATTCAGTCCTTGAACAAGATTCTTCAAGGGTAAGTACACTTGGTTAAGTCCCTAAACCGATTCATGCAATACTATCATTGATATTCACGTTTGAGATTGTGATCTTGCGTTTTGTTGTGGTTTCTGGTCTTTTGGATTCATAGGTCGATTTCAGCAGATTCACCTTGGTCGTTAGGGTGACTTTGATCGTCCTTAATCATGGATTGAAGTCTCGGATCAAGTTCAATTGTAAATGTTTCGATCTAGGGTATATTTGTAACCCTAATTTTGATTTTTTCATTGATCGTTGTTGTGGTTATTTTCATGTTTAATTATGGAGGTAAATTTTGATTTTTGGACACCTCGTAATCCATTTTGACATGATAATATGTCACATACAAGTTTAATAACCGGATCTTCACATAAAATCCTAATTCGTAAACTTATATGTGAATGTAAAAACTTGCTGAAACGAATCTTAGTCTGTTTTAATCGGTAAATAACTTTCATTTAACTTGGAATTTGAATCTATGGTCTAAACAAAAATCGCAGATCTTGGAGTCTAGTTTTCGGATATATAAGGATGTCGTCTAATTCTTCTTCAAACTCTCCGAAACTGAATTTAAGTAAACGTTGGTCCATCTGAGTTTTTGTAACGACTTATAGGATTAAAGATGTGACTTGGTGTAACAATTTAGAAAACCTTAAAATGAGATTAAACGGATTACTTATACCCTTAATCAGGTCTCGACTTTGTTATATATGTTTCATTCAATCAAATTGTCTGTTGGTTACATTACACGTTTTCTTTAAAACTCAAACTATATAGGTTACTGTTTCGGGCAGATTCTATCACCTTTTTTGTATCGATCATAACCTTTTCATAATTAACTCAATTTGGTCAAATCCGGATTCCTAGATGTAGCCCTTTGAGTGTACTTTCTGAATATATAAGATTCTTTGTCCAACTCCTTTTCAAACTCTAGATATGACTGTTTTAGTATCAGGGGGTACTTGTTGAGTTTTAACGTTCTTGTCCAAATCTATCGTTTTATCCAATGTTAACGAGTATTATGAAACGGTCAATTGAACACTTTTAAACAAACACCAAACGGGATTAAATCTTTAAAATAGAAACGTACTCACAAGTCCTTACTTGCCATGTAGGGGAGCTCATAGTATAGACGAGACTAGCTTGTGACCTACTATCTTAGACACACGTCTACACTACTTGAGTAATGTCTTTTGCTATACTAGAGGTGAGTTCATTGCCCAACTTATTAACTGTTTTATATGTTTCGAACAATCGGGGGAAAGTAAAGCTCAACCAAACAAATTTTAACAAACGGTTTTGGAAACTTACTATTATTAGAAACATTCCATTTTTGGAAACTTACTACTTTCGGAAATGTACTATAAATAGATATTTCTATTTATAGAAAATTACTATTTTTGGAAACTTCCTTTTTTTGGAAACTCATAAAAACTTATAACAAATAAATGCATCTCTTCAAAACTATCATCATCATCATCATCATTATCATCATCATCATCATCATCATCGTCGTCGTCATCGTCGTCGTCGTCATCGTCGTCGTCGTCATCATCATCATTTTATCATGTCATCGTCGTCGTCATTATCATCATCATCATCATCATGTCGTCGTCGTCATCATCATCATCATCATGTTGTCGTCGTCATCATCATCATCATCATCATCATGTCGTCGTCATCATCATCGTCGTCGTCGTCATCATCATCATCGTCGTCGTCCTCATCGTCTTCTTCATCATCATCATCATCATCATCGTCGTATTAATCCAAATCAGTTCCACCTCTATGCTCATCATCTTTTCTTCTTCAACTTCTAAAGCCATTGATTCCTCTAAACAACAAAAATTCGTAGTTGATTTCAGTTTTTCTCGATTCAAATTTCTCATGTTCTCATTTTCCTTCTCATATCATCCCCCCTCCCTTCTCACGAACTTTAGTTCTCTTTCTTTCCAAATCCCCCTAAGTTGATGACTTTTATGGGTAGAATTTTTACCTCTGGTCACAGATGATTGCAGGTTTACTAAGGATCACAAGCAGACTACATGATCACGTGATCACGGATCACAAACAGGTTCATGATCACTAATCCTATTTATTATCGTTCTTCTATATATTACACTTTTGTGTTCACATGTATTACGATAGCTGTTTATAGTCGTTAGAGACTAAGTCCGAGTCAAAGCTTAAAGACTTGAAGAGAATGTTGAAAAAACAGTATGTGAAGTATCCCGGATATTTCGGAACTGACACAATCCCACCTTTTTCTCTATAGTTGTTAGTTTCTTATAGTTATAAAGAGAGACAAAGATCGTTATAGGAAGGACACACAATCTCCCCGTAAACAACACTCAAACACTTAGGATCGATCATTTGTGCTCATACTTTGTACTTTTTACCGTTTTATCAATAATATAAGCAAACACAAGGGATTATTATCCCTTCCTGAGGTTTTATGCAGACAATCCAAAAGGATTAAGGGCTTTACTCGTAAACGACTGTGTTCATTTACTATTTACGCATATTTTTGTTAAGTTTATGCAAAATATCTTGTGATCACTATTGAGATCATTGCAGCACCTCACCTCACTTAACTGATTTGATCACTGAATTGTTCTAAGTAGTATTTGGTCAAAACAATTTGGCGCCCACCGTGGGGAAAGTGGTGCTTTTTATTATCGAAAATTTGTTAAAAGCTTTAGTTAATCGATTTTTATCAGTACTCTTTATGAAAATGGCATCTCATGGAAAATCAACCATTGTTTCATGAACCTCCACAACCTCAGGCTCAATAACACCTTCCACCAAACCCATCGGATCATAACCCTTGTTTCAGAAGCTTGATAACATTCAGAAAAATACAATCTCTACAGGATCCAGTTTATCTGGATCCAAGGTATCTCATCCTAATCCTCCTAATGTTACTAACTATGATATTGCCTTCATGTTCTCACAGGTAACAGAGCATTGCAAGAGGATATAGAAAGGAAATGATGAAATGAAGAAGGAAATGGATGGTATCAAAGCTAGGATGACAGATCCTGTCATCCCAAGATAAAGTCCCTTACAAGGAAGGAACTTGAACTTTGATGCCTCCTCTTCAGAAATGTACTATGGAGATTTCATGTCCATGTGACAAGACGCGGGATATCAAACTCCTATAACTGGAACAAGAGTTTCTGAACCGATTTATGAAACCAGGGTCTCAACGATGCGTGATCATGAAAATGTTCAGAGATCATCGTCAGATACCTGGTATAGGTAACATGTCGAATGTAAAAGTTGAAAGCTATGATCACCAGCGTGCCTGGTGTGGTACAACCTATCCCGGAGATGTCTCCATCAGCTCACAATGAGTCAAGATTTGCTCCACCGATATGAAACGCTGAGGTCCCAAAGAGATTTCAGACTCCGACCATGAAGCCATATGATGGAACAACTGATCAAGAGGAACACGTCAATCAATATAGGGAAAGAATGGAGATCATACCCATTCAAGCTGATCTCAAAGAAGCTTTTTTATGCAAAGGCTTTAGGGCAACCTTAATAGGAGCAACCCTAAAATGGCTACTCAATCTTCCTCCTTATTCAATTACTTCTTTTGCTCATATGATCGATCTTTCTAATAACCAGTTTTTTTGCAGCAGGTTCTTCGAAAAGTTAACTATTGACCTTTACAGGGTAACTCAAGCTCATAATGAATCTCTTAGGACCCAATAGGAAGGTTTGGGAGATAAGTCTTAGAGATAATCAGTTTTATCAGGATCTCGTAATGATCCCATGTAGGAACCTAGATGAAGCTAGGACTAGAGCTATAAGGTTCATCCGGCTGGAGGAAGACATGAACTTACAAAAGAAGACGGACTCCGCTTCCTATGATCGACCAAATAGGAAGAAAAAAGCTTCCTCTTGTAGGACCAACAGGAACAAGATTATATCTTTTCTGTTGATACTGCATGTTTAATATATGCTATGCAAGGTTTAGGGGATAAGGAAATATGGCCATGAAAGAATGATTCGGGAGCCAATTGGAAAGACATATGAAAATGGTGCGCATTCCACGAAGATTTCGGTCACACCACAAAAAATTGCATCGCACTAAGAAAGGAGATAAGTCATCTACTAAGCAAGGAACATATGAAGGATCTCTTAGGAAAAAAGAATAGGGATCACAATAGAGAATCATATAGGAGCACAGATGTGAATGATCACCAAGATCAATCAAAGATCCCTTAAAGGGAAAGATCTCCTCCTCTGGATGCTAAGGTAATCAACTTTATATCTGGTGGTTCAGATATTTGTGGTACCTCTTATTTTGCAGCTAAGAGACATGCCAAGGAAGCAAAATCGGAAAGCGAATTAAGGATAGCAAGGAATTCCGGTCTAACGGAGAAAACGATAGTATCTTTTGATGAAGAAGACAGAGATGAAGTGCGAGAGAACCTCATGATGATGGTCTGATAATCACTTTGTATGTGGCAAATCATTTCGTTCGTAGGATCCTGATCGATGGAGGAAGCTCCGTCAATATCATCCGATTATAGACATTGAAGAAAATGAATATCCCTGATACTGAGATCATCACCAAGTCTACTGTGCTTGTTGGATTCGGTGGTGAGATCAAAAGAACGATCGGGGATATCAAGCTGCCAGTCTACATAGAGAGAGTGAATTCTATTCATTTTTTTGCGTTATTGACACTTCGTCTAGTTATAATATCATATTAGGCAGGCCTTGGATTCATGATATGAAGGCAGTACCATCTACTTACCATCAATGAGTGAAGTTACAAACGCCTTGGGGAGTAGTCAAGATAAACAACGATCAACAAGAAGCTAAGGATTGCTATACAACCTCAATGAAGTCTACAAACAAACCAGCACAAGCATAGCAACTACACAGCCAAGAGATCCTCAAACCTAAGGATCACGAGGTAAAAGAGGTGATCCTGAATCTTGTATTCCCAGAAGAAAAATTTCTCCTAGGAACTAATATTTTTAAGGATCTCGAGGAAGGGCTCTTGACATTTTTGAAGCAAAAGAAATTAACATTTTCCTGGATGCCAGAAGATATGACAGGTATATCTAAAGATATTATAACTCATAAACTTGGTCTTGATCGCAGCTTCAAGCCATAACAACAAAAAAGGAGAAAGTTTGCTCCAGAAATGTTGGGTTTAGAACTTAGTCAAAAATAGTTTTAACTCATTAATACTGCTTCTAGATACGGACAATAACTCATGATATTAATACGGAATTTAATTAATATTGAAGACGTATAAGTTACTGCGGAAGACAAGTTAATACGACTGTTCAACAATTACTACTAAAGACTCTCATTACTGCGGATCATATGTTAATACTGCTTGAAGCTACTACGGATGCAACTCCTTGCCATGCACGTTTAATCTAAGAGTTACAATTGTAATTTGATTATGTTTCCTTTTTAGATAAGATGTTGTTTCCTATTTAGTAGGATAGCCTTAAGGTTTATAAATATAGATCCTTGTAAAATAAACGAAACACGTTGTATTGATATTTTCCATTAATGCAATTGAGGCTTATAATTCGAAAAATATATTGTTCTTCATTGTTCTTAGTTTTACAATATTGTTTGTTTAGATCAACTTGTTAATATTAAAGTGTTCATCCGCTGCTGAACTTCTTTAATAGATCAAGATCTTAACGAAGGAAAACTTTAAGTTTATATTAGGTTATTCGATCCTGACAAGTGGTATTAGAGCACAGGAGGTGCTCAAGATCCATTGATCTAACAAGTTTTTATAAGACTCAACACAGAAGAAATCAAATCAACAATCATGACTGATGTATCAATCAACAAAGTTCCTGTGCTTAACAGTAATGAATTTGAACTCTGGAAGCTACGTATCAAGCAACACATATTGTTATCTGACTATAAAGTATGGGATGTAATTGTTAATGGTAAAGCCACTAACTTTGCTGCTACTGGACAACCTGGAGTTGTGACTCGTCAACCATTGACTGATCTGGAGAGAAGAGAAAACCAAACAGAGATTAAAGCTCTTAGTATTCTTTTGATTGCCATTCCCAATGAATACCAATCGCAATTTGAAGAATATCAAGATGCCAAGTCCTTGTGGGAAGCATTAGAGAAGAGATTCAGCGGCACAAAGAATACAAAGAAAAATAAGAAGGCTCTTCTCAAGCAAGAATACGATAATTTTAATTCTTTGAAAGAAGAAAAGATGACTCAGACGTTTGACAGATACAAGAAGCTTACAAGAGAATTGGTAAGTGCAGGAGTAAAGTATGATAAAGATGACATCAACCGAAAGTTCATAAGATCATTAGGTGCTTAATGGGTAATCTACATTGTCTCCTATAGACAAGGAGATAAACTGGAAAAGATGGAACTTGATGATCTTTACAATGATCTGAGAGTATTTGAATCAAAAGTTGAAGCAAGTAAACCTCGCAGCAGCAATCACATTATTAACAATGTTAATACTGCTCTAATCACATCCTCTGAAACAACAAAACATGACGCTGGAGAAGAATTATCTTTTGAAGCATTCATCTCCCAAAGTTCAAGTCTCACTAATGATGATCTGAAACGGATCCATCAGGATGATTGGGAGGAGATGGATCTGAAGTGGCAAATGGTGATGCTAGTTTTAAGAGCTAGGAGGTTTGTTAACTAACAGGAAGGGGATTTAATCCAAGGAACAATGAAAGAATTGCTTTTGATAAGAGCAAGGTGAAGTGTTATGAATGCAATGAACCAGGGCACTTCGCTAGGGAATGCAAGAACAAGCCTAAATCCAACAACTCAAGAAACACGCAAGACAACAATCCGAGTGCACTTGTTTCACAAGATGTAGTTGGATATGATTGGAATGACTTAGCAGAAGAAACTAGTCAAAACAGAGCATTAATTTCTTGTGATGACTCTGTTTCTACTGAGAATATTACTACTGTTCACCATGCAAGCGTAGCAGTAGTAATGGATGTTGAAGATGTTGTTTCTACGGAAGAGGCTGTTTCTACGGAAGATGCTGTTTCTACGGAGCTTGATTATACTGACCTGGTTACTACGGCAATTGACGATGATGTTCTTGGATATGAATGGAATGAAGATGAACAAGAATCTACTCAAGATGATGTTCTCCTACAATCTTTAATGGCAATTGACTCATCATCAAAGGCTGCTGAAACTTCATCACTCATGGCTGAGATAAATTCCAAACTCTGTTCTTCTGAATGTAAGGAAGTTGTACTTAAATATAGAAACCACAATCATTTAATGAGTGCCTCCATTAAATCTTTAGAGGAACAAAAAAGGTCAGCTGCTAGGGTAATAGATAACTTAGAGAATCAAATTAAATCATATAAAGTAAATGAACAAAGTTATCAAGAGCAAATCAGATTAGTTGAATGGCAAATAGAGGATCTGCTAGTTAAGCTTGAGGATACTAGAGCAGAAATCAAGAGATTAGGTGAGAAACATGATAAATTTGAATTAGATGTAGGGAAACTTGAGCATGCTTCAAAATCAGTAATGACCTTATTCAACAGCAGATACATGGTAAAGTAAAAGATGGTTTAGGTTATAAAGAAGTAGCCCCTCCATTTAACTAAAACTACATCCCTCCATCCTTAGATGAACCTAGGATTCCTATCTCCCAGACACCTCCAACAGAATCATTCAAAGTTGATCCAATCAACTATGATGAAGTTCTGATTGAGGAATTAGTTGAAGAAAGTAAACTGAACATTATGAAAAACAAGGATATTCCTTTGGAAAATCACTTAATCACAATTGAAGGAATTACTCAACAATCTTCACAAAGTCTAGTGTCTGTGTCAACTAATGACCATGTTAAGAAAGAAACCAAATCTGAATGTACTTGCTGCAAAAACTCCACAGTTCCTAGGGAAAAAGAAAAGAAGTGGGTTCATATAGATAAAAGAGGAAATCAACGAAACATGAACCAAATAAAGGCACAAAAAGGCCAAATTCCTAAAAAAATCTGTAAAGGGGTGTTTTATTTGTGGCAAATTGAATCATTATGCAAAAATCTGTTATTACAATCCTGAAAATCAAAAGCAAGTGATTCAACAACAACACAAAGGGTTGGGACATACTGGAAAGGATGAACATCAAAGAAAATCCATGAACAGTAGTAACAGAATAAATCATGTTCACAACAAATCTGTAACTACTGCTTCAGGAAGAAAAAGTGTTAACAAAAACTCATTTTCCAACAGCAGAAATAGATTTAATACTGCTAGACAAAATTTTGTTTCTACTGCACATGTTAATACGGTGAAAAATAACAGTATTAATACTGCTCGTTTTAATACTGTAAACAATAATCGTGTTAATACTGCACGCATTAATACTGCAAAACGTAACTCAGTTACTACGGCTCGTGTTAATACTGTGAAACAAAACTCTGTCAAACTAGTATCTGTTTCTACTGTTAAACCAAAATCAGTTAACACTGCAAACATTTAAAAAGTCAAAACATTCAAACAAGTATGGCAGCCAAAAGTCAAAGTAACTCAACCACCTAGTCCACCTGATTTCTCAAAACTAGTCCAAAGGAAGGTGAGTTACTTTGATGAGATGGGCAAACCCAAGTCAACTTTGGCTTGGGTCCCCACCAGAGACTAATTCCTATTGTTTATGTGCAGGAATAGCCAACAACAGAGAGAGAGAGATTTTGGCATGTAGACAGTGGTTGTTCCAGGCACATGACACGCGACATGTCCGACCTTCAAAACTTTGAGAAGTTTAATGGTGGATATGTTGCTTTTGGGGGTAATCCAAAAGGGGAAGAATTTCTGGAAAAGGCACTGTAACAAATGGAAGAATCAGCTTCAAGGATGTCTTCTATGTTCAACAGTTACAGTATAATCTATTGAGTGTCTCACAAGTTTGTGATCAGAAAAATACAACAATTTTCACAGCTACAGAGTGTTTGATTATGGAGCCTGGTTATGTTATAGATGAAAGCAAAGTTATTCTTAGAACTCCACGCAAAGACAATGTCTAGTACTTTGACATGACCAAAGTTACTCCAACTGCTGAAGAAGCCTGCTTAGTCTCTAAGGCTACATTGGATGAATCCACTCTATGGCACAGGAGGATGTGTCACATGAATCTGAAGAACATCAATCAGCTGGTGAAGTCAAAGCTAGTCCGAGGTCTTCCAGATAAACAATTTAATCCGAATGACAATTGTGTGGCATGCTTAAAGGGAAAGCAGCACAAAACTTCCCACAAGTCCAAGGAGATAAACACCATTACTACTCCTTTACATTTGCTCCACATGGATCTCTTTGGTCCTACAAATGTAAAAAGTATTGCTAAAAAGTCATATTGCCTTGTCATAACTGATGACTTCACAAGGTATACTTGGGTATATTTTATGGCTACAAAAGATGAGACAAGTCAGCTGCTTATCACCTTCATCACCAAAGTAGAACACTAGCTTTTAACTAGACTACGACACCGGGCAGTGTACCCTTGTCGATCGTAGTAAAGTATGGGCAAATTCCGGGTTCGATCACGGGGACTATTTATAATTGAGATAATAGTAATAAAAGTAACAACTAGCACGTAACAAGGTGGGTTTTCTAAATTAACTAAAAGTGACAAGTATCGTTCTGTAATAAATCAAGATATGGGAAAAACAGTCGCTTGGATTGGTTTCTAGTTATCCGATTCTCACTTTGGGTTGTTTGGTTGAATTAACTTCTAATGTTATAACAAGATTCCTTTTGAATACCGAGCTTACTTTAGACATCTAAAACGAATCAACGTTCCTTTTGAATACGGTAGAAACCTTAAACATCTAAGTCATTAAGCAAAAAGTTTACATACCCGATTTAATCTTATAAAACTTCCTTTCGAATAGTTTCTTAGCTAAAATCAAATTCAGTTTATCAAATCATTATATTACCAGTTCCTTTCGAATACTAATAATTTTAGATTAATTATAGACCGATTAACCTTTTCGTAAAACGTCTAATAAGTTATTATAAGTTCCTTCCGAATACCTACAAAATGTGTTTGTCACTAACACCTTACTTACGTTTTATATAAAATGACTTTGATAATGATATGAACCTAATAAAAACTAACATTCAAGTTTAAATCTAAATGTTTGATTACTCGTTAAGATTCCTTTCGAATATCCTAAACCTCAAATCAACTATAGACCGGTTGATTATTTCGTTCAATTCATTAATCAAGTTCTAAAGCTCTTTTCAGATACTAAAGTTCGTAACCAAATCATGAATATAAGTTATCTAACAATATTAAGAATTTAAACCCGAATGGTTCTTCGATTAAACGAACATAAACATTCAACCTCAAACAAATATCCTAAAAAATCCAATCATCTAATCTAGTTTCCAATTCAAACAAGTATTATTTAACTACTCACTCATAATAGAAATTAAAGACAAATTATAAAAGAAAATGATATTCATACCAGGTGTTCGATGAAATGTCTGAGTAAAATTTAAGCAACTTGAAATGGTAATTAACAAGATAAATCCAAAATGAAAAGAGTTTAATACCAAAGTGAAATAAACGATTGCAACGAGTATCCAAAGTATCAAACGATGTAAAGAAACTAAAATACGTTCAATGATTCTTTAATTTCAACCGAAAATTGCAATGATTCTTCTTCTCTAATGATTGATTTTGATTATGATTAGAGAATGATGTTAAAAACTGGTGTAGTGATATAAAAAGATCCTGTATTATGTCCCAAAATCGTGCCGTAAGAAGCTGGTAACCAAGACCCTTCACTCTCACACTTGAATAGCATTGAAAAACGAAAAATAACTGCCAGCACTCCTTATACGCCGCATCATGTGGCTTATGCGCCGCATTCTGACTTCAGATTGCTCCCATTTTGAAGATTTTTTCGTTGCGGTCGTTTTGGCGCCGACCAGAGTTCTTGTCAAGTCCGTATGCTCCCGATATCTCCGTTTTACTATCAGCTGCATTTTGGTCCTTAATTGATCCTTTTTCATCCCAAACATATTAAAACACCTATAACATAAACTTTATACAAAAATAAGTAATACGAGGCTATCCATTACGTTTTGACTCAAAAACATAACAAATATCGCGAAAGAATACGCGTATAATCGAGCGATATCAAACCCCCCATACTTAAGCATTTGCTTGTCCCTAAGCAAATCCGACTCAAACTAACTCTAAAATTACAACTTAAAGAAAAATTAAGGAATCACGGGCTTTAACATTTAACTACATTCCGGTGTTCAAAATAAAGATATGCGTGAAATTGTTTGATCGTAAAACCGACTACGAACATCAAAAGCTACTAAATTACTTAAGCAAATAAAAACCGTAATTTCCTAACGTCAATTCCTAATTTATCCCCTAGTTTTCATATGTCTAAATAACCACCCCTTTTACCTCACTCTCCAACCGAAGTTGGAGCGATCAGCCTTTCGGGCCGACCCCTATACCTCCTTGCTTTCGGGGGAAACTTTAAAATATCACTAAATCATTTCTTCGTTTTTGTTTCTTCTTTTCTTTTGAGAATTATTGGTTAGTCTACATCTTTTAGCTTTCTTCTCACTTTTGTTCACTTCAAATATTATAGATTTATATTTTATATTTTCTTTGAAGTGAACAAGTATAACGGGATTTGAGTCTTCGTTAAAGTGAGGATTAGTTCAATTTTGTTGACGGGAAAAACCTATGGCCTTTTTCTTCGCCTCAAACTCTCGTATGGAATTAAGTGATACTATGATTCCCCAACTACCCCCGAAAGGGTGCAAAGACTACAAGGGCTCGATACTAAGGATATCTAGCGGTTATCCGGATTTTAGATTTTTTGGGGAAAGTTAAGGAACTAAAACTAAAAAACCTAAATTCTTACTTACAAGTATTTTATTAACTAGAGATGTTCCTAAACAATTTCACGTTAAAGTACCAGAATAAAGTTAAATACAAAAGCCCCTATCATTCTCCCTAACTACGTTTAAGAGCTTTTTTTTTTTTTTTTTTTTTTTTTTTTTTTTTTAATAAGACTCAAATGGGACAAAACGACACAACACGTAATGGATATATGAGAGGGAATATTAAAGCTAACAAATTTCCCGACGTCCCCCCCATACTTATTTAACGCATTGTCCCGAATGCGTTTCCAAACTAAAAACTAAAAACTAAAAAAAAACTAAAACGAAACAAAAATAAAAGAAAAGGAAAGAAAAATAAAAACCCGGGTTGCCTCCCGTAAAGCGCTTTGTTTTTGTCTTGAGTCTATAGCGCGACTCGTATCTCCGCTCACACAAACCGACCATTTAGAAATCGAGGTTTTCCCCCAATTTCCGTCCAATACCAAATTCTTAACATACTTCCAATATACCTACAAGCATAAACATCAAACAAAATATGATCGTTAGAAACATCTAGCTCGTTACGGGTTTTCACCCATTCGTCATTCCACTCCTTGGTTTCTCGCATGACCAAACACTCTTTTTGCTCCCGAGAGTCTCCAACAACTTCCCCATACTTTTCTTGTTCATACCCTTTCCCATTTGGCTTTCCATCTATGAAATCATCAAAATTAAAGTACTCGTCTTTTTCAACTTCAAAATTTTGCTCCGTACCGATTTTCAGCTCGAGACAAAACTCTCCATCACTTGCTTTACCGATTTATTTCTCGAGCATCAACTCCTTCTTGGCTTTGGTGAAATCCGGTTCAGCATTCAAATCAAATAACCTCTCAAAATCCTCCAAAGTGATGTTTACACTCATCGGGTTGTCAACCGCCCCCATTTCCGACCCATTAAGCTCCGTCACTTCCAATTTCAAGTTTTTCTCTTCCGTTGGTGTATTTGTGTTTGATTTTGGTGTCCCAACTTCATTTTTGACCATTGGTTCATCCCCCATTTGATTCTTGGCCTCTAAATCATCTTTTCGGTCATTTTCGGGGTTTGGGGCCTCAATGCCCCGCATCAGACATGATTGCGCCGCATTAGCAAAGTTGTAAAACGAAACTGAGCAACCTAAAGTGAGAATGCGCCACATCTGGGCTTGGGTGCGGCGCATTCCACCCAGTTTGCCCAGTTTTACGTTTTTTCCTCCGTTCTGCTCTTCCTCGGTCCTTTTCTTGGTGGATTTCAGATATTTGCTAATGTCGAACATTTTCTCAAACTCCTCTAATGTTATGTCTACGTTGATAGGATTATCAACATCTACCATCTATAAATCTTGAAAATCACAACACTAACAAACAAAATATCGTGAAATCTATTCGACACAAAAATAACACAAACAAACTAAAATCTCAATTAAATCAAGTCCCCGGCAGCGGCGCCAAAAACTTGATGTGCGAAATCTAGTTTTCCGAAAATTAGCTTTTAACTAGACTACGACACCGGGCAGTGTACCCTTGTCGATCGTAGTAAAGTATGGGCAAATTCCGGGTTCGATCACGGGGACTATTTATAATTGAGATAATAGTAATAAAAGTAACAACTAGCACGTAACAAGGTGGGTTTTCTAAATTAACTAAAAGTGACAAGTATCGTTTTGTAATAAATCAAGATATGGGAAAAACAGTCGTTTGGATTGGTTTCTAGTTATCCGATTGTCACTTTGGGTTGTTTGGTTGAATTAACTTCTAATGTTATAACATGATTCCTTTTGAATACCGAGCTAACTTTAGACATCTAAAACGAAACACCGTTCCTTTCGAATACGGTAGAAACCTTAAACATCTAAGTCATTAAGCAACAAGTTTATATACCCGACTTAATCTTATAAAACTTCCTTTCGAATAGTTTCTTAGCTAAAATCAAATTCAGCTTATCAAATCATTATATTACCAGTTCCTTTCGAATACTAATAATTTTAGATTGATTATAGACCGATTAACCTTTTCGTAAAACGTCTAATAAGTTATTATAAGTTCCTTTCGAATACCTACAAAATGTGTTTGTCACTAACACCTTACTTACGTTTTATATAAAATGACTTTGATAATGATATGAACCTAATTACAACTAACATTCAAGTTTTAATCTAAATGTTTGATTACTCGTTAAGATTCCTTTCGAATATCCTAAACCTCAAATCAACTATAGACCGGTTGATTATTTCGTTCAATTCATTAATCAAGTTCTAAAGCTCTTTTCAGATACTAAAGTTCTTAACCAAATCATGAATATAAGTAATTTAACAATATTAAGAATTTAAACCCGAATGGTTCTTCGATTAAACGAACATAAACATTCAACCTCAAACAAATATCCCAAAAACTCCAATCATCTAATCTAGTTTCTAATTCAAACAAGTATTATTTAACTACTCACTCATAATAGAAATTAAAGACAAATTATAAAAGAAAATGATATTCATACCAGGTGTTCGATGAAATGTCTGAGTAAAATTTAAGCAACTTGAAATGGTAATTAACAAGATAAATCCAAAATGAAAAGAGTTTAATACCAAAGTGAAATAAACGATTGCAATGAGTATCCAAAGTATCAAACGATGTAAAGAAACTAAAATACGTTCAATGATTCTTTAATTTCAACCGAAAATTGCAATGATTCTTATTCTCTAATGATTGATTTTGATTATGATTAGAGAATGATGTTAAAAACTGGTGTAGTGATATAAAAAGATCTTGTATTATGTCCCAAAATCGTGCCTTAAGAAGCTGGTAACCAAGACCCTTCACTCTCACACTTGAATAGCATTGAAAAACGAAAAATAACTGCCAGCACTCCTTATGCGCCGCATCATGTGGCTTATGCGCCCCATTCTGACTTCAGATTGCTCCCATTTTGTAGATTTTTTCGTTGCGATCGTTTTGGCGGCGACCGGAGGTCTTTTCGAGTTCGTATGCTCCCGATACATCCGTTTTACTATCAGCTGCATTTTGGTCCTTAATTGATCCTTTTTCATCCCAAACATATTAAAACACCTATAACATAAACTTTATACAAAAATAAGTAATACGAGGCTATCCATTACGTTTTGACTCAAAAACATAACAAATATCGCGAAAGAATACGCGTATAATCAAGCGATATCAAACCCCCCATAATTAAGCATTTGCTTGTCCCTAAGCAAATCCGACTCAAACTAACTCTAAAATTACAACTTAAGAAAAATTAAGGAATCACGGGCTTTAACATTTAACTACATTCCGGTGTTCAAAATAAAGATATGCGTGAAATTGTTAGATCGTAAAACCGACTACGAACATCAAAAGCTACTAAATTACTTAAGCAAATAAAAACCGGAATTTCCTAACGTCAATTCCTAATTTATCCCCTAGTTTTGATATGTCTAAATAACCACCCTTTTTACCTCACTCTCCAACCGAAGTTGGAGCGATCAGCCTTTCGGGCCGACCCCTATACCTCCTTGCTTTCGGGGGAAACCTTAAAATATCACTAAAGAAAAGGAGATATCTCAAGGTGATGATGTCATATGTTGCGCATGGGTCGGGACTCGTGATCCTCGGTTAGCAAATTTGGATTCCATTAGGTTGATTTATCTTGGGCTCATGGCCATAAAAACTTACACCGTAACTACTTTTAGATTTTGGTTATAAGTTACGAATTTTAATCTATTTTTAACTAAATGTAGGTGCTTATTGATGAATCTACTCAGTCTACGGAGGTAAACTAGGTGTCTTATACCTCTTGTTCTTGGGCCAAATTCTAATAAATTGTACTTTTGGTGCCATCTTGGTTCATTTATATTATGCATGAAAACGGCCAGGTTAGCAAAGTCTCTATTTGAGTGACTCGTGCTACTGGTTGTAAAACTAATTAGATTGCAGGCGCAATACGATTCGTATCCATCACTTTCAGAAGTCCCGTCCGATAACTTTTATGAAGGCATATAATGGTGTTAAAGTTGTGGTGGCAAGAGCCAAAAGGGTCTCCGAAAACAACGATTGCTAGGCCAGATTTCATCATTATGTTTGATTATTTTAGTTCGCCTATTCTCGGTTAGCCAAAAGGGTCTGCGAATAGCCTTTTCTCGGTTTAAGGTCTTTCATCCATTCTCGATGATAAGTTTTTGTCTGGTGTTGTCATAGGTGCCGAAACTTTGAGGTATTCTCTTATTCCTAAAAAGTTGGTATTTTCATTTGGGTGGTCTCTGGGGTCGTATTCCGGTTCGGGTTGAATTGGACAATAGGGGTATTGATCTTCATTCTCTGTTATGCCCTATTTGTAATACTGAAATTGAATCGGTATCACATTGTCTCATGAATTGTCATCTGGCCAATGAAGTTTGTGTTTGGTGGAAAGTGTATTTTGGAAACTTTTTCAATGTAAATAATCTTGTTTTAGATGATGGGTTTTCTGGTCTAAAAAAGGTAGTTGGGCAAGCAGTTTCATGGATTACATGTTACTGTCAATGTAGTACAAGGAACCTGGTGGTCTTTCAAGATAAAAAGTACTCAAGTGATATTGTATTTTCTGAAATTCAGCTACTAAGTTTCATGTGGATTTCAAAAAGGTGAGGAAAATTTGATGGTTCTTGGCAGCAGTGGATCACAGACTGTCTGCTTCTTTAAAAATGAGGACTTTGGTTGACATTTTCAAAGTGTCTTGTTATTTTTGTCTCTCCTTATAAGGTCTGTATATGCATAATGTTGTTCTGATGTATATTGCAAAGAGTTTGAGTGTATAGTGGTTTTGTTTTAGGTCTCTAATTGGTGGGCCTATACGAGTTTGAGTTTGTTGTGTGAGGGTTGCCCTCCTTTTGTTGTAAGCTCTTTTGTTTAATATAAGTTTTCTTTTCGAAAAAAGTTGTAGTTCACCTATTTAGTATGTATGCTTAAACCATCAAATTCTATATGCTTAAATTTTGTTGTAGTCACGTTGTCTCGTGCATCTGTACGACAATATTTCATGTTTCGACCTTAACCTGTGTTCGAGCAATGGTTGTCAAACACAAAGATTAAGGTTTAGGTGATGTCAACCTTAGATCTCCTGTGATGATCACAATGCAAACCTAACAAGTTCTTGACGAACCTAAGGTGATCAAGGTTGAGGATAAAAACAAGAGTGTATGAACTCTGTGTTTAAGCTTTAGTAAGTGTATGTTGAGATGAGATCATGGCGACAATGATTTGGACCATGTATTTATATGGCTAGTTTCAAGTATATGGAACGTTGATCAATTAATGATGATCATAAGTACTTGAACTGCCTTAATCACCGGTCACTAGCATATGTATCATCTTTTATCTTTATTACATATAAGCTGTAACAAGATGTAACGCCTTACTATTATGACGAAAATAAAGCAGATGTCAAGCGTCATTATGACGGGACGTCAGCCAGTAAGACAGGCGCTTCAAATGACAGGTGGTGACAACTTGTCAGGCAGTTTCAGCCTGACAGGCCGATTAGTTTTGTTGACAACCTCTCAGGCAGTTGGGCCTGATGACAACCTGTCAGGCAGTTTGGCCTGATGAAAACCTGTCAGGCAGTTTCAGCCTGACAACCTGATGTCAACCTGTCAGGCAGTTTGGCCTGATGACAACCTGTCAGGCAGTTTGTCCTGATGACAACCTGTCAGGCAGTTTGGCCTGATGACAACCTGTCAGACAGTTTGGCCTGATGACAACCTGTTAGGCAGTTTCAGCCTGACAGCCTGATGTCAACCTGTCATGCAGTTTCAGCCTGACGTCAGCCTGCAAGGCAGTTTCAGCCTGACGTCCCTGCAAGGCAATTTCAACGTGATGTTAGCCTGCAAGGCAGTTTCAGCCTGACATCATCCTGCAAGCCAGTTTTAGCCTGACGTCATCCTGCAAGGCAGTTTCAACGTGATGTCAGCCTGCAAGGCAGTTTCAACGATGTCAGCCTGCAAGGCAGTTACAGCCTGACGTCCGCCTGCAAGGCAGTCTTCAGACAACATCCTACAAGGCAGCTTCAGCCTGCAAGGCAGTTTTAACCTGACAGGCTTTAAGTTTTGACAAACGCTTTTGGAGCGACAAAGACCTATCTTTGTACTTAGGTTTAGGGATCACCTATATATACATAGGGTAATCCCTACTAACCTTATCATGCCCCCAAGTTAGGATTTGCCAAAACATCAGTTTGCAAGTCGTAACTACTCGCACTCCTTACCTATAAGTTTTTTTTTTGTTTTTCTTTTTTATCGAGTGTTGGTCGGTGGTTTTGGGGAATAGCCGGTGACCGAGGTGAATAGCAGGGTGACCGGCGGTTTTGGGCAATAGTCGGACCTAGCCGACAGTTGTATACCGTGACAGGGGGTTTGGAGTAATGACAGGCAGTTTTGAGTTCGTACAGGCTGTTTTGAGCCGTACAGGCTGTTTTGAGCCGCTGTGTTGAGTTTGGCGAGTCGACAGTTGTAGCCTTTGAATATTTTTGTTTGAATATTTAGTGGTTGAAATTACTTGTTTTCTTTCTATGATATGGGCAAAAGCGGATGAAGCCTAACTTCGTGTCTTGAATAGCCTTGCTCTAGTCTGGCCTTTCCTGTCTTTGTCCTTGTTGTGATTTGGCATGGCATTGTCTAGGCTTAGCCTTGCTTTGTGTGACATTGTCTAGCTTTGAAAAATAATGTTTTATTGGATGATCAAGCCAATAACACATTTTTGTTTTTTATCTTTTTATTATGGATGCTGTGTCCATGACACCGTCTTGGGTGTGCATGACAGTGTGTATATTTGGTTGTGCGTATGACACTTTCTTGAGGGCCCATGGTTCCTTTGCATGCCAATGACATAGGTAGATTTGGGTATCACTTATGTATGCTTCATATTGTGCCTGTGACACTGTGCCAATGGCACTTTTGTTGGTTAACCTTTACTTTGTTTCCTTGCGAGGATTGTCGCTTCCCAGTGAGAAGTGCTTATCTTTTATCAAGTAGATTAAAAGACGAATATGATTGTATGTTATTTGGCCAGACAAGGTTGTCTTTCTTGGCTTCATACATGTTGTATTGAACTATGTTCTTAGTTGTCTACGTGCGCATGCGTGTTCAAGTTGTAAGATTGTACGTAATGAAAGTGAAGGTTTGGCTTTAGACTGAGATGTAAGAAATAAGAATAATGCCAAAAGTTCCTTTATTGCTTCCCCCCCTCACCTATTTATAGGCAAGGGGGTAAATGTCAATTACATAACGTTAGAAACCATAACAACTATTCTAAGTTCTACAATTTCCCCCTTTGGTATGGTTTTTTAAACATAAATTCAAAATATTAAATTACAATGCAAAAATCACTTCTAGGCTTCCAGTCTTTCAATCTTCTTGGGCTTGGTTGTCTTCGACCTCAAGATAAAGTTTTGCTCACTCATCTTGCTCCTGCTGCATTTCATGCTTTCGTCTTGCTTTTATTGTTGCATAGATGGAGTACTTGTTTTCTCTGATCTTCAAATGCATTTCGTACCTTTCTATGAATTTTCTGTTTTCAAGGCACTTTTCAATTGCATTCCTTCCAAGGTTGTATTCTCGTCTTTCACAACTCCACTTGTTAGCTTCTTTAAACACTTCAATCTTCTGGGCATCTCCGTTCTCGATGATTGCATCAATTTCCTTTTTGATTAGTCTGAGGGTTCCTGTAGAGAATTGATGAACTTCATCAAAGAACATAACAACATTATCATTCCAGAAAGGACTTGGGTACACAATTCATTTGTTCCCGATATTCACTATAGCCCATTTCCTGATGTGATTGAGATTGAACTTCTCAGTGTGAAAGCGTGGAGCCGTCAAATTTACTTTATTTCTGCCACCTTCGAGAGCCATCTGGAAGTCTTGAAATGAAGCTTCTTTCACTTTCATTTCCATGAAGCGTTTTATTCGATCTTCAGCAAGTCTCTCGACTCTTGTTTTTGTTGACCATCGTTTCATGGACATGAACAGGTATTCTGTATCGTTTGGATTTATGTTGGCGAAGTCAGCTTCAGAGAAATCGTATTCCTACCCATTGGTTCGAGCTACTTTGAAGGTGGTGTACTCAAGTCCGTTGTGAAATTTTGATTCGATTGTTCGTACATGTGTGATCGGATAGATTGAGTATACTTTTTCTGGTTCTTGCTGTTTTTCGTGAATGATGTGTTTAAATTTAAACCAGATCTCCTTTTCAAACTTGGTGTATCCATGAAGTCTAGTTTCCTTGATTTTTCTTGGAGTTTTGACATAGAAATCATGAACTTGATCCTCCATGAAAGGTTGATTGATTCGTTTATAGATTGCTTTCTGTTCATCAAGATCAACGTCACTAAACTTTGGTTCTCCAAAATCATTTGTTAGGGCGTACCTGTAGAGTTCAACATGTTCCTTTTGAAGTTTCCAGTTCTCCCTTTGCATCATACTTTCATAACACCCTCTTTCATCACTCTGTTTCAATTGATTATCAAACTCGTACTTGGGAAGAGTCCAGTTGGATTCATTACCATAATCCCTTATTGCTCTGTACCGAGCACGCACCACACTGTTGTACGCATCTTCAACTTTTTCGTCCTGACCCAGTACCATGGCCTCATGGTATACCTGCTCCATGTGTTGCTTTTTCTGTTCCTCGCTTGTGACTTTCTTTGCTTTTGTTTCCCTTGTGCTTGTGTCAACATTTAGGACCTTGTCACTTGAACCCTCAACATTCTTGTGTTTCTTTGTTTGGCGCTTCTTGTCCTTTTCCCCCTCATTCGGATGATTATCAGGATCATCATCTGAATGTCGCCGTTTAGTACCCTGCGCCTCAACCCGAAAATTTGCTTTCAACCCTCTGTATTTGTCAACAATAGCTGTGAGGTCGCGGAGCTGATTGTCAAACAGTTCTTCCATGCTCGTTGGTTGAAAAGCATCATCTATTGCAAGAGCATCCAAGATCATAGTATCTCGAGCGGAAGGTTCGTCAGTATAAATAATGCGCTCGAGTAAGGCAGTTTGAAGTACGTCCCTAGGTAAAGTGTTCAACAGTTCTTGCACAAAATCGGATTAGAGGTTTTCAGTGGTGGGTTTCGGAGCTGGTTCCGGGGTTTTAGTTTGCACAGTCTTTGGTTTCCAGAGTTTGCTTCATCCTTAGTTTAATCGGAAGTGCAGGGGAAGTGGGTGAAGAAATTACATGGGCAGGTGAGGAGGGAACAAGTGGAGATGATAAGATAATTGGTGCCCGTGCATGCTGCTGACGTTGGTCTGTCGTATCATAGTGAAGATTGATTCGAGTGTTGACATCCATTTCTGAGACCACATGTTTTCCTTTGCCGCTCGGATCATGATAATGAACGGGTGTGCGGGTAATATCAAGCATCCATTGGGGTAAACCGGGATCACCTAGATTGCCCGTTGCCGTATCTGTCAGTGACACAAAGTCACGTCGACACGAACCTGCATCGACCGTTGGCATAATGTTAACGGAGGCAGGATTTCCGGCCGATCCTTGGAAACGTTCGACTTGCGAACGTCCTACAGCCGTTCCGCTAGTGTCACAAAGACCACTAGATCTGGGAGCAACCTGTGAAAAGTGAACGTGTGAGGGACCAGACTCGTGTACGATAGAAGGCGGGAGTCGGGAATAATGACTCCCTTTTTCAATAACATCCGGCTCCGAAGGAGGGGACGTTAGCAGATGTGGGCTTTTTCCCGTGCTGTGTGAAACATCATCCAGTGGGGATGATGAGTGGAGATGAGGGGTGTCCGCCTGTTGCATTGATGGGGAGTCAATGTCTGTTTCAATACGCTCTGTCGACATACGACTGAGCATAGTGGATGTGGTGCCCCGGTGTCTAGTCCTAGGCGCGGATGGGGTTTTAACTTTTTTCTTTGTATCCCCATATTTTTTACTCTCACCCTTACGTACCATTTTTTCAACTCCGCGCTCGTATGTGCCCGAAGGACTCGCTAGTACAAGTACTGAGCGAGTGTGTACTGGTGTCGGTACAACCACATTGTTACCATCACCCCCGACTTTTGTATCATCATCATCCTCATAGCTGGAATCAGAATCAGAATCCTGAGGATCAACATCCGCCTCACTCTTATCTAAACCTAGACTCTCACTACTGGTAGGCGATAGTTCTCGTGGGGAAGGAACAATCGGCTCTGATCGTTCCGTACGAGTGTTTGGATTCCTATAGGTTGTCAAATGGACATCATCCTATGGTATGCGCGAAAGTAAGTGCTCGGGAATAGGCATACCTGCTGCAGCCGTTTGATTATGTCGTGGTCGAAAGACAGGAGTGAAGTATTCACCATACGTGTGATCACCAATCCGTTTGTTCAGGTCAGCCGGGGCTTGCTGTAGGATTACGCGAACAATTATCTGGAGGAAGCGTTGGTAAGGAATATACGGCTTCAGATTTCCTTCTTGTTGCGTTTGAGGGCTTTTGTAGGTAAAGATTGTTCAACCGCATCCTTCCTTTGTTCCTGCTCAAAATACTTGTTTTTATGGGCTATTAAATCCCGAAGATCATCGAAGATGAGGCGAGCAACATCAAATTTCTTGTGGAAGATAAATGCGATCCACATGATGACGATTATTCGATTCGCATAATCCTTGCCACGGGTTTTGGGCGTGAGGTTGTGTACCATTAGTTGTAACAAGAATTGCCATGGCTGCGGTAGTAAATCCCAATCCATTTTAAGAGTGCGTAATTCCCCTTGATATCCCAATTCGTAAATCCATGTGAAAAGGTCTGCATCATGTTTCGGTATTTCATCGTATTCATCATAAGTTGGTAGATCCAAAATATTCCTGAGTAGCTCAACTGTTAATTCAACTCTGTAGTCATGAAGCTCACAAACTATCATTTCCTCGATCGGGTCTTCAGAGTCAGAGTTATCGGCCGCCTGATAACCCATGTGATACCATAAATGCTGCAAGTATACCCGTGGAACCTGTGGATGACTGGCAAAGAGGTTTTTCCAGGGGTGATATTTGATGATTGAGAGGATTATGGGATACGGGCATTCATGTGTCTCAAGATCAATGGTGGTGTTGTTGGGTCTCATATCTAGCCATAAGCGAGTCGGGTGAACCGTTTCCTGAGGAGGGAAGGCCGAAGAGAACATGCGTCGTGCAATCGGAGCATTGTGACCTTCCATTTGATGAACTTATGCGCGCCATCTAATCTTGAACACAAAAACAAAAATAAACCGTTAGATTAACACTACATATACGATTTTTTTTTTTTTTTTTTTTTTTTTTTTTTTTTTTTTGTAAGCTCAAAACCGAGTCATCGGGAACCAAGTGAGGTACGTATTGCAGCTCGGAATAGTCAACGAGCAAAAGAAATCAAGTCGGAATAACCGGGGCGACTTTTGAACTAGGCGGGGCGAATCGGGGCAACCAGATAACTAGGCGGGGCTAGAAAAATTGGGTGTTCGGGATGGTGTCCGAGACAAGCTATTCGTGTCCGAGTCATGGATAGGTGTATCCGAGAGTTCCTAGTCGTGTCCGAGTCGGGGCTAGGGAACAACTGGTCGGGGCAGGTCTAACCCTATTCGTTTGTGTTGCTGGTATGTTCGAGTGACCACTTAGCGAGATAGTTGAAATCTGTTCGTTTAAGCAGATGTACTCAGTCGAGCACCCCTAGTCGAGCACCCCTAGTCGTGTAAGTGGCAACCCTATTCGTCCAAAGCTGTTCGTTTATGGTGGATTTATAGTCGAAGGACTACTTAAATACAACACCCTATTCGTGGAAGTGCAAACCCCACTCGAATGAATACGTTAACAAGTTCCAAAGGTTTCATCATAACACTGTGTATTCGAATCAATAATAGTCGTCCAAAGCTGTTCGTTTATGTGGATTCGTTGCATGCTGTTCGTGTAAGTTGATTATAGATTCGAGTAAGCCTGGTCGTGTAGAAAACAAAGTCGTGTGGGTACTTGCAAAATCCTAAAAAAAACCCTAGCCATCAACACCCTAAAACCCTAGATGTCAAACCCTAAAACCATAGCCTTCAATTCTGTTCGTGTAGAGTAAAGATGTAGTCGTGTGAGGCTGTTCGTGTGAGGTGACTTACTGATCGAAGAAACACTTAAACAACGTTCATCAAGCTTAGGTCATGCGAGTATTCCAATTCGTCTAGGGTGACTAGGCAATCTAGCAAAGCTGTTCTTGTGAGGTGATTTACTGATTGAAGGATTCATGTATTCCAATTCGTCTAAGGTGAAGATGCAGTCTAACAAAGCTGTTCGTGTGTGAATAAAAGATATTCGTTGGAAGAGTTACAGATCAAGAGTGAAAGACACGAAGAACAACACAAGATAACATAACGATTAGATGATAAATATGAATTAAAAGTGACTAATTCTCACAAGATTTAACAAATAAACACATAAAATCATAACGATTAAGGCAGGTTATAGAATATTTCTAAAGAAAATTATAAGAAAACACGAAGAACACACAAAAGACATTTACCTTGTTCTTCGTTAACTACCAGCGTTGGATCCAGAAAGTCGTTTAATGTTCTCAGAAAAACGTTTTTCCCCAGAGAGAAAAACAGTAAAAATTGATGTAATTATGAAAAAAATAATTCAATTTTGACCTTATATAGGATCCAGAAGCCCAATGGGTTATCCATGGAGACCCATATTTAAATTTTACAATTTCGACCGTAAAGTTTGAAAAATCAATTACTCAACAATTACTCATAAAAAAATATTCCCCCTCAAATTGTGATTCCCCCTTAACACGGAATTCCCCCTCAGAAAAGTATTCCCCCTCTAAAACGTAATTAAACACATAAACATACAGAAGCACACACGTAAATAGCAGATATACAAATAAAGTACAACATAGGAAGTCCGAGTTAATCTTTTAAGTTTAACATGCCGAGCTTGGAGATAAGAAATTTAAATCGTTTTTCCTCCAAAGCCTTTGAAAAAATATCAGCAATTTGAAAATCTGTTTCGACAAAGTGTAACTCAATAAGTCCTTTTTCAATGTTATCTTTCAAAAAGTGATATCGAATATCGATATGTTTAGTTCGAGAGTGTTGAACCGGATTAGCAGAGATGGAGATTGCACTGGTTGAATCACAGTAGATTGGGATTGCTTGCACTTCATAGCCATAATCCCGAAGTTGAGTCCGGATCCAGAGAACTTGAGAAAGACATACTGCAGATGCTACATATTCTGCCTCAACTGTTGAAATTGAGACACAATTCTGCTTCTTTGAAGTCCAACTAATTAGTTTGTTTCCCAAAAAGTGAGCACCTCCCGACGTGCTTTTCCTGTCTAAATTACAACCTCCATGATCCGCATCAGAATAAGAAATAAAATCAAAACCAGTGTTCTTTGGATACCACAAACCCAAATATGTAGTACCTTTTAAGTATCGAAAAATACGTTTTACTGCTAGCAAATGTGATACTTTTGGGTTTGATTGGTATCGGGCGCACATACATGTGGCAAACATAATGTCAGGACGACTCGAGGTCAAGTACATTAATGAGCCAATCATTCCTCTATATGTGGTGACATCAGTGGATAATCCCGTAGGGTCATCATGTAAGTTTACCCGAGGGACCATTGGTGTGGCCATTGGGGAACAATCGGCCATTTTGTACTTTTTAAGCATTTCAAAAATATATTTGGATTGATTTATAAAAATGCCATATGGTAATTGTTTCACTTGTAACCCCAAAAAGAAAGACATTGCACCCATCATACTCATTTCAAAACGTTTAGACATAAGGGCACAAAATTGTTTGCATAGGTGTTGACTTGTTGACCTAAAAATGATGTCATCGACATAAATTTGCACAAAGATTGCATCAGGACCCTTTTTACGACTAAAGAGAGTTGTGTCAATTGACGCTCTCGTGAATCCTGCATCTAAAAGAAAAGACGAAAGTTTGTCATACCATGTACGAGGTGCCTGTTTCAAGCCATACGGTGCCTTTTTGAGTTTGTAAACATCATTCGGACGATGCGGATCAACAAAACCTTCTGGTTGTTCAACATATACTTCCTCCTTGATGTCGCCATTAAGAAATGCTGTTTTGACATCCATTTGATACACAGTGAAGTTTTTTGTTGCTGCATATGCAAGAAACATGTGTATGGCCTCAATCCTAGCCACTGGTGCAAACGTTTCATCGTAGTCGATTCCTTCCTGCTGAGAATACCCTTTAGCCACAAGGAATGATTTGTTTCGGATCACAACCCAATTTTCATCCTTCTTGTTTTTGTGTAGCCATCGGACCCCGACAATATCCGTTGGTCGTGGTACCTTTTCCCACACATCTAAGCGCTTGAACTGATTCAACTCCTCCTGCATGGAATTTATCCAGTTTGGATCTGTAAAAGCCTCCTTGGTATTTTTGGGTTCAAATGAGCTTAAGAATATTAAGAAGAGACACTCATTAGCGGTGGCCTTTCGAGTTCTGACACGAGCATTCACACTTCCAATGATTTGGTTTGGAGGATGAGATTTCGTCCACATCTTGAACCGCTCAGCTAGGGGCGGAGGAGGGAGAATGATTTGAGTATTGGCAGGTGGCGTAGAGATCGGAGTGCTCGAAGACGAAGATGGAGGAGTACTCATGGAAGAAGATTGCGGAGTAGTGGGTTCTTCGGTGTCGTCCGCCTGATCATGAGAGGTTCCTGTAGAGTGAACTGGATATGAGTTGGGAGTTGTAGTGTTCAAGGAATCCTCAGTGGACTGTTCCTGTTGTGTATGAGACACCTCCTGTTGAACAGACACGGTAGGGGTTTCCTGTGTTGTATTTCGTGTGCGTCGCAAGTCATCATCATTGAAGTAATACAGAGTGTCGAAGAAATGATCCGGTAGTGATGGGGAGGTATCCACTGGAGGTTCGGATGTGAAATAGTCGGATTTCATGGTGCCAAACTCATCAAAGGATACATTAACACTTTCCACAATAACCCGTGTGCGAACATTGTAAACTCGAAACGCCTTGGATTCCGAAGAATAACCGACAAACACTGCCTCATCGGCCTTGTCATCAAATTTCCGGAATAGGTCTTTGTCATTCAGCACAAAAAATTTGCATCCAAAGACATGTAGGCATTTCAGAGTTGGTGGACGACCATTCATTAGTTCATAGGGAGTGGTCAGAAATCTTTTGTTTATTGTGGAACGATTTTGCGTGAAGCAAGCAGTGGAAATTGCCTCAGCCCAGAAGGAAAGAGGTAATTTGGAGTAGGAAAGCATGGTTCGTGCAGCTTCCACCAGTGTCCGATTACGTCTTTCAACAACGCCATTTTGTTGTGGAGTTTGAGCTGCCGAGTATTGATGTGTGATACCTACTTTGTCTAGAAACTCATTGAGAATACTATTTTTGAACTCGGTGCCATTTTCAGACCGAATAGTCTTCACACAGTGCTCAGAATGCAGTTGCTTGTTCTTGATGAAGGAAATCAGAATATTTGGAGTTTCTGATTTTGAATGAAGAAAGTACACCCAGGTGAATCGAGAGAAATCGTCGACAATGACAAGAACATACTTCTTCTTGCTCCGACTCTCCACTTGCATTGGTCCGCACAAATCCATGTGGATTAGTTGAAGGACATGCGTGGTATCCCAGGCTTGTTTTGATGAGTGTGATGCTTTTGTTAACTTCCCTTTTTCGCATGCATCACACAATTGATCCTTGACAAACTTAAGTTTGGGAAGTCCAGTGACTAACCCTTTAACTGCAAGTGTCGTGATGTTGTTGAAATTCAGATGGGAGAGTCTTCGGTGCCATAACCACGTGTCTTGAGAGTCAGCCTGAGACAAGAGGCACACAGTTCTGTCTTGTTTAAACTGCAGCATATTAATCGTGTAGAGGTTGGTCTTTCGCGTTCCGGTGATCATATTCGTGCCCTCATAGTCACGAACTACGCAGGTTGTTTTCCGAAAGTTGACTTCAAGATCTTTATCACAAAACTGTCCAATGCTAAATAAATTGTGATGTAAATCCCGAACATACGCAACATCCTTGATTGTGCCCTCATAGTCACGAACTGTGCAGGTTGTGTTCCGGTGATCATATGGTTTCGGTCTTGTTTAAATGAATAGTTTGGTCCGTTTGGCCTCGTTTGACAAATCCAAGTTCCAAGTTTTTCAGTTTTGAGCATAGTTCCAAGTTTTCTTTGGAAATACGTTCAAATTCAAGCTGGTGGAAGCTACTATCATTTATTAGTTGTTGACATTTGATAGTTGCTTCACACACACTTTCGTTTGCAATTTTCTCATTCATCTTTTGAGCCAAAACTTCGTCCGATAGTTGTTTAATATTGCTTTTCATACTTGAAAATTCCGAAACATATTTGTTATTTTTCTCAATAAGTTTCAAATTTTGGTTTTCAAGATCTTTAATGATTTTACGTTTGGCACGAAGTTTTGTTCAATAAGTTTCATTTGAAAAATGCAAGTTTCCATTTTAACCGGATCATAGATGTATTGATATACCTCATCTTCATCGGATTCCTGGAAATCAGTGTCTGCCATCAGTGACATGTGGGCAAAGTGTGCACTTGCTTGTTCTTCATTGTCAGAATCGCTCATCCAGTGTGCATCTTCAGTCATAAATGCTTGCCCCTTCTCTCCTCCAGAGTCCTTTCTCTTCTCATACAGCATCTTCTTACGGTAGTATTCGGAATTTTTCACCACCTTCATCTTGCAATCTCTAGCAAAGTGACCTGGCTCCATGCATTTGAAACATATCACAGTGCTCTTGTCCTTTTCTAATTCCTTGTTAGGTTCGTCTTGAGTGAGTTGAGGAGTTGACTGTTGACCTTGATTGTGAGGAGCTTGTGAGGGTTTATATGAAGATCGACCACGATAGTTGTTGTTTGGAGTTCTTTGAGAAGATTGAAATCGTTGACCATTTGACCTTCCAAATTTCTTCTTCTGAACCATGTTGGATAGTAGAGCAATCATTTGTGATATTTCTTCCTCAGAATCTTCATCAGAGTTTGCAGTCAGATTTCCTTCCATTTCGTCATCTGGGAATGACACAGAGTATTTGGAGGAGGATGGCTGGATATTGTGTAGAAGTGCTTTTGATTGGGATGATTTCTCACTCCTTGATGATTTCTTTTGTATTTCATCGATCTTGTTCAACACGAGAGCTAAAGGATCGCTTTCCTTCTTTGCCTTAGACTTTGTCTCTTCGACTAGTTCCATTACTTCCTCCTCATTTTGCATCAGACATTCAAACACATCAGGTATTGGAGTTGTCTAAATGTTAATGTTCTGCTTTAAGTTTGAGGTGAAACGTTTCCAAACTGGCTTCAGTGTATTCATGAACTTCACATTAGCTTCGAGATGAGTCTTTACGAATCCATTTTTCCTCAGCTCATTGAGTAGCCCACAAAAACGATTGTAGGTTTGCTCAAGCATCTCTCCATCTTGTGCTCGAAACTATTCAGACTTATTCATGGCCCCGATCATCTTTATACTTTGACCAACTTTACTTCCCTGAAGTTGCTTGGTTAGCTCATCAAACATTTCTTTGGCAGTTCTGTGACTGTCGATGTTCATGAAGATGTCATTTGGAATTGCATTCATGATGTGTGATCTTGATAGCCGATTTGCTTTGTGATAATCCTTTTCCTCGTTCGTCATTTGAGTGAATAGCTTCTAAGTTTTCGTCTCACTCTCAGTTCCGTCTTCGTTGGCAATCTTTACCATTATTTTCACTGGACCATTCATAATAATTTCTAACATTTGTGGACCCAAGTCTTGTCGTTCAATGAAGTCCAAAAACCGTGCTTTCCATTGTTCATAGTCACCACGGAAGAGGACTGGAGGTCTCGTTTCTGATCCAATGGACATTTGATCTCTTGATGTCATTTTCTTAATTCTTGTTGATCGTTTTATACTCTTTGTAAAAGTTTTTAGTTTCTGTTCTAATGTGACTGAAATGAGTTTGTGTATGCACAAATATAGTTCTTGTGTATGAGTTCGTGTATGAACAAATACAATTCGTGTGTCTGAATTCGTGTATGCACAATTTCAATTCGTGTGAAGACTTGGTCAAATTCCTCACGTTCTTGAGACAGTTATATAACTTATCCTAGTCGAATTGCAATGTTATTAGACTGATTAAACACCTTACACAAATTAACTGATTAGACTAGTGTTTCACCTTACCCGAATATACATGATATTCGTGTATGTTAAAAACGTAGTCTAATGGTACACGAATAGGCTATTAGACTAGAAATCCTTCTTACACGAATACAAACTGAGTTCGTGTATGTTGAAAATGTAGTCTAATGGTCTATTTCCAGTCTAATGAACGGGTACTTTTGAGAGTATCCTGCTCTGATACCAATTGTAAGAAATAAGAATAATGCCAAAAGTTCCTTTATTGCTTCCCCCCCTCACCTATTTATAGGCAAGGGGGTAAATGTCAATTACATAACGTTAGAAACTATAACAACTATTCTAAGTTCTACAATGTCTATTGTGGCCTTATGCTTTTTGTATCGAATCCTTACTTCAATATTTATTTGTTTATTCAAATACCATAGAAAAATGATATTGTGAGATAATATTGAGATAAAAGATCAGACCAAATGCTATTATTGCCAGTTTCATACATGACCATGACATTTCATGTGGTTGGAAACATTTATTGAAAACATAAAGGAAAAAATGACAGTAAAGACTATCGCACCTTGATAGGTCAGTTCATACTGGCTCCCTCATGTATCATGAAGACATGGCCATCAGGTGGTCCGGGGTGTTCCGTGTCTTCCCCCTTCTTTTGCCAGGCATAACTCCTTTTAGGTGGAGTTTTATTTGCTTGCTGCTTAGCGCCAGGGACAAGGTGTTCTAGCTTTCCTTCTTCCAAAGTCCGCCTGATTTCCCTTTTGAGCTCTCTACAGACATTTGTGTCGTGTCCATGGTCTTCATGGAAATCAAAGTATTTATTCATGTTTTTCGTACCTGACCTATACTCCATCTGGGGTGGAGGTGTGAAGGTAGCGCACACCTGCTCTGTTATCAAGATTTATTTTGGTGTTTTGCTAAGAGCAAGCTCAGACGCATGTTTATCGTATAGGCCAAACCTCTTGTTGCTCCTTTCATCTCGTCGATGGTCTTCAGTGAGAGCATCATGCCTACGATCTGACGTGTCGGTCCATGACTTGCCGCCTACCTATCTTATAAGGGAGACAGGTTCCTTTGACCTTAGATAGTCATATGCCCTGTCCGTGGCTTCTTTGAAAGTAACCGGAGTTGGCTTGATCAGTTTCTCTTGCAGTTGTCCTGGGAGCAAGGAGAGGGTAAAACCCGAAATTTGTTGACTTTCGGGTAACACAACAATTTTCTGGCACTCCTACGTGTAACGCCGAATGAAGTAACGTAACCCCTCGCCTTCCCTTTGTCGTATCAGATGCGCCTCTATATGAGTTCTCTGCTGCTTCTTTTTCTGTACAAAATGAGTCACAAATTTAGCCTTTAGATTTGCAAAGTCTTGAATACTCCTCCCAGGCAAGTCAGCAAACCAATCACGAGCGAAACCTTGTAATGTTCCAGGGAACATGTGGCAAGTGACTGGGTCTAACCATTTCTCCGTCATAATAGCCTGTTCAAACAGAACAAGGTGGTCGTCTGGATCTCGAGTACCGTCATAAGTACCAACAACGGACAGGACTTTTTGCTTATCTGGGAGTGGGAAACTGGCAACCCAGTCACAGAACTTTGAACTAACCACTAACAAAGGCATAGTGGCTGCACGGGGTGGTACTGCTGCTGTCACTAGGGTTTGCAACACTCTGAGCATGTCGTTAGATCTGTCATGTGGTAGAGGTGGTGGTGGGGTGTGAATGTGTGGTTTCCTTAACTGCCCCATAAATTGCGACAACGGATCTACTGGTTGAACAGGCGTCGGCTGCGGGGCTGGGCGCAACGCCGCCACCAACTGAGACAACAGGTCCAATGAAGTAGGTGGTAGAGGAGGCGGTGGTGGCTGAGTGCTCTGAGCCAACCTTCTAAGCAACTCCACAATTGGATCCTCCCGAACCCCTTGAGTAGCGGTCTGACGAACATTTGAAACAGGTTGTCTGACTTGATCCATGCCATCCTCCTGAGAGCTTGTCCCGTGGGACAAAAGAGGCTGAAATTGAGGGATGGATGTCACTGGCGGTGGTGAAGTAAACATACTTGTTCCCGCCAGCCTTGTGGAAAAAAGGGGAGTTGTTAAAGAGGGATACCCTCGTTTCGACCTTCGATCCGACACCGTCCACTCAGATCGACGTATGATTCCGGCATTGTGGTACGAACTGGTGATGGAGGAAAAGCAGGGGGTGAAGTCATCACCATTTCCGGTGCAGTGGTAGTCACGGTAGTGGTTATTTCTGGCGCTGAAGAAATGACCTGCGATTAATTTGTTGCCTCCATGGAACGATTACGGAGAAAAAAAAAAAGGAATTGGGAAAAGTGAAACGCCGTTAAAAAACGTGTCCCACGGATGGCGCCAATGTTCGATGAAAGATTGTCAAACACAAGGATTAGGGTTTGGGTGATGTCAACCTTGGATCTCATCTCAACTCACACTGACTAAAGCTTAAACACAGAGTTCATACACTCTTGCTTTCATCCTCAACCTTGATCACCTTAGGTTCGTCAAGAACTTGTTAGGTTTGCACTGTGATCATCACAGGAGACCCAAGGTTGACATCACCCAAACCCTAATCCTTGTGTTTGACAATCTTTGATCGAACAACCTGAAACTATTTGTTTAACATATATAATTATTTTCATAGCACCAAGTCCCAGACAATAAAGTATTGTACATAACATATATGTTACAAGACAAATGAGAAGCTACGAAAAACAATTACCATAATAAACATTTATCGAATATAATTTTTTTGTCCCCGCTCCACCGCGCGGGTACTCTCCTATCTTAACTATATATAAAGCATTTGAGGTTTTTATTGAAATTTAAGTAGAAAAAAAAAATAGTAAAATACCCTTTATTTTACATTTAACACATTTAAATATCAATCAATATTTTCTTTTTTGATTTTTATATTCAATAATGTCACTAAAACTAAAATTCAAATAAAACTTATATTACAATTTAGATAATTAACTTATACCTAATTTTGCTAACTATTAAAATAATAAAAGTAAATTCTAATATAATAGTACCAAACTACTATAATAAACTCTTTTTTTTCTTCAAAATAATCGACTTATGTTTGGAAATATAAAATGTGTGCTAAAATAATAATGCTAATAATAATTTTCTTTTCCTTATAATAATCGGCTCGTGTTTAAAAAGTTGACTTAAATATATTTTAGAACTTTTTCAAATTAAAAACGACATAATAATTGAATAGAGTCAAGAATAAGTAATAATACAATTTCTCTAACATACAAAGTTTCAATAGTTAATATACATATTCTCACATTTACTACTATTAATGAATCGAACGAATACAAACGAGGCTTGTTTGTGTTCAATTGAATATATTTAACAGAACAAATAATCAAATACGAACACATTTTTAAAAACAATTTTGTATTCAATGTCGTTTATTAGGAATTTAATTTGTTCATTTGGATGTTAAACCTACATAAACGAACACGAATAAATATATACAACCTAAATTATTTATAAAAATAATTAACTTATTTCTAAATCTAAACATAAATCATTTATATTTATAGTTATTTTCATATCTATAATTAATTACTTTTTAAGAAAAAAATTAATTTAAGTAATATATTGTTATGTTAAGTCTTTTTAAAATGTATATAATAAACTAGCATTGTTAAAAGAATAAAATGTATGAAAATATAAATGAATGTTCATGAATGTAAATGAACGAACAAAACATTTCTTCATGTTCGTTCATTTAATTAATCGAATAAAGTATCTTATTCATGTTCGTTTTGTTAACTAAATAAAGTAACATAAACGAACGTTTTTGCCTAAATGGTCACTTATCGTTCGAATAAATATATGTGGTTTTTTCGATAGGGATTTCACGTGGCAACACAAATTATTAGACTATTAGTAAACACTGCCAAAATCTTAAATGCAGAGGAAATACACATTAAATGTAATGTATCGAGAGTTTTACAGGACAAAGTTATTCGATTTTTACATATTATAAAATATTGTAAAACATTTAACACATTCACTCTTTGCATTATTATTGCGAAAAACATGCACGTAAAGAAAATTGTTTATCCAAAAATTTAACTATCTATTTGTTGTTACCGCTAGAACGCGCGAATTACTTACTAGTCATTATTAATAAAACACTTACATTTATTTAATTAATTCTTCTCATATTTAAATGGAAAATTCTATTAATTATTGAATTCTAACAATTGTCGTTTAAACATTAAAACAAGTCAGGAAAAACTCTTTCACACATCTCTGTTGTGACTTTTGAATCTCACTTGGCATCTTTAATCTGTTGTCCATGTGCTTTTTTTCTAAGCAAGATATTAAAATAAGTAAGAAAAATGAGCCAACTTGCATTGCACCACTACCTACAGTTGACATTCTCTACCTCACATCTATCTATTAAATATATCCAAATTTATACTATTAAATGTGAGTTTACACTACTAATTATATTTCAATAAATCGAAATTTATATTTATATATTTATTAAAACAAGATACTTTTTTCATATTTATTATATAATTCAGATTTCTCACTTATATTTTTTCTATCAATCTGTTTTTATTTAAGACCTTCCCCATTATACGTGTGGCAGAGCCAAAGGTGGTGGTAGTTTCCATGGTATCAAAAAATATTATTATGGTCATTCCAAAAAGATTTTTTGTGAAGAATATGATACGAAGCAAGTGTAGTTATATTTACGATATGTGGTATTGATGCAAAAACTTTTGTTATCCTAATTAACATAAGTATTTAAAATGTGTATATTTAACGGATTTTTTAAAATCCAAGATTGATACAACAATTTCGGTGACTCTATTAATATAGTAGTAGTAAATAATATTTATTTTAAGTTTCTAATCATAGTTTTTAGAGATATTATTATCAAAACTCAAATACATAAATTATTACAAGTTGAGATGCATTTAAAATACATAAACTTTATGTTGTTAATTAATATATGAGTAAGTTATAAGGAATGTCCTTGTGGTTTCGACAAAATAACAGATTTTGTTCTTTAAGTTTCAAAGTAACATTGACCATCCTTTAGTTTAAAACTAGCTTAATACGTGTATTACACGGGACTGTATTTAAAGTTATCATAAAATAATTGAAAAAGAAAAAATTATATAAGTAGTATTGTTTTAGAAAGGTTGAGATAGCTAAAAAAAAATAACTCTAATATTAAGCATAATAGAAGTTGTATATATCAAAATATATATAAAGTTATTCATAAGGTTCACAGCAAAACCGCACAAAATATAAAATAATTACATACACGCAGATAATAAAAGTTATATGTTTAAGAACAAATAACTCCAAATATGTAATATCATGAAACTCGAAGTTAAATTACTTGAGAAAAAAACATGTCCAACACACTTTGGCAAGAACAAATTGTACCTAGCATTTCGAAATGTTGAACATTATCAAAAGAACAACATTTTTATCAAATAAATTGATCAACTTAAAAGAACAACATACACAGACTTCAGAAAAAAAAAATAGATTAAATTACTAAGTTCATTACAAATTATCAAATAAAATTTATAAAATACATAAAGCAGATTTGCCCATGAATGAGTAATCTATTGCTCATAGTTTATAGGTTTTACGGAAAATACTTTTGTTACGCTAGATATTGGTCTTATACCACCAAGTCACTCACACGGTCATCTTTGCTTACAAACTTTTCAACTTATTTTAGCATTAACATTCCGTAATTGTAACACAGATGAATGAACATATAAGAATTAAGTCATGAAGTCACTTCAATAAATGAAAATATTTATATCCTATGCTTTTCAAATTGAATACAGCTTGGGCATGCAATATATCAAGCACTTTCATGTTTATACAGAATATGTAACATGCAATCCTGGTTCTTCCCATTCTATTTAACTTTTCAATTCATCTCCCATTGCTTGAAAATAATTCTAGGACTATCAAATTATAAAGATAGTAAAGTCACTGAAACATAACATATGTGGCAATTCAAGCCCTTTTTTTATGAAATGGGTTCAAATGGGTAAACTCAATAATTTAGTTAAAAGGAGTGGTTTAAACTTAAAAACCACCCAAATCTAGTTCTAATGTTTAAAACCTCCTTATAAGTATTAGAAATAATTTTTGTAATCATAAATAACACATATAGAACAATTATTTTTAAATGTTATACTTAAACAATAACTTTTATTCCAACCCACCCATCTTGCTACATCTAAATAAAATATATTTTTACCGGATACCAAACCCGGACTAACTGCTATGCTTAATTGAATATACTTTAAGGTGTTATAAAATTGATGAAGGCATGAAGCGAATCATTACAACATATCTTTTGGAAAAAATTACCATCAAATTGCTGTTAATTTAGGTGTATTTCAAGTAAGGAAAATGAAATAGAAAATGCTCTTAAGATCGGCATTTTGCAAAATCATTTATCTTAAACAATGATATTTTCTTTTCATTGAGGCATTTCATCAAACAGTTTGTAATATTATGACCAAGCTACGCAAATCACCAAAATCAAATACGAACTCTTTTACTTATAAAGTTATTCTAATGAAACGTTATCAAACACCTAATATACATAATACTTATCACAAACCAAAAAACATAATTAAGAAGCTGAAAATTTCTATTACCAGTTAATAAAACTTTTAGCAATTCAAAAAAAAGATGAATTGTCGATGTGAAGGAAATTTAAGAAATAAAGTTATAAATAACTTAGAGATCAAATTCCAAAAAAAAGTTCATACCTGTATACTTGCCACTCGTAAGGAAGGCCATAGTTGCCACTGTATAAAAAGAATCAAAAATACAAGAGAATAGTGAGACATGAAGAACTATCATGAACCATTAAACAATCAATACATGTAAACGGTAACATACCTCGACCGCATCAGGGCCCGTTCTACCACTTCCACCTGTCACCCTCCTACCAACATAAACCTGCCCAAAACCACCCTTTCCCAACTTCCTTTCCGTCTTGTATATAGGCGAATTTCCCACTTGTACCTCATCGAATCAATAAACAAAAAATAAGCTTACAAGTTGAAATAAAATCTAAAAATACAAATTACGGACATATTTATATACCCTATCGGGAACGGGAGTTGCATTTCCATCTTCTTCAGCTGCCATTATTTTATCACCACTTCCACCTTCCATAGCAATATCTTTATCACCAACAACGTTAACAACAGGCTCTAAAATCCCAACAGGAGCTGTATTAGGAACAATATCACAAGGCGGTTCCACGTCCAAATCAATTAACTTAACCCCTCTCCCTCTCCCACCACCAGCTGGCCTCCCTTTCCCTACAACAGCTGCAACATTACCCCTTCCTCTTCCACCACCAGTTTTCCTTCTAGCAGTCGCCGCTCTTTGTGTTGGAGCAGCAACAATAGTTTCAGGTTGAGCTACTACAGGTTGTTGAAGTTCTCCAATCCGTTTTGATCTACATGCTCCATTTCGCAGTTGTGGCATCGTCACCCATACACTTTACATCCAACTCATTCCCCCACCGAAATACACTCGTTTCACCTCCGAAAATAATTGTTATCAAAAATGCACATATAAACACAAAATAAAACAGAAAAATAACAAAAATGAGTAAAAAAGTAAAAAATACTATTTTTACAAAAAAATCCAAATAAATATTTATATATAAACATCAAATCCACATTTCAAATCAACAAAAACTGAATAAACATTTAAATAAATATTAAAAAAAAGAAATCAATTAAAAAAAAAAACAAATAATCAAACAAACCCTAATTCATCCAATAACCAAATAAAGCTACAATTAAATTAAATTAAATTAAAAAACGGAAATAGATCGTACCTCGGGAACAGTAAAATCACGATGATCGGAAATACAAATGCTTGATCAATCTGCACAATCAATTGAAAAAAAAAACCTAATGAAATGTTATCAAACACCTAATATGCATAATACTTATCACAAACCAAAAAACATAATTAAGAAGATGAAAATTTCTATTACCAGTTAATAAAACTTTTAGCAATTAAAAAAAAAGATGAATTGTCGATGTGAAGGAAATTTAAGAAATTAAGTTATACATACCTTAGAGATCAATCTGAGATCAAATCAAAACTCATTTCGCTTAATTTCGAGTTCACGGCTTCATGAACTCAAAATCACAAAATAAGTAAATTTAGAGGAGAAGATTTTGAAATGATTGCATAATAAAGAGAAATAAAAGCGGATTGTAAGAGCTACATACCTGAATTAGTTTCCTTATAAAAGGAAACCCTAAAATACATTTCTTGTTCAAAGATCCAATCTACTGGAAAAATAATTAGTACAAAGGAGAAGACGGTGGCTGCTTGATTCAAATTCAAAAAAAAAATAAGATTTTCATAAGATACAATGGACGATTTATTTTCCAGCCAATAGGAAAACTTGCCCAGTCACTGCCCCCAAGATTGAGTCTTCCAATACTCACGCAACCCAATTTCAGCAAAAGTCTTTTAAATATATTTAATTAAAATTTAATTGGAGCCATCAGCTTATGACATCACTATGTTATCAAATTGTCTTACGTGGATAGCCTAAAAATGGGACACATCAGCATAATGACATCATCCTTATCTCCCATTTATTATATAATAAAGAGATATGTAATACTGACAATCCGTTATTTGGATGGCCGTTAAATATATTTGTTAAGTCCAGTCACATGCGTCGCACATGAGGGTAAAACGGTCCTTCCAAATTGATCATAAAGATATTATTTTTTAAATAACTAATCAAAATTATATCTCTTGTACCCGTTTTAAATTGATCTTCATCAATCATTAAATTTTCAAACACCTGCAAAACCTCCTTATCTTTAATATGTGTCAGGTTCACCCACCAACCGTCACCGCCATCCCAAATTCCGACGATGCTCAACAAGAAATTTTAACAAAAACTCAACCAATTCCAACTAAAACAAATAAAATCATGATTCAAAACAAAAACAAATCTTGATTTACAAAAAACCATTTCGTTTCAAACACAAAACCATTTTTGTTTTAGAACCCCCAGATCTGTTTGAGATCCGAACCCAACATACCTTTTGACAGGGGAATGTGGAGACGGTGGTGTGTTCAGCCGATTGACGGGGATTGTTAGTGTTACATATGTCAAACTAAAGAACGGTCAGTATTATTTTGAATTTAAAGGATAAAATATGTTATTTTGATTTAAGTACAAGAACAACTTTTATAATTTACTCTTAATATATAAATTATTACAAGTTGAGATACATTTTAAATATAGGTCGACAAGTAAGGGGAAATTACCAATATAGGTGTCGTTAAAAAGTTATCCTTGAGCAGAAATGGTTTTTGACACATGTTTGTATCTTTTTTCCTAGGATTGTACTAAAGAGGAATCACTTTGAATCCTTAATTTGTTTTTTATAGAAAATATATAAAAGTTAGTAAGAGAAATAGGGTAGGTACAACTCCATAAAAAACGACCACAACAATAATAATCCATAACTTGAATATAGGCCACTTGCACCACTAGTTACATGGCCTATCAATCATAAATGGGTACATCTATTAACCTTATTTTGGACTATATAATGAATTATATTGCCGTGTTGACTTTCTCTAACCTCTAGTTTTCTTCAAATCTTGTAATCAAACTTGTTGACATCAGATATTTAAATATAGTCACTATTTCTATTTCTATTAAGTATTAATAATTACAACTCTAAAGATTAATGTTTATTAACTTAAACACTTAACAAAAAAATTTAGACGGTATATATTTCTTAAAAATTAGGGGTGCTTCCGTAGATGTTATAAAACAGTTATTCAAATATTACAAATAACTAATCATATTTTCGATTTTTAACCAAAAATCCTAAAGATCTAAAGATTGTGGTTATCAAATTTTAAAAAGTCAATAACAATAATAATACCATCTATATGATTTGATTTCAAAACTTTTTATATCTATAAATATTCCGTGTGAACCCCATAACTAAAAAGCCAATTGATGGAGTGCATAACTTTCTATCCTACTCAAAGAAAGGTCTTAAAAGTTCAACTCTTTTACTTATTACATGATTATAATATAATATAATTATAATTATTGTTACATGATTAAATCATGTGGATTATGTTATTTCCGTTGACCAAGCCTCATGATTATTCAATTTCAATAAATAAAACTAAAAAATATTAAAATAAAATCGCTTTAGGTATGGACGTATATAAACAAAAAATATATTTATTTTTGTTGTTTAGACTTTAGGTTTGGTCATATATACGTAATAGATGCAAACAATATTACAAATAAATCATGTGATGCGTTCATACAAATTCGGTATCCTCTCGATGCAAACAATATTACAAATAAATGATAAAGGATAAATGATAAACAATATTTCAAATTCGGTATACTCATTTTCATGGGTATCCTCATTTTCATGGTTTTCGGCTACCACACCCTGTGTCCTTTTAGTTTTTTATAAATCTTTTTTCTTTAGATTAGAATTATAATTATCACGATGTTTTTATAATCTTATAACAAAATTCTCGTGTCAATCGTGGTTATTTAAACTATACAATGAAAAGTAGTAAATGAAGTTGATAGCAACTTTGCAAGGACGTAGGGAACACAAGGAACTGATTGAGTGTTTTCTATATAAATATGGATTGGTACACAACAAAATGAACCTAACTCTTTTCATATTAGGATTGCTTAGGTTATGTAAATAACAATCACTTTTATATATTATATATATTAAGATTTATTAAATAAGTTTAGTAGCGGATAAACATTTTGATATTACAAGTTTTGTTGACAAACGAATATTGTATAATGATAAGAACAATAAGAATTATTACGACTACCAACAAGCTAGCCTCAATATATTAATCGATAACAAAAACACTAACATACGTGTTTCTGTATCACAAAGATCCATATATATATATATATATATATATATATATATATATATATATATATATATATATATATATATATATATATATATATATATATATATATATAGACCTTGAGGCTTAACCTAACAATTCTAGGAGCCGACTTAACAAATACAATTTTTTACTAACTACGATTAAGGAAAAGATAATTATAAATCTATTCTAAAATTATCTTTTTCTTCAAAATCTTTTGTGTAGTAGTAATACTTTACGGGAAGTAGTAACTGGCTAGTGCAGTATTAACCAAGTTGTCTTCTTGTAGTTATAACCTTCTTGCAGTAGTAACCAATAGTAGTAACCACCCTAGATTATTTATCAAAACATTCAAATCCCAAAAATCTCCCCCTTAACTTATACTTTCTAACAAGTAAATATTAAGTTTCTTTCATAACTTTTTACGTATGTTGATGATATCAAAACCATTTACTACTACTACTTCTTCTTCTTCTCCTTTTCTTGTTGCATCTTAAGATCTTCATCTTGTCTTTGCAGTACCATTCTCCATAAATCATGTGCCAACTAAGAGTCTCTTGGAGCAAATAGTTTTAATGCAATCATTTCATGTAGTGAAGCAAAATCATTATCACACCTTTTGTCAACTACAAAATATTATATTGCCCAATTCTTCCTGATAATTAAGTATACTCCACTTCTTTAATAAAAAAAAAAATCCATTGCATAAATGGAGCATATCCACCTCCGTGAAAGTTACTGCTAAACAAAGGAACTTCGGGAGTAAACATCCCACTAAGCCAATCTACAACAAGATCAGTTCCAGAACAAGACCCTCTTTGGTTTGAGTACTTTTCTAAACCAATTTGATGCATTTGTTCAATATCAATTCTTGAAAATTTCTTCACATCTGTAGAACTAAGTTGTTCATACTTCTTCATATCAACTCCAATGACCGAAGAGGTTGTTTTATTCTCACCACCAACAAATTACCAATCAATGATATTTGGTAATGCCATTCCAGTGGGATCTACATGTAATACCTCTTGATAAATAAACAAAGCAGAATAGTCTCTCGGAGTAATCTCTACATCTCCTTCTTTTTCCACTATAGCAGTAGTATCAACATGTACAAAGTTCGGAATTGAAGAATCTTGCTCTTCAGTTTGACTTGTAGAATCCACTCTGCTTGACTCTGGTTCTTGTTCACTCACCACTATAGTCTTCTTTTGAGATAACTTTGTAGATACACTCTTTTTTCTCTTCTTTGACACTTCTGGAGCTTTAACCTTAGCTTGTCCTTCGAGGGGACATGGAATTAACACCCCTTGTTCATCCAGTATTCTAGATCAAAGGTCATGAGCTCTCTTTATGATTCTCTCCATTTCATATATTTATCTCTTTCTTTTCACTTCCCTTCACAACATCTTCTTTGTCTTTCTTTCTTTCTTGCTCATTAATATTTATCACATTTGGGAAGCTCATTGGACCCAAAGACTTCCCACTATATCCTTTTTCTTTAAAACGCTTGACAAAATTTTGATTGTTTGTGTTAATAAAGTTTTTCTTTGACTTCTTCTTTTGCTTCTTAGTTTTTTCTTCTTTTTGAATCTGCGCAATTTTTCATTATGAATCCTTAGAAGTTCCATTCTCTCAGCTTCTTATCTTTCTATTCTTTCAAATTCCCTTCTCTGCAACTCTATATGCATTTGTCTAGATACATCAGGATCGCTTGCAACATTTTCCAGAGAATCTATATCAAATGCCACAAGCTCATCAATCTCCGGTTGTCTTTGTGCTGGACTTTTCTTGACCTTCACCCTTTCCACAACTTTTTTCTTACCCTTATCTTTGTGTTGAGGATCATTAGGATCAACTTTCTTTCTCCAACTTAAGCACTAGGCCTAGGATTCAATCTCGTATCTGGAGGAATGATAGCTACCACTGCATGAGGATCACTAGGATCAACAATGTACTCAATATCTTCTACAGTACTAACTTCTTCAATTATTGACTCTTGAAATGAAATCCCTATTTCTTTAGGTCTTTTGGCTTGTTCTGCTTTCCTTCTTTGAATCTTTTTACTCTTAATTTTCAAGAATTCTTCAGCCAATGTTCTTTCTTCACTTGTGGGCTCATCACTCTTTGTTGCTTCTTCTTGAATTGTCTCATTTGTTTCAATTTGTGCAACAATACTTGATTATTCAATAACACTAGTAATTGGTGCATACACAGTTTTTGTTTAATCAACACTAGTAACTAGTTGTAGTTCTAGCTGCATACTTTCTTGCCGCATACATTCTTGCCGTAGAGACTCTTCTTGAACTGACTCTTTCTCTTTTACTTCTTTTTCTAGTTCATCAAAAGCTGAACCAATTACCTTTTCCCAATAATTATCACCTTTTAAAGAAGGTATATAATTTGCATCAAACTCCTCAAAAGGTTGTCCTCACTTTTCTAGTACACTGTCAAGACATTCCTCTTCATTAGATTCATTCTCACTCAAGGTAACATCACTATCAATATCATCATATTCATCCATATGCTATGTTTTGGTATTGAAGCTTTGTCTTTCTTTATCCTTTCCAATTTTTTTCCTTTTTCTCTCCCTGTTCATTAGCTTCCTCCCCCTTAGTTACATCAACTACTGCTTCACTTGTTACTGTTGTGCTATCAGTTAATATTGCAGTACTAACTGGAGTTTTGACGTCGATCAATTATATGCATATTTATTCGCGACATTTGTTATGTTTTTGTGTCAAAACGTAATGGATAGACCCCGTATTACTTAAATTTTGTGTAAATTTTATGTTTTAGGTGTTTTAACATATTTGGAGTAAAAAGGAGTCGTTTTGGGACTAAAAGATGCGAAGTAAAACAAGTTGGGAAGTTGCAAGAAGGAGATGCGCTGCACACCTGTATACAACTGCGGCGCATATGGCTGCAGTTGCTTCACCTTGAGCCCACGGATGTTGAGATGCGGCGCACCTACTTTGTGGTGCGGCGCAACTAGGGCATTTGCTGTTACAACTTTGTGTTTTAGTTGTCATTGATGGAGGAAACTAAAGGGTCTTAAGCATTGCACTTAAGAAATGATTTTTGGGACAATAATTCTATCATCATCATCTATCTCCATTCTCAATCATTGGAGAAGGAGACAAGAAGCAATCACAATATTTTGGGAATTTTTGCTATAATCGTTGAACGTATTTTAGTCTATTTACATCATTTTGCTACTTTGGATACTATTTGCAAGTGTTATTTTCGTTTGGTATTGAACTCATTACTCTTTCAAATCAATAGAATCATGTCTTTTTATTATAATTTGTCTTTGATTAATATTATGCGTAGCTGATTTCATTTTACGTTTGCTTGGATATGTGATCGTTTGTATGATTAATTTTAAGTATGAAATTGCTTGATTGATGTGTGTTTGGTTAATTGGGGATCCGTTTGGGTTTAAGCTTTAAGAAATTATTAAATTGCTTATGTTCTCATTTAAAGATTAGGTATTCGAAAGGAATTCGATTTGGCTATAATAAGAATGAATATATCGACCGGTCTATAGTTGATAGAAAATTAACGGTATTCGAAAGGATTCGTTAATAGTAATTGAAATAAGTAAGATTAAACACAAACGCTAGTTGATAAATTAAGAGAAATCGGTTTATTGATTAGTAAGCTATTAGAAAGGAAGCTTAAAGATTAATTCTAACACATCGGCTTGATACTTTATGCACAATTATTTGGGGTGTTAACCGTATTCGAAAGGAACGGTTTCACAGTTGGGTAATTGGAGAAATCCGGTATTCGAAAGGAACTTAGGATTTTAAATTAGAAGTTTATCAACATTTCATACTTAGGAAAGATTATATATTCGTGAACGGTCCAAGCAAGCGTCCTTGATCCATATTTGAAATACAAAAATCATTTTTAATCGTTTTTACATTTAGTCTTCCTAAGACAAAACCCCACTTGTTACTTTTTAGCTAAATTCTCAATTTACTATAGTCCCCGTGTTCGAACCCGAGATTTGCCTATAATTTACTACGATCGATAAGGGTACACTGCCCGGTGTTGTAATCTAGAAAAAGCTTATTTTGGGAAAACTAGATTTCGCACATCAAGTTTCTGTAAATACTGCTATACTAATGACTGTTGTTGCTGCAATATCGTGTACTTTGAGAGCATAGCTAATTACTTCATCAACCTTCATTTGTTAAACATTATCTTTTTCTCTTCCTCTTGGGCATCATCAGTTTCAATCACTCATCTTCATCTGTTGGGATAATTTATTATCCATATTATTGATTTAATGATACAAAATATAAACTGATAACGGAGAAGACAAGTTAAGAAATAGTAGTTTTGATATCATCCTCAACAACGTTTGTGTCACACCCCGCTAGTGGCGGAAACGCAGGGTGTGACCGATTGGCGATCGTCATAACACAATAGTAAGTAAAGACATATTATATATGATAAAAGAAATAATGTATTGTTATGACGTCACCATACCCAAGGTATAATCCTTGGTACACGAAAACCGTCAAACACTACAAGTAAGATGTTCAACCAACAACTAACGTATAGAAACAATACTTAGGCATGCAAGCCCGAAATACAATCCCAAAATAAGAATAGTCATAAAATAAAGCCACAAATGCAAATGCAGTCCTGAAAGTCTGGTAGAGTCCGACTCCTAAAGCCAAGTCCTACGCCTGCTCATTACCTGAAAGTAAGGCTACGAAAGTCAACATTAAGTTGAGCGAGTTCATCGAGTAAGTATAAAAATGTAAGGTAAGAATTATATGTCAATCCAGTATAGTAAAATGATGTGTAACTAATGCATGTAAGTAGTAAGAAAACATAATCCACAATCATAAAACGTAATATCACTAGTAGGCAAGGTATACTAGTAACAGTACTGTCGGTAGAAAAGGTATATGACTATCTCTTCCGCAGTAGCCACGCTACCGTAAGTACACCTCATTAGTAGGAAAGGTATACTAATTAGCGTGCAGGCATCAGTAGGAAAGGTATACTGAAAAGAGTTTCACCAATAGGAAAGGTATACTAGTGAAGAACTCTCACAACTAATGTCTCGTAATGTTTCAAAATATGCATTAGTTTTGTTACACATTTCATGATTTCTAAAAATAGTAGTTTCCATAAATAGAAATATCTATTTATGGTAAGTTTCTAATAATAGTAAGGTTTCCATATATAGTAAGTATGGAAGTAAAATCCGTTTATGGTAAATCGTTTTTCTAAAAAATAGTATGGTTGAGCTTTACTTTCCCCCGATTTATAAAACGTAAACAATGGTAAAGCAGGGGCAATGAACTCACCTTATCGAGCAAAGCGACTCTACACGAGGAGTGTGAATATGTGTGAATGTAACCAAGTAGGTTGGTCACAATTAATGTCCGGACTAGACTTAGAGCTCCCCTAGATAAAGGTAGTAATAATCGTAACAATAAGATTAATGTGATTTAGTCTTTGGATAAAACGACAACATTTACAACGAGTACCTATGTTCGCTCAAACTGAAATATCTAGAGTTCTAGGAAGAGTTAGACAATGTAATCTGTCTAAAAGCATATGTTTATATAAGTCGAGTTATTAAACATGTCAAAGTCTTATATTTTAAATAAGTGGTTACACAAATTCAATTACCAAAGCCTAGTAAAGTGTTCCAAACACTCAGATTAGACCCTCCGTTAGTAATTTAAACTTTTAGAAAGTTCTGCAAAGAACTAGACAACGAGTCTTACGTTTTTGAAAACTAGATTACAATACCTATAATATTCATTTAGATCATAGAATACAATTATATACCAATAAAGAGTTAAACACTGATAAAGACAGACTAAGATATGATTTCAGAACATAAAGACATGATTTAGGTAACGATTAAAGTTATATCTTAGAGTTTTCCACCGATTAAAGTTACAAACATAAAGACATGATTTAGGTAACGATCAATTAACTTAGCACAAGTTATAAACAGGTTCAAAACAATACCAAAAGATTCACCAACAGATTGCACAATAACGAATAACATAGAGTAGGAAAACTAGGCTTTTATACCACGAATTGCAACGGTTTGATTCCAAGCTTTGACAAATGCCGTTTCAAGAAAACCAAACCAAAACGATGACACTAGGATATGCCATAACCAATCATGGTCACCAAAAGGAAACAAACACAAAAATCAGTTTGTAATCATGTATACATAACCAACAATGAATCGGCTAATGCATAAATACGTACATGATAGAGTTTATGAACCCGATTTCCTATAGCTCGCCTAGAGACTGATTATGACTCGATCAAGGTCGATTACAAATCTGAAATTCAGCCAATACATGTCGTGATCAGATTATAAATACCAATACACAACACTATCACCGATTAGGATTATACACCAAAACAGAAACCTATTACATGAAATGAAAGAATCGGTTAAGGTGTATAAACACATACATGATGAATTTGTGATGATTTGAAATCGATTAAGACTTGATCAAGAAGGATGACGATCTTCAATGAACCACATATTGGTCACGATCAGAATAGACAAAGACATTCAAACAGAACATACACAATTGGCCGATTAGAATTAAGAGCCAAACTGAAGTGTTATTACACAACATTTGAATAATCGGTCATGGGAAGGAAATGAGCACCACGATTTACATACCTAGATGTAAACCCTCCTTGATGTGATGATCTCGATTATATGATTAGTATAACGAACCTGGACTCCAAGTAGTTTGATCAGTGGTTGAAGCAAAGAAAAACATCACCGAAACATGTACTGAGATTAGGGTTTTCGGTCAAGAGAATTATACAAGAACATAACACGATTACCTTTATTGATTCAAGGCTTCAGGATGACATGATGGTTGTGAAAAGAAGAACTGAATGGCGGTTGTAGGTTGGAGAGGGAGTGGTGATCAACTGCAGCAAGGAGTGTGTGTGTGTGTGTGTGTGTGTGTGTGTGTGTGTGTGTGTGTGTGTGTGTGTGTGTGTGTGTGTGTGTGTGTGTGTGTGTGTGATGGTTGTAGGGGTGGAAGTGAGAGTTGATTAGGTTTAGGGTAATAAGATTAGGGTTAACCAAAAACAAGTAATTCATTTGTTGACGTGTAATCGGTGAATCATAGGTTAAAGGTAAGGCCTAATGGCTGATTTCAACATAGTATACACACACACATGTGTGGTTAACAAATACATAATTGAACGGTTTCAGAAATGAAACATGAAAGCTAGACGTAAATTCGAATAGTTAAATGTATACTTTAAGTTTAACAAAGGTGAATTTGAGTTATAAAAGTATTAACAAGTTCATATACCAATAAGTAAGTATACTAATGAATCGAATACGGAATACTCGTTAAGTTATCTAGGAGCTCTTCTAGTGGGAACTAACTATTGTGCCCTAAACTAACACGGTATCAACACATATAAGGATATATACACATGACAAGGTAATAATCACAAATAAGTAAAGTATCAATAACTTTTAAATAAAAGTTTTCGGTAAACACGTTAAGAGCTATCGGCATACTACACTAACCTGAGTCGGAAGAGTGACGGTTGGCACACTAACCCCAAATTAAGAGAATGCGGCTACGCTTGAGATTCTGAACCTCTCGACCAACAATCTCAGCTGGTTCCTCCACGAACCTCAAAGTATCATCAATCTGAATATCATCGAGTGGAACTTGCAAGTTAGTGTCGCCAAGACACTTCTTCACGTTCGAGACATGGAAAGTATCGTGAACATTACTCAACTCCAGAGGTAGCTTTAAACGATAAGCCACCCAACCAATACGCTCGGAAATCTCGAAAGGACCCACATAACGTGGTGCAAGCTTGCCCTTACGGCCGAAAAGGACAATGCTCTTCCAAGGAGAAACTTTCAGGAAGATAAAAATCACCCACACTGAACTCAAGAGGTCTACGACGAACATCGGCATAACTCTTTTGGCGATCTCTCGCCGCACGGAGTCTATCTCGAATCTGATAAATCTCTGCCCAAAGAACTGGAGAGGGACACTTACACCCATAAAGTGCTTCGAAAGGAGCACAACGAATACTAAATGGTAGCTTTTGTTATAGGAAAACTCATCTAACGGAAGATAAGAATCCCAACTACCACCAAAGTCAATGATACAAGATCGAAGCATATCCTCAAGTGTCTGAATAGTACGCTCACTCTAACCATTGGTCTGAGGATGATAAGCCATACTCATGTCTAAACGTGTACCTAACGCTTTATGCATGGACTTCCAAAAGTGAGAAGTAAATCTAGCGTCTCTGTTTGAGATGATAGACACTCGAACACCATGACGAGAGATATCTTCCTTGATGTAGATCCTAGTCAAATTCTCCATTTAATAATCTTTCCGAATGGCCATAAATTGTGCCGACTTAATCAGCCTGTCAACTATAACCCATATTGTGTCGAAACCACTAGATGAACGCTGTAACTTATTAATGAAATCCATGGCTATGTTTTCCTACTTCCATTTAGGAATTTGAGGCCACTGAAGTAAACCGGATGGTTCTGATTTTCTTCTTTCACACGCCCACAAGTGATACATTTACTTTCATAGGTAGCAATGTCACGCTTCATACCCGACCACCAGTACATATCCCGAATGTCGAAGTAAATCTTATCTGTTCCAGGGTGAATCAAATACTTAGAGTTATGCGATTCATCCATAATTACCGTACGAATACACCCAAGTAACGGAACCCAAATATGATCGATGAAGTATAATCCACCATTATCCCGTTTCTCAAACTGACTGAGTAACCCACGAAGTGCCTCAGCTGCTAAGTTCTCCTCCTTAAATGCCTCTACCTGGGCATCTAAAATCTGCTGTCGAATACCTGACCCCATTGTCATACTCATGGCTCTAACACGTCCCGGTTTAATTCTTTCTTTCGTACTCAAAGCGTCGGCCACCACATTAGCTTTACCCGGATGCTACTTGATTTCGCAATCATAATCACTGAGAAGCTCTATCCACCGTCTCTGACGCATATTAAGGTCCTTCTGATCAAAGATGTGTTGTACAATTTTATGGTTAGTGTACATAACACTTTTGGTACCATAAAGATAATGTCTCCAACACTTAAGTGCAAAAAAAACTGCTTCAAGTTCAAGATCATGAGTGGTTTAATTCGTTTAGTGAACCTTCAACTGTCGAGAAGCATACGCAATAACCTTACCCCGCTGCATCAGAACACAACCCAAACCCTGACCAGAGGCGTCACAATAAACCACAAAATCGTCTGTTCCATGAGGAAGTGCAAGGATAGGAGCATTACACAACCGATCCTTCAGAGTCTGAAAGGCCAACTCCTGGTCATCTCCCCAAACAAACTTCATATTCGTCTGTGTTAGAGTGGGGAGAGGTTTGGCGATTTTGGAGAAATTCTCAATAAATCTCCAATAGTATCCAACTAATCCCAAGAGTGAACGGATCTCGATGGGAGAAGAAAGAGGCTTACAGGTTTTTAACTGATTCTATTTTGCTCGGGTCAACATGAATACTCTCAAGTCACATTCAGAAAATTTAGCGTACAAGGATTCTCTTTCGAGTAACTCGAGAATCAGAGAGAGATGGAGTGCATGCTCTTCCTCACATTTAGAATAAATGAGGATGTCATCGATGAACACGATTACGAATTTACCAAGATAAGGCTTACACACGGTGTTCATCAGATCCATAAACACCGTAGGGGAATTAGTAAGACCGAAAGGCATAATAGTGAACTCGAAATGACCATAACGAGTTCGGAAGGCAGTCTTAGGAATATCAGCTTCGTGAACACGTAACTGATGATAGCCAGAGCGAAGATCAATCTTCGAGAAACAGGTCGCTCCTTGGAGTTGATAGAACAGATCGTCGATGCGGGGAAGAGGGTACCGATTCCTAATAGTAAGCCTATCAAGATCACTATAGTCGATGCAAAGCCTCATAGATCCATCTTTCTTTTCCAAAAATAGAATCGGTGCTCCCCACGGGGAATGACAGGGACGAATAAACCCTAGATTTTGCAATTCCTGCAGCTGATCACATAACTCGCGCATTTCAGAAGGTCGATAAGGGGTTCTGGCCACATGGGTGGCTCCAGGAATTAGGTCGATACGAAACTCAACCCGAAGAAGAGAAGGTAGACCAGGAAACTCCCTAGGAAAGACTCTGGAAAAGTCACGAACGATCGGGACATTAGAAATATTTCTTCCCTCCATATGTATGCTCATCAATCTAACTGTCTTCTCAATCAACTTCTCCCCAAGTACCTCTAGCGCAGAACCGTCTGACAAAGGAATACGAACGAACTTCTTGAAACAGATGATCTTAGCACGATGCTTGGACAAACAATCTATAGCCACTACGACATCGAAGCTACCAAGATGGAATGGTATCAAGTCAATGTTGAAGAGGTGGTTCTCCAAAACGAGAGTACAGTCGCGGGCGATCTGATGGGATACAAAAGTCCTACATTCGCTAATTCAATCTCGTAACCTCGAACACATATAGTAGGCTCTACTCCAAGCAAGGACACACAATCAAGCGATTCAAAGCTAACATCCGCACCCGAATAAAATAAGACTGTAAAAAAATGATCATTTAATGAAAGAGTACCAACAATAGTTTTCGGATCCTGATGTGCCTCTACAGCTCCCATTAAGTAGGCTCGAGCACGAGCTGGGTTCCCCTGGTTATTCTGACCCCCCTGATTATTCGGACCACGATTACCCTGATTATTCGGCGCAGGCTGAGCTCCCTGAATCCTCGGTGGATTATTACGACCACCGCTTCCATGCTTATCAGGGCAATCTCTAAGAAAATGACCGGTACCTCCGAAACAGAAACAAGAATTAGGCCTCACTGCATTTTCACTGGTACATCAACGATAGGCATAGAAAGACAATCCTTGGCCACATAGCCCTTCCGACTACACTGGGTACAAGTACACGATGTGTTCCTCTCGTGATGATAGTTACACTTCTGAGACAAGGGAAGCGTACCGTTATACCCAAACTTCACTCCACTGCTAGAACTGCCAGAATGACGCTTAAACTTCATAGACTTCCCATGGTGATCATCTAGAACCTTACGCTTCTTCGATGTAAAGATGATATCCCTAATTAAGTCCTCGGTAATATACTCGACCCGGTGAATAGCATCCTGTAGTGTAGGAGGATCAATACCCCTCAGCGACCGATGAACTTCCGAGTGAAGACCATGAATAAAACGCTCAATAAGAAGAGCCTCATTATCAACCATCCGTGGGAATAATCAAAAACTAACTCTGCTTGCTCGAACCCCTAACCGAGGATAAGGGGCCTCCATCGAACTCGGTGGGCTTACAGTTAAGGAAATCCTTGTAAGTACACCCATGAGGAGGTGGAGGTGGAGGAGGTGGTGGCGGTGGAGGTGGTGCTCCATGAGGTTGCTGTTTAAGAGCACTCGTGACTTGTGCCACGACGTAGGCACCACTGCAGCTAACTACTAACCGATCATTGCGGAAATCTCGGGTTCGGTAAGATATCGTCGAGGAGGAGCCACCTACATAATAAACGGAAATGCGTTAGTGTGAGTATATAATAACTTAAACAAGAGGTATAAAAATGATGTAAAGGAAAAGAATTTATTGGTATGCTTTAGGTCAAAATTACAAACATGGTCACGTAGACATATATATAACTCGCCATGGATATAATTACGTTGTAATGGATATAATTACGTTGTACACCCATAATTATATCCATACCGTTTCATACACACGTTTTCTCCCCATGTCCCTCATTACAACGCTCACATTTACCGATCAATAAAATGAAGAAATTCTAAATTTCTATCCAAACCAATAAATGAGAAATATAAAACAAAACGTCACATGAAAAACGAGCATAAAGGAAACTCTTACGGCGTCGTATCTCATTGCGGTTCCCCGTTTTCCTTATGCGATAAAGTCGTTAAGTGCGAGTAGTGAGACGATATGAAACGATAAAAAGATCCTAAAAGATCTATATGAGGACTTCTAGTTATACTCTAGGTCAAACAACCTAGTTCTCTATAACCATGTGTTCGGATACAAATCTGTCACACCCCGCCAGTGGCGGAAACAAAGGGTGTGGCCGATTGGCGATCGTCATAACACAATAGTAAATAAAGACACATATTCGATTTGATAAAATAAATAATGTATTGTTATGACGTCGCTATACTCAAGGTATAATCCTTGCTACACGAAAACCGTTAACCACTACAAGTAAAATGTTCACCAACAACCAACATATAGAAACAATACTTAGGCATGCAAGCCCGGAATACAATTCCAAAATATGAATAGTCCTAAAATAAAGAAAAAAAATGCAAATGCAGTCCTGAAAGTCTGCTAAAGCCAAGTCCTACGACTGCTCATTACCTGAAAGTAAGGCTTAAAAAGTCAACATAAAGGTGAGCGAGTTCATCGAGTAAGTATAAAAATGTAATTTAAGAAATTATATCTCAATCCAGTATAGTAAAATGATGTGTAACTAATGCATGTAAGTAGTAAGAAAACATAATCCAGAATCATACAACGTAAGCATGTGTCACTAGTAGGCAACGTATACTAGTAACATTACTGTCAATAGGAAAGTTATACTGACTATCTCATCCGCAGTAGCCACGCTACCGTAAGTACACCTCATTAGTAGGAAATGCATTCTAATGAGCGTGCAGGCATTAGTAGGAAAGGTATACTAATGTATCAGTAGGAAAGGTATACTGACCAGAGTTTTCACCAGTAGGAAAGGTATACTAATGAATAACTCTCACAACAAATGTATCGTAGTGTTTTAAAAATATGCATTAGTTTTGTTACACATTTAATGATTTCTAAAAATAGTAGTTTCCATAAATAGAAATATCTGTTAATGGTAAGTTTGCAAAAATAGTAAGGTTTCCATATATACTAAGTATGGAAGTAAAATCCGTTTATCGTAAATTGTTTTTCTCAGAATAGTTTGGTTGAGCTTTACTTCCCCCCCCCCCCCCCCCCCCCCCCCCCCCCCCCCCCCCCCCCCCCCCGTTTTATAAAGCGTAAACAATAGTAAAGTAGGGGAAATGAACCCACCTTATCGAGCAAAGCGACTCTACACGAGGAGTGTGAATATGTGTATATGTAACCAAGTAGGTAGGTCACAAGTAATGTCCCGACTAGACTTAGAGCTCCCCTAGATAAAGGTAGTAATAATCGTAAGAATAAGATTAATGTGATTTAGTCTTTAGATAAAACGACAACATATACAACGAGTACCTATGTTCGCTCAAACTGAAATATCTAGAGTTCTAGGAAGAGTTAGACAATGAATTTTATATATTTGAAAACTAGACTCATAGGGATTCTTTTTAGTCTAAGAGTTTGATCCAATTTTGTTTATTATGAAAAATTTATGGTCAAAACAAAACTGATCATGTAATCTGTCCAAAAGCATATGTTTATATAAGTCGAGTTATAAAACCTTTCAAAGTCGTATATTTTAAATGTAAACAAGTTAAACATTTCTAAGATGTTTAGACCTGTTATAATACAATACTAAACCATTCAAAATATGTTTAAGCTTGTCTAAGGGGTTACACAAATTCAATTACCAAATCCTAGTAAAGTGTTCCAAAAATTCAGATTAGACTCTTTGTTAGTAATTTACACTTTTAGAAAGTTCTGCAAAGAATTAGACAACAAGTCTTATATTTTTAAAAACTAGATCCCAAGGCCTATAATATTTATTTAGATCACAGACTCCAATTATATACCCATACAGAGTTAAACACTGATAAAGACAGACTAGGATATGATTTCCGAATCTATCCAAAACGTTTTTTATATGTCCAATATCTTACAGTTTTCCACCGATTAAAGTTACAAACATAAAGACATGATTTAGGTGACAATAAATTAACTTAGCACGCGTTATAAACAGGTTCAAAACAATACCAAACGATTCACCAACAGATTGCACAATAACGAATAATATAGAGTAGGAAAACTAGGCTTTTATACCACGAATTGCAACGGTTTGATTCCAAGCTTTGCCAAATTCCATTTCAAGCAAACCAAACCAAAACGATGACACTAGGATATTCCATAACCAATCATGGTCACCAAAACGAAAGAAACACAAAAATCAGTTTGTAATCATGTATACATAACCAACAATGAATCGGCTAATGCATAAGTACGTACATGATAGAGTTTATGAACCCAATTTGCTATAGCTTGCCTAGAGACTGATTATGACTCGATCAAGGTCGATTACAAATCTGAAATTCAGCCAATACAAGCCGTGATCAGAATATAAATACCAATACACAACAATATCACCGATTAGGATTATACACCAAAACAAAACCTATTACATGAAATGAAAGAATCGATTAAGGTGTATAAACACATACATGATGAATTTGTGATGATTTGAAACCGATTAAGGCTTTATCAATAAGGAAGACGAGCTGCAATGAACCACATATTGGTCACGATCAGAATAAACAACAACATTCTAACACAACATACACAATTGGCCGATTAGAATAAGAGCCAAACTGAAATGTTATTACACAACATTTGAATAATTTCTCATGGGAAGGAAATGAGCACCACGATTAACATACCTATATGTAAATCCTCCTTGATGTGATGAACTCGATTAGATGATTAGTATAACGAACCAGGACTCCAAGTAGTTTGATTGGTGGATGAAGCAAAGAAAACCCTCACCAAAACATTATAGTGAGATTAGGGTTTTCGGTCAAGAGATTTATACAAGAACATAACACGATATCCTTGATTGATCGAAGGCTTCAAGATGACACGATGGTTGTGAAAAGAAGAACTGAATGGAGGCTGTAGGTTGGAGAGGAAGTGGTGATGGGTTGCAACAAGGAGTGTGTGTGTGTTTGTGTGTAACGGTTGTAGGGGTGGAAGTGAGAAATGATTAGGTTTAGGGTAATAAGATTAGGGTTAACCAAAAACAAGTAATTCATTTGTTGACTTGTAATCGGTCAATCATAGGTTAAAGGTAAGGCCTAATGGCCGATTTCAACATAGTATACACGCATGTGTGGTTAACAAACACATAATAGAACGGTTTCTTAAATGAAGCATGAAAGCTAGACGTAAACTCGGAATAGTTAGAAGTATACTCTATGTTTAACAAAGGTGAATTTGAGTTATAAAAGTATTAACAAGTTTATAGACCACTAAGTATACAAATGAATCAAATACGGAATACTTGTTAAGTTATCTAGGAGCTTGTCTAGTGGGAACTAACTATTGTGCCCTAAAATAACACGGTATCAACACATATAAGGATACACACACATGACAAGGTAATAATCACACATAATTAAAGTATCAAGAACTTTTAAATAAAAATTTTCGGTAAACACGGAAAGAGCTATCGGCATACTAGACTAACCTGAGTCGGAAGAGTGACGGTTGTCACATCTTGTATTGAAGAAACTCATTGCTTAACATTCTAATAGCATAAGTTTAAGGGAAGTTTATTGGGTTTGTAATTTTGGAGTTGCTGATTTATATTGAAAAAAGATTAAGTTTTGGTTACTACTGCTCAGTTTCTACTGCTAATAGAAGTTTCTACTGCTCATACAAGTTACAATTGCCCATAGAAGTTTCTACTGCTCATACAAGTTACTACTGCTCAATTACAACCAATACTTGGTTACGACTACAACTCAGTTACTACTGCCCTATCAAAAGTTAATATTGTTGAGAAGATAAAGATTAATTTAGGATAAGACATGATTAGATTTTATTCTTAGTTGTAATTATCTTTATCATTATTATGGGGATTTGTTACTTTAGGTTAGGAAGATATTTTATGAAGGTTACAAAGATATCAAATCTTTGTAATAATTATTACTACTAATTAGTAGGTTTTTGTTAGAAATAAGGTTATAAAACCTTGATGAACGCATAGAGAAAATCAAGAGAATATATGTATAGAAAATGCATGGTGATGTAAACCTAGAAAAACTAGGTTGTAACCCAACCTCAAGGTGTCCTTGATCCAGATATCGTTGTAAATATTTGTTAGATTTATGATAAAAATATAATTGGGGCCGTTGGAGGTGATTATCGTTTGTGTTGTTATTCATTCATATTCATAAACATAAACAGTTAATCATAACCTTGTAGTATCAAAGTGTTGATCCACTGCAACTTCTTTGATAGATCTAGATCTGCACGTTTTTTTATACAAACCTAGTTCATTAGATCCTGAAAAATGATATCATAGCACAAGAGGTGCTCTAGATCTAACAACCACAAGGTTTCAAGGAGAAGAAAAAAGAAGATCTACAAAGTTTGAAAATTAGGGTTTCCATTCGTCATATTCTGGGAAGCCGTGGTAAAAACATCAAAAATCATTCGTTAGCCGCCAGAATTGGACGAAATTGTTTCTGTAGGTTTTTCACACATAAAAGCACATTCTAACCAAAGGAATTTTTGATTTGAGCATCTGACTGAAAGATGTGAATTTTTGAAATATGCTGTTGTAAGGTTAGATTTATTGTGTTTATATATAATAAAACGACCGTTGCTTATTCGTTACACATTGGATCTTCGTAAATTTTGGATATGTGCTTCAAGGAATATAGATCTACGTTTTATTAAAATTTAATCGTTTTTGGGTGTTTCGATAAGGAGTTGTATAATTTCAAAGTTGGACATTGAATGTTTATTCTTTGCTGAGCGCAACTGTGGTAAGAAGATTATTGTGTGTTCGGATTGTCTTGAAATTTTGATATGTGGTTCAAGATACACAGGTCTACTTCGGGAAACAATTTTAGTATGATAGGATATGTCAATGAAAAGTTACTTCATTTTTAATCTGCTGCAATTTTAGCTAGTATTGTGCCTATATTGTTAATGCTGCTGCTACGCTGTTAGTACTACAATACACATTTTTCTGTTCGATGATGAAGTTAGTATTGCTCCTATTTGTTAGTAGTGCTTGTATTGCTCTTCATGGTTACTATAAAGGCGGTATTAATATCTAAATATTCGTTTAAGGGGAAGAATATGTTCGAAAAGTGCATATGAGAATTGGAACATTTGGATGTGATCTTAAACACGCACCACTTGAGGAAAAGGTTTTAACTTGTGAAATATGATTTAACCTTATGAAAGAAGAACAAATCTCGATTCAAAGATTAAGGTATACTACTTCAACTCTTTTATTACTACTCGTTTAAGTTTCTACTGTTCAAATTCATTTTTTTTTTGGGTGTGTGATTAATAGTGGGTAATTTGTGACATTGGAAAACTTGGATTAGTAGCTTAATATGGTGCATAGTTATAAAGAGATGTTCAAAGTTGCATATTTTCAAAGTTCTCCTATTGGATGATGTCAAAAAGAGGAAGATATTATATGGATGATATGATTTGCAACTTATATGAAGTGTGGTGGCATGGAACAAAAATTGAAGACTTAAATGTATCGAAAGTCTACTGTCACACCAGCTAGTGGGTGAAACGCAGGGTGTGGCCGATTGTGAATCGTCATAACAAAATAGTAAATAAAGACATATCTATATGATAAAAGAAACAATTTGTTGTTATGACGTCGTCATACTCAAGGTATAATCCTTTGTACACGAAAACCATCAAACACTATAAGTAAAATATTCAACCAATAATCAACGAAATGAAATCATACTTACGCATGTAAGCCCGAAATACAATCCCAAATGTATAGTCATAAAAGATGCCACAATGCAAAATGTAGTCCTGAAGGTCTGCTAGAATCCGACTCTTAAAGCCAAGTCCTACGACTGCTCATTACCTGAAAATAAAGCTTAAAAAGTCAACATAGAGTTAAGCGAGTTCACCGAGTAAGTATAAAAAAGTAAGGTAAGAAATCATATCTCAAATCCAGTAGTAAAAGATGTGTAACTAATGCATGTAAGTAGTAAGAAAATCACAATCCACAATCACACAACGTAAGAAAGTATCACAAGTAAGCAGTAGCCATGCTACCATAAGTACACCTCATTAGTAGGAAAGGTATACTAATGAACGTGCATGTATCAGTAGGAGAGATATACTGATATGTCTCATCCGCAGTAGCCACGCTACCGTAAGTACACCTGATTAGTAGGAAAGGTATACTAATGAGCGTGCAAGCATCAATAGGAAAGGTATACTAATGTGTTAGTAGGAAAGGTATATAACCAGGGTTTTCACCAGTAGGAAAGGTATACTGGTGAACAAAACTCACAACCAATGTCTCATAATGTTTTAAAAATATGCATTAATTTTTGTTACACATTTCCTGATTTCTAAAAATAGTAAGTTTCCATAAATAGATTATCTATCTACAGTAAGTTTCCAAAAATAGTAAGGTTTTAATATGTAGTAAGTATGGAAGAAAAATCCGTTTATCGTAAATCATTTTTCTCAAAAATAGTTTGGTTGAGCTTTAGTTTCCCCCGATTTATAAGCAAGTAGGTAGGTCACAAGTAATGTCCCGACTAGACCTAGAGCTCCCCTAGATAAAGGTAGTAATAATCGTAAATAAGATTAATGCGATTTAGTCTTTTAGATAAAACGACAATAACTATGTTCATTCAAACTAAGATATCTAGAGTTCTAGGAGAGTTATGTGACAACCGTCTAAATTTCAGACGAAATCCGGATTCTATGTCTTTGAATTATCTGTTAATTGATCTTAACTGTACTTTTACCGTAAACGGGTGTGAGTCGGAATCGAAATCGGAATCATAAAATGAATCCTAATACCAAGAAAACACTTAGTGAACTTTCCTAAGTTCCTATCTAAACTAACCGGAAACTTTCAACTAACGAAAATGGTTAACGATAAAACGAACGAAAAACGAAGAATGCTGAATCTGGCCTCCAGTGCGCCGCACTAAGCCCAGTGCGCCGCACTGGGAGGTGCAGACAGCAACATTTCAAACTTGTCAAGGCTCGGTAGTAGGGTGCAAGTACTAATAAGGCTCGGTAGTAGGGATATCTAGTGGTTATCCGAATTTTAGAATTTTCATGGAAATGCAAAAACTAAATTCGGAAAACCTAAAATCTTATTTAAAAGTATTTTACTACCAAAGGATGTTTCTTAGCAATTTCACGTTGATGTAACAGAATGCGTTTAAATATACCAGCCCCTATCATTTTCCTTAAACTACATTTAAGAGCTTTTTATTTATTTATTTTTTTATTAGACTCAAATGGGATAGAATAAAAACATTATGGATACGAGAGGGATTATTAAACTAATAAATTTCCCGAGACTTCCCCCCATACTTAATTCACACATTGTCCCAAAATTTGTTCCAAACTAGAAACTAAAAAATAAAATCAAACAATACCAAAATAAAAGAAAAGAAAAGATAGGCAAAAACGGGTTGCCTCCCAGGTATTGGATCAACAAGAGTAAACCTGTTGATTATGAGGCGGAATCTCAATAATCAACAGTCAATACACAATACGAATTACATACTAACAAACACGAATAATTGTATTAAGATTGAATCCCTCAAACCTAATACAATCAATATTCTTAGTGTCGACTTCTCTCTGATGTCTTCCTTTTCTCTCTATGAAGTCTTCACCCTAAACCTAAACATGTTATCCCTTTATATTGGACAACATCTTCGTCACTAAAGGGATCCGCGAGCCTCACGAGCATGCAAGTTCGTGATTTACCCAAAACATATTCTAGGCCCACGAACATACATGTGCGTTTGACTATTACATACAAACATCATATACGAACATCATGTTCGTTACATCATATACGAACATGTTCGTTTACACAAACGAACAACACTATAAATACAGACGTAGTAATCTAGAACAACTGTCACACAAATTTAACTAACAAGCTCCCCCTGACTATTGCTTCTAGATTTTATAATATGCTCAAAGTCTTTTTAGTCTTGTACTCCCAGCAGGTTTTCTAACTCATTGTAGACTTTAATGACTCCCCTTGAATTGTTACATTAGTCTCGTTATGAAGAATGGGTACTCTCCCTTTGCGCTTGTGAAGAGTCCGGCAACTCCCTTTGTTGTTGTGAACTTTGTTTATCAGAGTTTTGCATGTAGCCTTCAAGCCTCCAACAAACTCCAAAAAACTCCCCTGGGCTGTCTGACGTTGAACAACGTCTCAAACAGTAGCTTCAAGAGTAGATTTACGTAAATCTCCGCAACAGACATTTAAAAAGTAGTAATTATTATAATTTTTTTTTTTTTTTTTTTAAGATATCGACATGATAACTCTGATCTTTTCATGTCGAATCTTCTACATCAAAATACAATTACATCGTTTTCAGCAAAGCTAGCATCAAATTAAGAAAGATCATTTATGATGGGGAACCCAAGCCATAATGTGACTTGATTTTCCTTTCTCGTTCACGTAGACAAACTTCTTGAAGAAACCATCGTTTTTGGAAACAGTAGTGTTAAAGTGAGAAATCATGTTTTTCCTTGGTGGACTAAAAGATCTCGATTGCCGACTAAAAGAATTTACTCTTTGACTCGGGCAATACTGATTTGAAGTTCGAAATGACGGTTGAAATGGACGATTATTTGAAACACTTGGGCATTCCTTTTTTATAACCCAGTTTGTTTCATTGGTTTCCAAACAGGTGAAAGTAATCGAGCCATAGGTTTAGTCCTTTCTGAAGACGATTGTCGAACTTGTTTCTTGTTTGGACAGTCAGAAGCCACGTGACCATGTTCACGATACTTAAAACAATCTAAATTACCCATGGCCTGTTTGGGTTTTGAGTTTTCAGCTAAAGTACTCGTTCTTGTCTCAGAAACACTTGACTCCGAAGCACTTGACTCAGTCTGATCGTCCCTTGTAGAGGAAGATGCACAGGAAGAATCAACATTCTTTTCCTTCAATTCAAATTCAGTTTTAAAGAAACTGAAATTGTTATTAAAAGGTGGAGGTGTTTCATGATATTCCAAACCAGTAACATTTCCGGTTGTCCTTTAGCACCCCAGAATGGAAATGAGGGTTTTAGATGAGTTTCGAAATTTCTCAATCTTTCTATTTAGATACAAGACTTTGACCTCACTGTCTCTGAATTCCTTTTCTTTTTCGACATTCAGCTTCTTCTGTTTTTCCAAACTTTCATAAAGCATATCAATCTTTATCGATTGTTCACTTATAGTAGATAAAAACTCACTTCTGTCTTTTAAATCTTGACGAAGCTTGTTGTAAAAATCATTTTTCAAATTAAATTGACCAGCCAATTCATATTTCAAATCTCTATGTTGAACCATCAGGGTGTCCAAGGATTCATTTGAGCGTTCATTTTCGTTAGTTAAAGTTCAAACAGATTTGCACAACTCAATTACGGATTTTGTGTCAAGAAGTACCTTTTTCTTGTCAGTCTGAAGGTTCATCATATTTACCACAAAGTTTTTTTCTTTTACATTGAGCACACAAGTACATGATTATAGTTGTTCCTCCTTACTGAAATCGTCTTTGTCAGAACACGTACTCTCAGTATCTTGATCACTAACTGAAGCCTTAAATAACTGAAGCCTTAAATGCATAATTTTAGTTTTCTATACTTGTATAACATACTGTCTAATCATAAATTCGATCATCATCTTGAACAAACAAAGCCTTTGAGTTTAAACTGTTTTGTTTATGTTCATATGTTCCAATAGAAATCATTTTACTGTCGTTGTTCTGATATTTCTCAACTTTTGGCTGTTGACACTCTCTTGCGAAATGTCCCAACTTTTGACAATCAAAGCATTGCACTTTAGATTTGTCAAAACCGGCTTTTCCAGTTCGAGGACTCCTTCCGGTTCTGGCTATGAACTTCTTGATTCTTTAAGTAAGCATTGCCATTTTCCATGGAATATCCATCTCCTCCATGTCATCAATCTCCACTTGATCATAATCTTCATCCCAAAGTCCTAGGTCAGTTATCTTTCCTTGGATGTGATTTTCATAAGCAGTCATGAAGCAAGACATAATTTCTAATGATTCCTCGGTAGATTTCACACTCATTGGCATGTTGTGTGGAGCATGAGTTGCCTTAGTAGACTTTGAACCTTTAGAAGTTTTTCCAGATGAAGAACATGAGCTTCCTTTTGTGGTTTTATCTTTATTAGATTCCAGGACAGTAAATCCATAAAGTGCTGGATTTTGAATGTACTCCTGTGACACATCAATACTCGTGCTTGTTGTTTCAGATCCTCTTAATCTTTCAATGATTTTCTCCGGTGTTAGAGGATCTTCGGTATCATTAGTCTATTTTTCTATCTCATCTGTCATGAGATTTGCATACACTTCCCGTCTCTTTGGTATAACGTCAAAAAATCTCTCTCTTTTCGTCATCAACGTCTATTCCAAAGTTCTCAAGTTCAGCTAACAGATGATAGTATCTGTTTATCGTATCTTCTAGAGATTCATCAACAGTTGCTTTGAAGATAGCGAATTGTCTTTTCATTTGATTTCCTTTAACTTTTCTCTGTTTTGTTTAACTTGCACACTTTTTCTCAATTTCTCTCCATAAGGCATTCGCTGACTTGTGTGCTCTAATGAGATGTAGCAGTTCATTAGGAAGAGACATTTTCAGACTATCCCAAACCTTGTTTTCTGCATCAAACACCTTTCTAAGTTCAGCTGACATGGTGTTGATAGGATATTTTCGCACTACACCATCCACAGTCACTGTTGGATGGACGTATTCTGTTTGAATACATAGCCACATCTGAACATCATTGAATCTACAGTAAGATTCAAATTTATCAATCAAATCGTAATAGTAAGAAGCATTGAGTAGTTTGGGTGGGCTGTCTGATTTTGATGATTCCATTTTAATTTATTTTACGAAGCACTGACTTGAAAAACAAAAATTTAATCCCCAAATACGAATTAACGAACACTAATCCACGAACTAGAATCACGAACAAGATTCTGATTGTTGGATTCATGACCACGATTTAGCCGAATAAGTCCATGAACATAAGCCGAATAAACTTTTCATGAACTAGAACTTTTTATGAATATGGATTAGTTAGAAATCCATTATTACAAACATCATTACTCAACTGCCAAAAATACTTATCAACAATTTTAGCCACGAGCAAAACCCTAAAATTAAGAACCCTAAAAACTTCAAGTCAAACAAAAAATCCCAAATTAAAAAACAAATTTCTAAAAAAAATGTATATTTTGTGGATCTAATCTTGAACCATAAACAAGAGAAAACATTTGTTGTTATTAGGCGGAATCTCAATAATCAACAGTCAATACACAATAAGAATTACTTACTAACAAACACAAATAGTTGTATTAAGATTGAATCCCTCAAACCTATTACAATCAATATTCTCAGTGTCGACTTCTCTCTGATGTCTTCCTTATCTCTCTATAAAGTCTTCACCCTAAACCTAAACATGTTATCCCCTTTTATAGGAAAACATGTTCGTCACTAAAGGGCTATATGTGCCTCACGAAAATGCAAGTTCGTGAGTTACCCAAAACATACCCTAGGCCCACGAACATACATGTTCGTTGGACTATTACATACAAACATCATATACGAACATCATGTTCGTTACATCATATACGGACATGTTCGTTTACACACACGAACAACACTATAAATACAGACTTGGTAATCTAGAACAACTGTCACACAAATTGCACTAACAATAATACTAATAAAGAAATCGAGGCTTCCCCCAATTTCCTTCCCCGTACCAACTCCTCAAAAAGTAACATCCTCCAATGCACCTACAATTCAAATCATCATAAAGAAATTTATAGCTAGAAACATCGAGCTCATCCCGAATCTTTTCCCATGAATCATGCCATTCCTTGGTTTCCCGCGTGATTGAACCATCATCACTTTGTCTAAAGTACACACCCTCTCCCCCATACTTATCCTTTTCAGCACCATGCCCCATTGGTTTACCATGTGTGAAATCATCAAAGTTCAAGGGCTCCTCATCTTTGTCATCTTCACCTTGTCAAACCTTTTCTTTTTCCAAACAAGTTAGAAAACAAATTAAATCAATGGGTTTTCTAGGTATATCTTTCAAATTATTTGACTCCGTATCGACTTTAAGCTTTAGAAAAGGTTCACCATCAAGTGTTTCATCGGTTTCTTTCTCAATTTCCGTTTCGGGCTCCAACTCTTTCTCACCTTCAACCTCTACTCGTCATTGGTAACAATCGGGTCCGAGCTTAGATCAAACATCCTCTAAAAATCTTCCTTAGTGATGTCCCCATGGATAGTACTATCTTCATCTACCATATCCTTTCCAAGGTGTTACTCTAGTTCTAAGTCCAAGCTCTTCTCCTCTCGTTCTTTATCCAACTCTTCAGCCTCAAGAAAGTCCTGCAATTCTAGGACACACATGTCATTATCAATAACATTTATCCTAAAACAAGTTTCATCGGTGGAGTAGGAATGTTTCTTAGCTTTGTGAAAACAAATTATTTCCCTATCGTCCCCCACACCCAATGAAATTTCTCTCCATTTCACACGGATGATAGCATCCGCGTTGTTCAAAAACGGTCGACCTAAAATTAGAGGAACTTTACTATCCTCTTCCATTTCCAATATAGCAAAATCAACGGGAAAATAAATCTACCTACTTGTACTAACATGTTTTCTACAATGCCAAGAGGGCATTTAAAAGTTTGGTCGGCTAGCCAATGCTCATGTTTGTTGGCTTTAAAACCCCCAAAGCCAATTTTGCGTATAAAAAATATGGCATTAAATTTATACTAGCCCCCAAGTCCGCTAAACCATTGCAATGATAAGTTTTACTAAAAGTACAAGTTATTAGAAAAATCCATTGGTCCTTTTGCTTAGGTGGAAGCCTATCGTTCTTCACAATCGCCGATAATTCCGCGTTCAAGTAAGCCGCTTGATCCTCCATTGACTTCCCTTTCTCGCTCACAAGTTCCTTGATGAACTTAGCATAATTGGGCATACCTACAATCACATCAACCAAAGGCACATTAACATGAACGGATTTAATCAAGTCTAAGAATTTACCGTATTGTTCTTTCATCTTCTCCTTCCTCAAGCATTGAGGGTAAGGGATTTTATGCTTGTACGCTTGGTTGGTGGAGTTGTGATCGGTTTTGGTGCCCCATCTTCACTTTGGACCTTTGGTTCATCGCCTACTTCATCCTCCATCTCTATCTCAACATCTTGGTCATTTTTGGGGTCTAGGGTCTCACTGCGGCGCAGTGGACTTGATTGTGTCGCACCCAATTGATTGTCAAACTAAAAATAGTTGTCTTAACCCCCACTGCGTCGCAGTGGTGCCCATATTAGCTTTTTTTTCGTTTTCGTTTAGCTCCTCTTCGTCCCCGTAGCTGAAACTCGATCGTGTAGAAATTGCGTTTACTTGCTCGTTCCTTTGATTAAGTGTTTGATACCTTGATCCTTGGCCATCTTGATTGTTTGAAGGTCTCGGATTCGGTTGTGTGTTACTTGTAGATTGACTCATTGGTTGCTTCGCTAACCGCTCATTCATCTTTTCGAACCTCCGCTCCAAGTCTTGCATACCCGCTTTGTTATTTCTAAGTCCTTGCTTAAATTTATCGTTCAAGGCCTCATGTGCGAAATCTAATTTTACAAAAACGCCTACTCTAGACTACGACACCGGGCAGTGTACCCTTATCGATCGTAGTATAGTATTTGCAAATTCCGGTTCGAACACATGGGACTATATTAAATTGAGTTATTAGCAAGATAAGTAACAAGTAACAAGTGGGGGTTTTTATAATTAAAATAACAATAACAACGATTAAATCTGACTTGTGATTCAAGATTTGATAAAGACCCTTGCTTGGACCGTTCACGAATATATGATCTTTCCTAAGTATTAAATGTTGATATATTTCTAATTTAAAACCATGTTCCTTTCGAATACCGGATTTCTGTAGTTACTCAACCGTGCAACCATTCCTTTCGAATATGGAAAACACCCCAAATAATTGTCATAAAGTATCAAGCCGATGTGTGAGAATTAATTTATAAACTTCCTTTCGAATAGTTTACCAGTCAATAAACCATTTTCTCTTATTTTACTAACTAACGTTTGTGTTTAACCTTACTCATTTCAATTACTATTAACGATTCCTTTCGAATACCGTTAATTTCTATCAACTATAGACCAGTTGACATATTCATTCTTATTTTAGAAAAATCGCGAGTTCCTTTCGAATACCCGGTTTTAAACAAGAACATAAGCAATTTAATAATTTCTTTAAAGCTTAAACCTAAACGGACCCCCAATTAACCAAACACACATTAATCAAACAATTTCATACTTAAAATTAACGATAAAAACGATCACATATCCAAGCAAACGTATGAGAAAATTAGCTACTCATATTAATAGCGAAACACATAATAGATGAAAAGTTCATGATTGTACCAAGTGTTTGATGAAATGAAATGTCTAAATACCCAAATTGAAATGAAACTAAAGCCAATAGTGTGATTGCGATTGTAAATGAATGAAAACTTGTTTATTGTGGGATGAATTTCTTCAAGATTCTCCTTCCCAAAAGCTTCAAGAATGTTTGTCTCCCTTTGTTGTCTTGTGATGGTGATTCTTGTTAAGAGAAAATGATAATGATGATGGTTCCCTTTCTTTCTCTCGTGCAGTAAATAAATCAATCAAAGAAAAGACTCCTAATTTTCCTCTATTGATTGTAGTTAACTAACACCATAAAACAACCCGAAATAGCCACTACGCCGCAGTTATACACCACTGCGACGGAGTGGTGGCTCAGACCACACCATTTTGTCTTTTGCTATTTTTCTCGCGTTATCTTGCCATATCTTGACGTTAATTCCCATTCCAATGCTAAATACTTAAATACATACTTTTACATAAAATGTAAGTACAATGGGCATATCCATCACGTTTTAGACTAAAAACATAATAATTATCGCGAATAAAATTGTATATAATTGAGCGATATCAAACCCCCTGATGTGAAAAATCTAGTTTTCCGAAAATAAACTTTTACTAGATTACTACACGGGCAGTGTACCCTTGTCAGTTGTAAAATAGTATAGGTAAATATCGGGTTCGAACACAGGGACTATTTATAATCGAGAAATTAGCTTTGTAATAAAAAGTAACAAGTAACAATGTGGGTTTTAGTCTTAAGAAGAATTGATTATACTAATGACAAAAATACTTTTCTTTCTCAAATATGGATAAAAGACGCTTGCTCGGACCGTTTACGAATGTGTGTTATTTCCTACGTATGAAAATGTCGAAAAAACTTCTAATATAAAATCCTAAGTTCCTTTCGAATACCGGATTTCTCCAATTACCTAACCATGCAACTATTCCTTTCGAATATAGTTAACACCTCAAGTAATTGTACATAAAGTTCCAAGCCGAAGTGTGAGAATTAACCTATAAGCTTCCTTTCGAATAGCTTACTAACTAATAAACCGATTTCTCTTAATTTATTAACTAGCGTTCGTGTTATTACTTACTTGTTCAAATTGTTGTTAGTGATTCCTTTCGAATACCACTAACTCTTAATCAACTAAAGACCGGTCGATTAATTCGTTCTTATTTTAGTAAAAATTACGGATTCCTTTCGAATAACCGTTTTTAGATTACCAAATAAAAGTATAAACAATTCTAAGAATATAATTTAAACATTAACCCAAACGGATCCCCGAGTAACCTCTACACATCAATCTAATTTCATACCCAAAATCTAACACACAAACGATCACAAATCCAAGCAAACGTTTAAGGAAATTAGCTACTCATAACGGTAACGAAACTAATCATATAAGTGAAAGACATAATTCAATTTCTAATAAAAAATAGAGAAAATGTTCAATACCAAAATAACAACTTGAAATAGTCTCCAAGTAACTAGTAATAAGCAAGATAACGATTTGTTCAATGAAAAGTGAAATTAACGATTGTTCCTTGCTTGATCCTTCAAAATGATTCCAAAAATATGATGCCAAAACTGAGATTCTCAATGTGAAAGATGATCTTTCTGTCCAAAATTCGTCTTTTTATGTTAGTGCCCCAAAAACCTTTTAGTTCCCCATGATTAGCATTGAATTCAAGTCTTTGTAACTGTTTCTGGGCATGGTTGCACCGCAACATAATCATCTTGCGCCGCAATTCGTCTTCAGTGGCTCGATCTAAATTGTTTCTTACTTGCGCTGCAACCCAAGCCTGTTGCGCCGCAATTCAGTCTCCGTGGCCACAAGAAAATTAGTGTAAAGGAGTTGCGGAGCAACTAGTTGAAATGCCCAAAGCTACTACACGTTTTGCTTCCCGACTTGTCTTTCTTTGCATCTTTTGGTCCCAAGTCGCCACCTTTTACTCAAAACACAACTAAAAACCTATAAAACAAACTTTACACAAAATATAAGTAATACGGGGCTTATCCATTACGTTTTGAACTCTAAACATAACAAATATCGTTATAAAATACTCGCATAAATGAGCGATATCAAACCCCCCATACTTAAAGATTTGCTTGTCCCTAAGCAAATCCGACTCAAAACTACTACCAAATTTACAAAACATACAACTTAAGAAAAGATAAGGAATCACGGGCTCAAACATTTAACTAAATTCCGGTGTTAGTAATTAAAAATATGCGTGAAATTGCTAGATCGTAAAACCGACTCCGAACATCTAAAACTACTAAATTACTTAAGTAAACAAAAACCGCAACTTCCTAAGTTAACTCCTAATTTATCCCCTAGTTTTGATATGTCTAAATAACCACCCCTTTTCCCTCACTCTCCAACCGAAGTTGGAGCGATCAGCCTTTAGGGCCGACCCCTATACCGCTTTGCTTTTGGGGGAAACCTTAAAATATCACTAAGTATTTTTCTTCGTTTGAGTACTTCTTTCTTTTGAGAATTATTTGGTTAGTCTTCATCTTTTTCTTTTCCTCTCACTTTTGTTCACTTCAAATATTATAGATTTATATTTAAATTTTCTTTGAAGTGAACGGTCATAACGGGATTTGAGTCTTCGTTATAGTGAGGATCAATTTCTATTTTGTTGACGGGAAAGACCTATGGCCTTTTTCTTCGCCTCTAACTCTCATATGGGCTTAAATGATACTAGGATTCCCCAACTACCCCCGAAAGGGTGCAAGGACTACAAGGGCTCGGTACTAAGGATATCTAGTGGTTATCCGGATTTAGATTTTTCGGGGAAACTTAAGGAACTAAAACTAAGAAACCTAAATTCTTATTTACAAATATTTTATTAACTAAAGATGTTCCTAAACAATTTCACGTTAAAGTACCGGAATTAAGTTAAATATACAAGCCCCTATCATTTTCCGCAACTACATTTAAGCGTTCTTTTTTTTTTTAAACCCAAATGGGACAAAAATAAACGTAATGGATATAAGGGGATAAAACTAACTAATTTCCCGACCCCCCCATACTTAACTACCACATTGTCCCTAATGTGTTCCATCTAAAAGAAAAATAAACTAAGGGAAATTAAGAACTAAAAATACAAAAATAAAATAAAATAAAGAAAAGAAAAGAAAACCGTGCGTGTTGCTTTGAGGTTGCGTGATTTCCTGACTCGACTCCGCACGTGCTGAACTTAATGCCAGACTTGATAGTGTACACATCACAAAAGAAAACAAGTTGATTAGCACATTTAAAATCCTAAACAAATAAAAATAAAAATAGTTCAAACTGCAACCGACACGAGTGAAAATAAAATAGTTCGACAAAATACACAACAAACAAACAAACAAACAACTTCTTCATTCTCAATGGTCCTCTTCTTCGGGAGGGATATGTGGGTACAATGATGGCGGGTTGTAATCGGTCCAACCACTTGAGGAACCCGAAACATTCTGATGATATTGGTGTTGTGTCAGATATTCCCAAGTGGGCTGATACCTCTCCATGTGGTACTGAGTATATTCCCCGACCCGGTGTACCTCACGTCGAGTCCTATCAATATCCCGCCGCATGTGGGACATGTCACTCCGCGCCTCATCCATTACTCTCCTCGAATCATCTACCTGTCTCCCAATACGAAAAACTTCATCCATCATTAGCTGGTAGTCAAATGGGGCAGTGGGTGGCGGTGGTGCGTGTGATGATGAACCCTCAATATACCCGACATGTGCTTCCCGTGCACCCTCCTCTTCTCCTTCTTCTTAGTCCTCGTCAACCTCCACATTTGTAACAAAAACCCCAGTTCCCGTCACAATCTGAGCTCGGAACAAATCTTGCTTAGTCATTTTTTTCCATCCCACTGGCGCAACATCGGGTCCGTGATTTTTGTTGCCTTGTTTGTAGTCTTGTGAGGCGTCAAACCTGATAATTCAAACCAAACATTATCTTTTCTGTCCCTTATGACGTTCCAATTCCAGCTTCCCTTCACTACGTATCCGCTCATATGATGTCTGTCCAAGTACTCCTCTTCAGTGAATAACCCAGCCAAAAATCCGAATTGGGCTATGGTGACTTCATGTTCTTGTCCCCCCAACCGAAACTTAATGATTTTTGCGTCATAAACTTCATTACAATGGTCAGGTAACGGGTCTACCTTCAAACTACAATAAAATTCCAAACATAGCTCTCTATAACTGCTTTCTCTTACATTGAACCCCTTTTTCCATACCGCAATCTCAAAAGGCGGGGATCCATAATCTTCTATGCACTGCGTTACGAAGTAAGTGTCTAGTTCCTCACTAATCCCTAGATTTCCGATCAATTCCTAGTCTAAAAACTTCGGAGGCCAAACCGCTTTGTCTTGAAGCAATGCCAAGTTGTTATTCAACCGCATTTTCTGATTTGCATTGCATCCTGGCCACTTGAGCCATGGGTGTGTCTCGGGTCTCATCATTATGGATGCAGTGGATGGTACGCTTGGTTTTGGTACCCGATGAACCCCAGATGTTTCTTGCACTTCGGGTTCCTCAACAGCTTGGCGTTTTCCCTGCAAACGTATACAATAACACAAAACAAAACACACAAAAACTGTTAGCCTAAAAGAAATAAAACACAAAAACAAAAATAATTTTTTTTTTTTTATATAATTCAGCCACGGTGGAAGACTTGCGCCGCAAGAGGGACCATTTGCGGCGCAAGTAGAGGTTTTTCTACAACAATATTTTCGACCCCAAAACAACTTAATCTAAACACAAATATCACTAATGCTAAACGAAATCATGGTATTTTCTATCCTAATTAACTAATTAAAGCCTAAAGAAACTAAACCTCAAGTTTTCCCCAAATCAATTTCAATTCTATAAACCCTAATTCAATTAAGATTAAGAAATTAAGTTTGAATGTAATCCATACCGTTCTTCCCATGTCGTAAAGCACTTGAATTGAGAAAAGATTTGGACGAGAATTGAAATCGAAATTGATTTTCGGTGTGTGTGAATTGCGCAGCTAGAAGTATGAGAAAAAAGATTAAGTTTCGGTCTTAAGGTGTTTTATAAAACAATTTTTTTTTTTTTTTTGTTTTTGTTTTTCTTTTTTGTTTGTTTAAACCCGCTACGGATGATTTGCGGCGCAAGAAGCACCATTTGCGGCGCAATTCATTGTCACCATATTTCTTGAGGCCACGGAGGACGAGTTGTGGCGCAACAAGACCTAGTTGCGGCACAACTAGGGGCGTTTCTGCAGATTTTACGCTCTACTCCTAAATTACTTAAACACTCAAAAATCCTCTGCTAGTTTACTCCTAAGTTACTTAGACAACTAAAAACATCAAAAATCAAACTAAAAGAAAAGAGAATAAGATTGATACAACAAACCGGGGTTTAACCCGAAGGTGCTCGTTTTTTCCTCGAGTCACTAGCTTGACTCCTCGTTGTGCCTTCAAATTAGAACGGGTAGAACCCATCCTCCATTGTCATCCCGTTCTCCACATCCTCCTCACAGTACAATTTCACCCGATGCCCGTTCACGATAAAAGATCCTCCATCTTCTGTTGCAAGCTCCAAATAACCCGTTGAAAATACCCGTTTCACCACATACGGTCCCGTCCATTTGGATTTTAATTTAGGAGCCTTGAACTTATATTTTGATTGAAATAAGAGGACTTTGTCTCCTTCTTTAAATTCCTTCCTTCTTATCTTCAAATCGTGCATCGCCTTTGTCCTTGCCTTGTACAAGTTCGAGTTTTCGTACGCATTCCACCTTAACTCGTCTAATTCATGAAATTGTCAAAATCTCGCTTCCCCACTTTCCACCAAATCCGTGCTACCCTCCTTTAGTGCCCAATACGCTTTATGCTCAATCTGCATGGGTAAATGACAATTTTTACCATAAAGTAAGCGAAAGGGGGTTGTACCAATGGGTGTTTTAAATGCAGTTCGGAAAGCCCATAATGCATCTTCCAATTTTCTTGACCAAAGCACGGGATTGTTATGCACCGTTTTCTCCAAAATCCGCTTTATAGCCCGATTTGTGTTCTGGACTTGCCCACTCGTTTGGGGATGGTAGGAAGTCGGGAATCTGTGTTGCACTCCATACCGCTTAAGCACCTTCTCCATATGAGCATTCGCAAAATGAGTCCCTCGATCGCTAATTAACGCTTTCGGCATCCCAAACCTGCAAAAGAGACTTTTCAAAAAGTCAATAACCAGGGCAGAATTATTGGTGGGTAGTGCTTTTGCTTCGACCCATTTGGACACGTAGTCTACCGCCACCAACATGTACATGTTCCTATTCGACGGTTTGAATGGCCCCATGAAATCAATGCCCCATATATCAAATACTTCGCACACTTGGATGCCTTGCTGCGTCATTTCATCCCTCCTAGTTATGGTGCCTTGCCATTGACATGAGTCACATGTGCGTACCAAAGTTTGTGCCTCTTTGAAGATCGTTGGCCAATAAAATCCAGCATCAAATACTTTCTTTCCCGTTATCGTGGGCCCATAATGTCCTCCCGAGGGTCCATGGTGGCATTCATCCAAAATTCTCCGTGTTTCGCTTCCGTGCACACACCGTCTAATCATCCCATCCGCAAACACTCGAAACAAATGAGGTTTCTCCCAAAAATAGTATTTCAAGTCCGAAAACAACTTCTTTATTTGTTGATAGCTCAAGTCTCGATTAATAATTCCACCTACCAAATAATTTGCTATGTCCGCAAACCATGGTTCACTTTCGCTACTCACTTTCCCAACAAATGCTAATTGTTCTCCCGGAAATGTATCTCGTATTTCTCCTTCCCTTAACTCACCAAGAACCGGATTCTCCAAACGACTCAAATGATCCGCCGCCACATTTTCTCGTCCCCTTTTATCTTGGATTTCAACATCAAACTCTTGCAATAACAAAATCCACCGAATCAATCTTGGTTTAGCATCTAACTTGGAAAACAGAAACTTCAACGCCGAGTGGTCCGTAAACACCACCGTTTTACTAAACACCAAGTAGGACCGAAATTTGTCAAACGCGAAAACCACAACTAGTAATTCCTTCTCGGTAGTAGTATAATTTTGCTGAGCCTCGTTTAAAGTCTTGCTTGCAAAATAAATAGGCCGAAAATGATTCTTAATCCTTTGCCCCAACACAGCCCCTACCGAAAAAATTACTAGCATCGCACATCAACTCGAATGGTAAATCCCAATTTGGCGAAACTAAAATGGGCGTGTTCGTCAAACTTTCTTTCAACAACTCAAACGCCTCCACACATTCCTTCGAAAACTCAAATTTCGTATCTTTTTCTAGCAACCTAGTCATCGGTCTAGTGATCTTCGAAAAATCCTTTATGAAGCGCGTATAGAAACCCGCATGTCCTAAAAAACTCCTCACCGCTTTCTCATTCGTTGGTGGTGGCAATTTCGATATCACCTCTATTTTAGCTCTATCGACCTCAATCCCGGCTCTCGATATCTTATGCCCCAAAACAATCCCCTCCTTCACCATAAAGTGGCACTTTTCCCAATTAAGAACCAAATTTGTTTCCTCGCATCGTGCCAACATTCGGTCCAAGTTCTTTAAACATCCCTCAAATGAATTCCCGTAAACTGAAAAGTCATCCATGAAGACTTCCATGGAATTCTCAATCATGTCTTGAAAGATCGCCATCATACACCTTTGAAATGTCCCCGGTGCATTACATAATCCAAATGTTCCGAACGGGCAAGTAAATGTTGTTTTCTCTTGGTCCTCGGGGTCAATTGGAATTTGAAAATAACCTGAGAAGCCATCGCGAAAACAATAATCCTCATTTTCGGCCAACCGTTCGATCATTTGGTCCATGAAAGGTAATGGGAAATGATCTTTCCTTGTTGCTTCATTCAACTTCCTATAATCGATGCATACCCGCCAACCCGTCACCGTTCTAGTGGGAACCAATTCATCCTTCTCGTTCAACACAACTGTCATCCCCCCTTTCTTAGGTACAAAATAGACCGGACTAACCCAAGGGCTATCCGATATCGGGTAGATGATTCCTGCATCCAAAAGTTTAACCACTTCCTTCTTGACCACATCTTGCATGTTCGGGTTTAGTCTTCGTTGTCGTTGAACAACGGGTTTTACATTATCCAAAAAATTTATTTTGTGTTTACAAAAATCCGAACTAATTCCCGGAATATCCGATATGCGCCAAGCGAAAGCCTTTTTATGGCTTTTAAGGACAGTTAGTAATTTAACTTTCTCGTCTTTCAAAAGTGAAGACGAGATGATAATGAGAAGACTAGAATTACCCTCTAAAAATGCGTACTCGAGGTGGTTAGGTAATTGCTTTAGCTCCAAGTCTTTTGGAGGATCTTCAACGGAAGTTTTGATCCTCACCCCATCATCCATTACCAACTCTTGCACTTCGTCCGTCTCCTTCTCGTCATTTTCTTCTTTTCCAATCGCATTCAACATTTCCATTTCCGCTTTTTCCTCCAAGATTCCTTCCCAATCTAGATCATAATATGCATCATCTATGACATCAATTCTAAAACAAGATTCGTCAGTTGAATAAGAATGTTTCATAGCTTCATTTAAAGAAAATGTGGCCCTTTCGTTACCCAAACCCAATGAAATTTCCGTATCCCTAACATGGATGATAGCATCCGCGGTATTTAGAAAAGGTCTACCTAAGATGAGAGGAACTTTTTCATCCTCCTCCATCTCAAGAATCACAAAATCTATCGGATATAAAAATTCTCCAACCCGTATAAGCATATTTTCCGCAATACCCAATCGGTATTGATAAGATCGATCGGCCAATCTTATGCTCATGCGGGTTGGTGTTAAAGAACCCGAGGAAAGTTTAGTGTAAATAGAGTTAGGCATTAAATTAGTGCTTGCCCCTAGATCCGCTAATGCACTAAAAGTAAAATTATCATTGAAAGTGCAAGTGAGTAAGAAACTTCCTGGGTCTTCCAGTTTGGGTGGAATCGATCTCTTCACAATGGCGGAGCATTCGGCGTTTAAAAACGCGGTTTGGTTCTCCAAGTAACCTCCTTTGCCACTGACAAGCTCCTTAATAAACTTAGCATAATTCGGCATCCCTGAAATAAGATCAATTAAAGGAATGTTAATTTTTACCGAGTTCATTAATTCAACGCATTTTTTAAATTGCTCTCGTTTTTTCTCCTTTCTAAGCCTTTGAGGATATGGGATACTCGGCTTATATGCCCCTTTCACTTCCATTTTCTGGTCCTCTTCTTTGTTTTGAACCATTGGTTCCTTCCCGGGTCGAGTTTCCATCTCAATCTCTTCTTCTTCGTCAGAATCACTGTCAACGGGCTCTTTGTTGTGCATTTGGCTTAGTTGCGGCGCAACTAGAGGATCATCAACAATTGGGGCAGCTACTGAAGACGAGTTGCGGCGCAAGTTGTTAAGTTGTGGCGCAATTCATCAGTGTTGTGGCGCAATTCATCAGTGTTGCGGCGCAAGTTGTTAAGTTGTGGCGCAATTCAACAATTGAGTCAGCTACTGAGGATGACTTGCGACGCAATTCATCAGTGTTGCGGCGCAAGTAAGCAGTTTCAGTTGTTCCTTCCGTTTTCTCCTTGTTCAGCTCGGTTTCTCGATTCCCCCCATACTTAAAACCCGACCTAGTCTCGATGGCATTAACATGTTCATCCCGATTATTAGGTGGTATGTATCTTGGCCCTTGACTCGACGATCCTCCATTATTATTTTGATTTGGTCTCGGGTTGGGTTGGGTCGAACTCGGCATGTGACCCGTTGGTCGGCTTGAAAATCTCTCGTTCAATCTTTCAAATTTTCGCTCTAGATCTTGCATGTCCGCCTGAGTGTTCCTCTGATTTTGTTCTAGTTTCTCGTTAAATCCCTTCATTGAGTTTGCTAACAAATCGTTCGTTGCCTTTTGGGTGTAAACGAAATCCTTCATCATCTCGGTGAAACTCGAATCTCCATTTTCCTCCCTTGGTTTCGATTGGTTGGGTTGAAAATGCCCCTCATTCCTACTACCTCGATTCTGATTGCCGTACCCGCTATTTCCTCCTTCCGGTGAGCGATTTTGGTAATTACTACGGTTTTGGTATCCGTAGTTGGCGTAATTCACATCCTCGGTATTCGGTTCACACTCCTCCGTGTAATGAGGTCCTCCACACTTCCCGCATCCATTCCTAACCAAATGGAAATATTTCTCTAATCGTCCCATCCGATTCTTCATTTCATCCCCCAAAGATTTAATCTCGTTAACTATTTCACTACTTCCACAACACTCGATTCCTCCACTTTATTCACCGACCACCGTACTTTTCTGTTTTTACTCACTCGATCCCTTTCAATTACTGCTTGTACTTGGTCCTCCATCATCCTATGAGCATCATTTGGTGTTTTGTAGAGGAAATTTCCTCCACCCGCTAAGTCGAGATCGTGTTGAGACCGGTTGTCTAACCCGTGATAGAAAATATCAATAATTTGCTCCCTATCCAAACCGTGCCCATGACAATTACGTAGTAAATCCTTGAGCCTAATCAAAGCATCGGTCGTAGTCTCATTGTCAAACTGAAAGAAACTCCTAATTTGGTTCAAAAGTTTCCTACCCAAGATTGGTGGGAAAAACCGGGTCACAAAGAGCTCACGCATCTCCTCCCAAGTCTCGATTGACTCCGGCTCTAGCTCATAAAACCATGTTCTTGCTTCTCCCCTAAGTGATGATGGAAATAAACTGAGCATCACTCCTTCCTTCAAACCCTCTCCATATTTAAACATTTTGCAGATTTCGGTAAATGTGGCAATATGTTTGTGTGGGTCAGCCTTGGAATTCCCGTCAAATGCATTCTCTTGGATCATCTTGTGGTGATGTCCCTTAACTGAAAAGTTATCCCCCACGTTTGGTTGGATAATCGCTGAACCCCGAGTCAATGGTACTATTCGGTTTCGGTTTATCATTGGTTGATCAAATGGGTCGGGTTGAATAACAGCTCGTCCTCCGTTTCCGTCTCCGTTTTCTGCCATTTCTTCTTCGAATACTACTTCCACTTCCTCTTCGGAAGATTCGTTCTCACTATAAACAACTGGTGCTCCTAATCCTCTTCGTCTCAAAAGTCTTTCCGGGTCAGATAAAGGGTTGTGATGCGAAAAATCTAGTTTTCCGAAAATTAACTTTTACTAGATTACTACACGGGCAGTGTACCCTTATCGGTTGTAAAATAGTATTGGTAAATATCGGGTTCGAACACAGGGACTATTTATAATTGAGAATTTTAGTTTTTGTAATAACATGTAACAAGTAACAATTGGGTTTTAGTCTTAAAAAGACTTGCTTATATTAACGATAAAAATACTTTAGAAATCAAATATGGATAAAAAGACGCTTGCTTGGACCGTTTACGAATATATGTTATCTCTTAAATGTGAAAATGTTGAAAAACTTCTAATATAAAATCCTAAGCTCCTCTCGAATACCGGATTTCTCCAATTACCTAACCATGCAACTATTCCTCTCGAATATAGTTAACACCTCAAATAATTGTGCATAAAGTTCCAAGCCGATGTGTAAGAATTAACCTATAAGCTTCCTCTCGAATAGCTTACTAACTAATAAACCGATCTCTCTTAATTTATTAATTAGCGTTTGTGTTGTTACTTACTTGTCTAAATTGTTGTTAACGATTCCTCTCGAATACCGCTAACTTTTAATCAACTAAAGACCGGTCGATTAATTCGTTCTTATTTTAGTAAAAATTACGGATTCCTCTCGAATACCCGTTTTTAGTTTACCAAATAAAAGTATAAACAATTTCAAACAATATAATCAAAATAACAACCCAAACGGATCCCCGATTAACCTCTACACATCAATCGATTTTCACACCCAAAATCTAACACATAAACGATCACATAATCCAAGCAAACGTACAAAGGAATTAGCTACGCATAATTGTAACAAACACAATCAAATATGTAAAAGACATAATTCGAATTGCAATAAAATTGATAAAAGATTCAATACCAAAAGCTGGAAAATAGGTTCCAATGATCTCCAAATTAACAAAGTAGAAATTGAAATAACGATTGTTCAAACTTGAAATAACGACTATGAAAATTCCTTCGCTTTCCCCTTTGCTAATTGATGATTAAGAACTGATAATATGATGATAATGATGATATTTATGTCCAGAAAATCGTTCATAAGTATTCTCCCACTAACCCTTGGGTTCCCACTTAATTAGGATTAAAGAAACAAAGTTGTAACTGCCAGCAGCACGTCTTGCGCCGCAACTCCCTTTCTTGCGCCGCAAGTGGATCCTCTTGCGCCGCAACTCGTGATCAGTGGCTCCAGTTTGTAGATTTTTTCGTTGCGGTCGTTTTGGCGCTGACCGGAGGTCTTTTCGAGTCCGTATGCTCCCGATACATCCGTTTTACTATCAGCTGCACTTTTAGTCCCAAATTGTCTCCTTTAACTCCAAACATAACTAGAAACCTATAAAACAAACTTTACACGAAATATAAGCAATACGGGGCCTATCCATTACGTTTTAGGCTCTAAACATAACAAATATCGCTATGAAATACTCGTATAAATGAGCGATATCAAACCCCCCATACTTAAGCATTTGCTTGTCCCTAAGCAAATCCGACTCAAACCTACTAACAATTTTACAAAACATACAACTTAAGAAAAGATAGGGAATCACGGGCTCAAACATTTAACTAAATTCCGGTGTTATAAATAAAGATATGCGTGAAATTGCTAGATCGTAAAACCGACTACAAACATCTAAAGCTACTAAATTACTTAAGCAAACAAGAACCGCAATTTACCAATGTTAACTCCTAATTCTTCCCCTAGTTTAGATATGTCAAGATAATCACACCTTAGTCCTCACTCTCCAACCGTAGTTGAAGCGATCAGCCATTACAGCCGACCCCTTACGCCTTACTTTCGGGGGAACCCTTAAAATATTACTAAGCATTTCTTCTTCATTTGAGTACTTCTTTCTTTCGAGAATTATTTGGTTAGTCTATATCTTTTTCTTTTCCTCTCACTTTTGTTCACTTCAAATATTATAGATTTGTATTTTTATATTTTCTTTGAAGTGAACGGTATAACGGGATTTGAGTCTTCGTTATAGTGAGGATCAATTTCTATTTTGTCGACGGGAAAGACCTATGGCCTTTTTCTTCGCCTCTAATTCTCCAAGGGCTTAAGTAATACTAGGATTCCCCAACTACCCCCGAAAGGGTGCAAGGACTACAAGGGCTCGGTACTAAGGATACATAGTGATTATCAAGATTTTTGATTTTTCAGGGAAACTTAAGGAACTAAAATTAGAAAACCTAAACTCTTATTTACAAGTATTTTATTAACTAAAGATGTTCCTAAGCAATTTCACGTTAATGTACCGGAATAAAGTTAAATATAGAAGCCCCTATCATTTTCCCTAACTACATTTAAGTGTTTTTTTTTTTTTTTTTTTTTTTTTTTTTTTTTTTTTAAGACTCAAATGGGACAAAACGACACAACACGTAATGGATATATAAGAGGGAATACAAAATCTAGCAAATATCCCGACGTCCCCCCCATACTTATTTAACGCATTGTCCCGAATGCGTTTCCAAACTAGAAATTAAAATCTAAAAACTAAAAACCAAACAAAATAAAAGTAAAAGAAAAGGAAAGAAAATAAAACCCGGGTTGCCTCCCGTAAGGCGCTTTGTTTTTGTCTTGAGTCTATAGCTCGACTCGGTTTTCCGGTCACACAAACCGACCATTTAGGAATCGAGGTTTTCCCCCAATTTCCGTCCAATGCCAACTTCTCAACATACTTCCAATATACCTACACAAAAAAACATTAAACAAAATGTAAGCGTTAGAAACATCGAACTCGTTACGGGTTTTCACCCATTCGTCGTGCCACTTCCTCGTTTTCCGCATTATCGAGCAATCTTTTCGCTCCCGAGAATCTCCAACAACTCCCCCATACTTGCTTCGTTCATACCCTTGCTCATTTGATTCTTCATTCATTAAAACCCCCAAGTCAAAATATTCCTCGTTTTTGCAAGCTCCCAATTTTGGCTCCATACCGATTTTCCGCTTCATGCTTACTTCACCCGTTTTCACGATTCCTTTCTCAAGTGTCGATCCCCCCATGGCTTCAGCCTTTTTCTCTACTTTGGTGACCCCCGGTTTTATTCCCATATCAAAATACTCCTCAAAATTCTCCAAAGTGATGTTTACGCTCATCGGGTTGTCAATCGCCACTATTTCCGACCCAATAAGCTCCGCCACTTCCCGTTTAGATCTTTCCTCTTCCATTGGTGTATTTGTGTATGATTTTAGTCCCATATCCTCATTCTTAACCAATGGTTCATCCCCCACTTCATTCTTTGCTTCTAAATCACCTTTTCGGCCATTTTTGGGGTATGGGGCCTCAATGCCCCGCATCTGAATGGGTTGCGGCGCAACTAACAAAATGGGAACAATTTCTGGGGCTACTGAAGCTGACTTGCGCCGCAACACATGGGTGTTGCGCCGCAAGTGGCTCAGCAATCCCAGATTTTCGTTTTCTGCTCCGTTTTGCTCTTCTTCAGTCTTTTTCTTGGTGTCACTCGGGTCCTTTTCGATGTTGAACACTTTCTCGAACTCCTCTAGTGTGATATCTCCATTGGGATTGCTATTTGACTCAACCATATCTTCCAATCTCGTTCCAAGCAATTCCTTTAGTTCACGTTCAAAACCGTTCTCGTTTTCCTCTTCTTCCAATTCTTCTTCGAGAAATTCCTGCAAATCTTGGTTAGACATATCATTATTAATAACATCAATTCTAAAACATGTTTCATGGGTCGAGTATGAATGTTTTTTAGATTTTTCATAAGTAAAAATTTCTCTATCGTCATCCACACCCAACGAAATTTCCCTACTTTTCACACGGATGATAGCATCCGCGGTGTTCAAGAACGGTCTCCCCAAGATTAGAGGCACTTTGTTATCCTCCTTCATTTCCAACACAACAAAATCTACGGGAAATGAGAATCTACCTACTTGTACCAAAACGTTCTCTACAATGCCTAGCGGGTATTTGAAAGTTTGGTCGGCTAGTTTAATGCTCATTTTTGTTGGCTTTAAGACCCCCAAAGCCAATTTTTTATATAAAGAGTTGGGCATTAAATTTATACTAGCACCTAAGTCAGCTAAGGCATTGCAATGAAAAGTTTTATCAAAAGTGCAAGTAATTAAGAAACTCCCTGGATCGTTTAACTTAGGTGGAAGCTTCTCGCTCTTTACGATTGACGAGCATTCCGCGTTTAGATAAGCTGCTTGATCCTCCATTGCCTTCCCCTTCTCCTTCGCGGGATCCTTGATGAACTTTCTATAATTCGGCATACCTACAATCAAATCAACCAAGGGAACGTTAACATGAATAGAATTAACTAATTCAAGAAATTTTTCAGACTGTTCTTTCGTTTTTTCCTTCTTCAAGCGTTGAGGATAAGGGATGTTTGGCTTGTAAGCTCCTTTGACTTCCGTTTTTGCCCCTTTCTGTTCACTTGGAACCATATGCTCTTTCCCGGGTCGTTTCTCCATTTCAATCTCCTCCTCTTCATCCAAATCACTATCTACGGGTTCACTAATTCGAATTGGGTCAGTTTCACCCATTTGCTCACTTCCTTCCTCTCCCCCGTACTTAAGACCCGATCGCGTAGAAATTGCATTAACATTCTCCACCCGATTGTTTGGTATTTGATACCTTGAACCTTGGTTAAATTGACCATCTTGGTTGTTTGAAGGTCTCGGGTCTGGTTGGGTAGAAATCTGTTCTTGACCCGCTGGTTGATTTTCCCACATTTCATTCATTTCCTCAAACCTCCAGTTCAATTCTTGAAAAACCGCTTCGTTGCTTCTTTCCCACTGCTCAATTCTATCGTCTAACACCTTCATTGAGTTAAAAATAATCTCATTATGCGCCTCTTGAGCATGAATTAATTCTTTCATTATGTCTTTAAAACTGACATCCTCTTCCTCATATCTCAACCTTCCATATTGTCGATATCCATAACCGAAATTCCCACCTCGGTTTTGATATCTCCCTCGAATTTGATCACATTCATCCGAGTAGTGTGGCCCTCCACACGTTTCACACCCATAAAACCGCATTAACATCATTTTTCCGGGTCGGAAAAAGGACTTACAACATGTTTCCCTTTTGACCTCGTAAACATTTACCCTCTATAAATCCTGAAAATAACAACACTAACAAACAATATACCGTGAAATATATTCGACACCAAATAGCACAAACAAACTAAAATCTCAATTAAATCAAGTCCCCGGCAGCGGCACCAAAAACTTGATGTGCGAAATCTAGTTTTCCGAAAATTAACTTTTACTAGATTACTACACGGGCAGTGTACCCTTATCGGTTGTAAAATAGTGGTTCGAACACAGGGACTATTTATAATTGAGAATTTTAGTTTTTGTAATAACATGTAACAAGTAACAATTGGGTTTTAGTCTTAAAAAGACTTGCTTATAATAACGGTAAAAATATTTAAGAATTCAAATATGGATAAAAGACGCTTGCTTGGACCGTTAACGAATATGTGTTATTTCTAGGTGTGAAAATATCAATAAACTTCTAATGTAAAATCCTAAGTTCCTTTCGAATACCGTATTTCTCCAATTACCTAACCATGCAACGATTCCTTTCGAATACCGTTAACACCTCAAGTAATTGTGCATAAAGTTTCAAGCCGATATGTGAGAATTAATTTATAAGCTTCCTTTCGAATAGCTTACTAACCCCTAAACCGATTTCTCTTAATTTAGTAGCTAGCATTTGTGTTAATATCTACTTGTAAAAATTGTTGTTAATGATTCCTTTCGAATATCATTCACTTATAATCAACTAAAGACCGGTCGATTAATTCGTTCTTATTTTAGTAAAAATTACGGATTCCTCTCGAATACCCGTTTTTAGTTTACCAAATAAAAGTATAAACAATTTCAAACAATATAATCAAAATAACAACCCAAACGGATCCCCAATTAACCTCTACACATCAATCGATTTTCACACCCAAAATCTAACACATAAACGATCACATAATCCAAGCAAACGTACAAAGGAATTAGCTACGCATAATTGTAACAAACACAATCAAATATGTAAAAGACATAATTCGAATTGCAATAAAATTGATAAAAGATTCAATACCAAAAGCTGGAAAATAGGTTCCAATGATCTCCAAATTAACAAAGTAGAAATTGAAATAACGATTGTTCAAACTTGAAATAACGACTATGAAAATTCCTTCGCTTTCCCCTTTGCTAATTGATGATTAAGAACTGATAATATGATGATAATGATGATATTTATGTCCAGAAAATCGTTCATAAGTATTCTCCCACTAACCCTTGGGTTCCCACTTAATTAGGATTAAAGAAACAAAGTTGTAACTGCCAGCAGCACGTCTTGCGCCGCAACTCCCTTTCTTGCGCCGCAAGTGGATCCTCTTGCGCCGCAACTCGTGATCAGTGGCTCCAGTTTGTAGATTTTTTCGTTGCGGTCGTTTTGGCGCTGACCGGAGGTCTTTTCGAGTCCGTATGCTCCCGATACATCCGTTTTACTATCAGCTGCACTTTTAGTCCCAAATTGTCTCCTTTAACTCCAAACATAACTAGAAACCTATAAAACAAACTTTACACGAAATATAAGCAATACGGGGCCTATCCATTACGTTTTAGGCTCTAAACATAACAAATATCGCTATGAAATACTCGTATAAATGAGCGATATCAGGTTGTTTACTTGCTTCCCTTGGGACCTCGTAAACATCCACTAACAATAACCTGAAAATCACAACGCAACAAACAAACACCCCCTGAAAATATTCCAAACAAGTAAACAAACAAAAACTAAAATATCAACTAAATAAAGTCCCCGTCAGCGGCGCCAAAAACTTGATGTGAAAAATCTAGTTTTCCGAAAATAAACTTTTACTAGATTACTACACGGGCAGTGTACCCTTGTCAGTTGTAAAATAGTATAGGTAAATATCGGGTTCGAACACAGGGACTATTTATAATCGAGAAATTAGCTTTGGAATAAAAAGTAACAACTAACAATGTGGGTTTTAGTCTTAAGAAGACTTTATTATACTAATGCAAAAATACTTTTCTTACTCAAATATGGATAAAAGACGCTTGCTCGGACCGTTTACGAATGTGTGTTATTTCCTAGGTATGAAAATGTCGAAAAAACTTCTAATATAAAATCCTAAGTTCCTTTCGAATACCGGATTTCTCCAATTACCTAACCATGCAACTATTCCTTTCGAATATAGTTAACACCTCAAGTAATTGTGCATAAAGTTCCAAGCCGAAGTGTGAGAATTAACCTATAAGCTTCCTTTCGAATAGCTTACTAACTAATAAACCGATTTCTCTTAATTTATTAACTAGCGTTCGTGTTATTACTTACTTGTTCAAATTGTTGTTAGTGATTCCTTTCGAATACCACTAACTCTTAATCAACTAAAGACCGGTCGATTAATTCGTTCTTATTTTAGTAAAAATTACGGATTCCTTTCGAATACCCGTTTTTAGATTACCAAATAAAAGTATAAACAATTCTAACAATATAATTTAAACATTAACCCAAACGGATCCCCGATTAACCTCTACACATCAATCTAATTTCATATCCAAAATCTAACACACAAACGATCACAAATGCAAGCAAACGTTTAAGGAAATTAGCTACTCATAACGGTAACGAAACTAATCATATGAGTGAAAGACATAATTCAATTGCTAATAAAAAATAGAGAAAATGTTCAATACCAAAATAACAACTTGCAATAGTCTCCAAGTAACTAGTAATAAGCAAGATAACGATTTGTTCAATGAAAAGTGAAATTAACGATTGTTCCTTGCTTGATCCTTCAAAATGATTCCAAAAATATGATGCCAAAACTGAGATTGTCAATGTGAAAGATGATCTTTCTGTCTAATATTCGTCTTTTTATGTTAGTGCCCCAAAAACTTTTAGTTCCCCATGATTAGCATTGAATTCAAGTCTTTGTAACTGTTCTGGGCATGGTTGCGTGTAGGTCCCAGTGGTCCGATCTACAGGATTAAACTATACTAATCACGAGGCGGAATCTCGTAATCAGTAAATCAAACAGGTTATAAATGAATGCAGTAAATAACAAAATGCGAATTACCAAATTCCAAATACTTTATTATTGAATCACTCAATTACAATAAAGTATTCTCAGAACTCTTGTCCCTCAGTTTGTCTCTGATGATCAACTAACTGATTAACCCTAAACCTAAACTCAATGTCTCTTTATATAGAGACATGTTCACAGGCTTGGGCCACTAATGGGCTCATGGACTATGCAAAGTCCATTAACACCCATAACAGACTAAATAGTCCACTTAACAATACAATGTTATTGGGCCATTACAAACTCAAATAAACTGTTACTAAAGACTTAATTAATCTAGAACAACTGTCACACAATTTGCACCAAAAAATCCCCCTTGACTGTTGCTTCTAGATTCCGTTATACGCTCAAAGTCTTTATAGTCTTTTACTCGTTGTATTCTTTGTGTTCCTTGCAGGTTCTTCTAACTCATCATTGTCTTGAATAACTCCCCCTGAATTGTTGCAATAATTCAGTCTTCTCCGTTTAAGCTTGTGAAGATACAGTCTTCTCCGTTTATGCTTCCAAAGAGTTAGTCTTCTCCATTAATGCTTGTGAAGAGTTAGGCAGCTCCATTTGTTGTTGTGAACTTCGTTGTTTATCAGAGTCTTCATCACGAGTTGACTCAACTAAGTTCATCATTTTTGCTTGTATTCTTCGAGCTTCCATAAATGACAACAAAACTCCCCCTGAGCTGTCTGACGATGAACAACGTCTCAAAAAACAATTTCAAGAGTAGAGTCTCGTACGCGCACAACCTGCAAACAAGCGTTATTAAATTTTTTTTTTTTTTTTTTTTTTTTTCTTTTTTTTTTTTTAAGATCGACATGAAATTTTTGAGGTATTCATGTCGATTCTATTTTTCATAAAAAGAAATTACAAAGTTACAAAAATATCAGCTAAATTAGCAATGATCAGTTATGGTGGGGAACCCATGCCATAACACGTCTTGATTGTCCTCTTTCGTTCACATAGACAAACTCCTTGAAGAAACCATCATCTTTAGTCACAGTAGTTTGACCTTTAGAATTCAGGTGGTTCCTCGGTGGACGAAAGGATCTCGACTGCTGATAAAAAGAATTTTCTCTCTGACTCGGGCAGTATGGATTTGAAGTTCTAAAAGATGGTCGAAATGGACGCTGTTGAAATGAACGATTATTAGAAACACCCGTGTGTTCCAGTTTCTTAATCCACTTTTGAGGCACCTGTTTCCGTACAGCTGAATAAGAACGAGCCATTTGTTTCGTCTTCGATGACGACGATCTGCGAGCTTGCTCTTTCTTCGGAGAAGGCGATCTGTTGGCTTGCTTTCGCTTCTTCATTGGACATACTGAGGCCACGTGACCATGTTCACGGCATTGAAAACACTTCAAATCATCCATAGGCTGTCTGGGTTTTGAGTTTTCAGCTAATGTACTCATTTCTGTTTCCGAAACACTTGACTTACTTGAAGCACTTAACTCGGTTTGATCGTTCCTTGTAGAGGAAGCTTCACATGAAGAGTCAACGCTATTTTCCTTCTCGTCACATTCAGTTTTAAGAAAACTGTAATTGTGATTAAAAGGTGGAGGTGTTTCATTATATCCCAAACCAGTACGATCTCCACTTCGCCTTTGACGACTCAAAATGGAAGTAAGTGTGTTAGATGAAGTCCGAAATTGTTCAATCTCTCTGGTAAGCTCCAATCTTTTGACCTCGCTGTCTCGTAGTTCCTTTTCCTTTTCGATGTACAACTGCTTCTCTTTTTCCAAACATTCATAAAGCATGTCGATCTTTTGTGATCGTAAATCGATAGTACATAAATATTCAATTTTATCTTTGGAATCTTGATGAAGCTTGTTGGATAAGTCTTTCTTTAGGTGAACTTCACAAGACAATTCAATTTGCAAATCTTTATGTTGATTCTCAAGATGTCCAAGGCTTCGGTTAAACGTTTATTTTCCGAGGTTAAAGCTGAAATAGTCTCTTTGTCAGAAGATGTACTCTCAATATCTTTATCACTTGCAGTACTAGAATCACCTGCAAAATACTGGCTTCACTGCGAAATCCCTCAATAGATTCCATGATTGTTGACTTATAAGCTCTTAATCTTTTGATCACCTCATCAAAATCACGTTCATTTTTTTACCAAATTTACATAAACTTCCCAATGCTTAGGCAAAGCGTCTAAAAATTTCTTAGTTATTTTATTAGATACACTTATACGACACCTGCCAAGTTCTGTAAGAAGATTATAGTATCTGGTGACAGTATTTTCAAAGTTTTCGTTTCTTTCGGCTTTGAACGTATCAAATTGCCTCATAAAGATTGTTCCAGCACTTTCTCTATTAGCATCATTATCGTATTGAAAATAATACATTTCTTTACTTTTTGTTAAATTAATCAAGTCCAACGTCCAATTAACAAGTCCAAATTAATTTTAAGTTGTAGAAAATTTAGTTGTCCAGTCCAATTAACCGGTCCAAATGATTTTAAAAGGTCCAGTCCAAAGAAATAGAAGTCCAGTCCAAAAAGGCCCAAGGGATGATCGGCCCAAGTAGAAATCAGCCAACACGAGCAATCAGCCAACAAGAACGTGATTTTCACAATTCAGTCAAGAAGATGTTTCTACACGAAGATCAAGTTCGTGCCCTGTTAATCACTACCACGAATATGAAATTCAAAATCGAAATAAACATCAAACGAACTTTATATTCGTCCCTGTAAACGATTCAAACGAAATATCAACCAACTATAATCAATCGACGAAGATGAAACGAAAATGGAAACAAACGAAGATGTTGTTCGTCTCTGTTCGTGAATTAAACACGAACATGATGTTCGTCCGTAATTTCGATTAACCGGCGAAGATGTTGTTCGTCTCTGTTCGTCAATTAAACTTGTCTATTAAAGCTGTCACAAACTTGTTCGTCTCCTGTAATCACCTTCGTCGCTGTGTCACGAAGTTGTTTTCTTATCTTCGCCGCTGCCGTCTACGAACAACTCCACGAACTTGATTTAATTGAGAACAGCCACGAAGATGAATTCAACTTACGAAGATGATTCTCGTCGATGTGTGTTTGTCGCCACTGCATCAATCTGCGACGAAGATGACTTCCTCTGGAATCGACGAAGATGACTTCCTCTGGAATCGACGAAGATGACTTTCTCTGGAATCGACGAAGATGATTTCCTCTGGAATCGACGAAGATGACTTTATCCCCAAATCAATTTCAAAGTTCTGCTATCCTATTTAATTGTTGCTGCCTTTATCCCCAAATAATAAACAAATGAACAAGGCCCAAATTGGAAAAGCCCAAAATCTGCCAAAAACTTGTTGTAACGAATTTGTTTTTCACGAACTAGTTGATTTTAAGCCGCCACAAACCCTAGCCGTCAGAAAATTCAGAAACCCTAATTTTTAACAGCCGCCAGAAAAACTGAAGAACCCTAAATCCCAAAATCGATTAAAAACTTGATATTTAATCCTGAACCAAATCTTGATAGAGAGCAAACAGTGCGTTTTCTCTGATACCAATTGTAGGTCCCAGTGGTCCGATCTACAGGATTAAACTATACTAATCACGAGGCGGAATCTCGTAATCAGTAAATGAAACAGGTTATAAATGAATGCAGTAAATAACAAAATGCGAATTACCAAATTCCAAATACTTTATTATTGAATCACTCAATTACAATAAAGTATTCTCAGAACTCTTGTCCCTCAGTCTGTCTCTGATGATCAACTAACTGATTAACCCTAAACGTAAACTCAATGTCTCTTTATATAGAGACATGTTCACAGGCTTGGGCCACTAATGGGCTCATGGACTATGCAAAGTCCATTAACACCCATAACAGACTAAATAGCCCACTTAACAATACAATGTTATTGGGCTATTACAAACTCAAATAAACTATTATTAAATACTTAATTAATCTAGAACAACTGTCACACAATTTGCACCAACATTGCGCCGCAACATGATCATCTTGCGCCGCAATTCGTCTTCAGTGGCTCGATCTAAATTGTTGCTTACTTGCGCCGCAACCCAAGCCTGTTGCGCCGCAATTCAGTCTCCGTGGCCACAAGAAAATTAGTGTAAAGGAGTTGCGGAGCAACTAGTTGAAATGGCCAAAGCAACTAAACGTTTTGCTTCCCGACTTGTCTTTCTTTGCATCTTTTGGTCCCAAGTCGCCACCTTTTACTCAAAACACAACTAAAAACCTATAAAACAAACTTTACACAAAACATAAGTAATACGGGGCCTATCCATTACGTTTTGAACTCTAAACATAACAAATATCGCTATAAAATACTCGTATAAATGAGCGATATCACCCCCCCATACTTAACCATTGCTTGCCCTCAAGCAAATCCGACATAAACTCTAACTTATTTTACATTAAACAACTTAAGAAAAGTTAAGGAATCACAGGATCATACATTTAAAGACATAGTGGCATTATTAACTAAAGATTTGCGTGAAATTGAAAGATCGTAAACCGACTACGAACATCGAATGCTACCAAATTACTTAAGTAAACAAAAACATCTATTTTCTAAAGCTAATTCCCATTCTATCCCCTAGTTTTGATATCTCCAAATAACCACCCCTTTTCCCTAACTCACCAACCTAAGTCGGAGCGATCTTCCTACCATTGGGCCGACCCCTATATCGCCTTTCTTTCAGGGGATACCTAAAATATCACAAAACCTTTTTCCTTTGAGAACTTTTGGTTAATCTACGCATTTTTCTTTTCTCTCACTTTTGTCCGGTTTAAATACTAAATATTTATAATTTATATTTTCTTTGAAGTGAACGGTTTTGGTAACGGGATTTGATTCTTCGTTATAGTGACGTTGAGTTTAATTTGTTGACGGGAAAGACCATTGGCCTTTTTCTTCGCCTTTAACTCGTCTTGGGGTTACGTGATACTAGGATTCCCCAACTACCCACTATAGGGTGCAAGTAACTATAAGGGCTCGGTACAAATGATATCTAGTGGTTGACCGAATTTTTGATTTTTCGGGGAAATGCAAGGAACTAATGCTAGAAAACCTAAAATCTTACTTACAAGTATTTTACTAACGAGGGATGCTCCTTAACAATTTCAAGCTAATGTACGGGGATGAAATTAAATATACAAGCCCCTATATCATTTCCCCTAAACTACATTTAAGCGTTTTTTATTTATTTATTTGACTCAAATGGGATAAAATAAAACATGATGGATACGAGAGGGATAATTAAACTAGAAAATTTCCCGAGACTTCCCCCCCCCCCCCCCCCCCACCTACCTACTTAGTTCACACATTATCCCGAATCCGTTCCAAACTAGAAAATAAAAACTACATCAAATAATACGAAAAAAAAAGAAGAAAAGAAAACATAAGCAAACCCGGGTTGCCTCCCGTAAAACGCTTGTTCTTGACCATTAGTCTTTAGCTCGACTCGTCCTTTGTTCAAAAAAACAATACTAATTTAGAAATCGAGGCCTCCCCCAATTTCCTTCCAAATGCCAACTCCTCAAAATGTAACATCCTCCAATATACCTACAATCAAATCATCAACAAGAATTTCATAAGTAGAAACATCGAGCTATATGCGGGTCTTCGCCCATGCGTCATGCCACTCCTTAGTTTTCCGCATGATTAAATCACCATTCCATTGCCTAAAGTATACACCTTCTCCCCCATACTTGTCTTTTTCAAGAGAATTCCTAATTGGTTTTCCCATCCAAGAAATCATCCGCCTTTAAGGGCTCCTCGTTTTCGTCATTCATAACCTGAAAAACCCTTTATTTTTCCAAACAGAAAAAAAATAAAATGTCACACCCCGCCATTGGCAGAAACGCAGGGTGCAGCACGATTGGCGATCGTCATAACACAACAGTAATATAAAGAATATAATCTATATGAATAAATAAATAATGTATTGTTATGACGTCACCATACTCAAGGTATAAACATTAGTACACGAAAATTACAACACACTACAAGAAGAATATTCAAATGTAAATATCGATGAATGATAGAATACTTGGGCATGCAAGCCCGAAACAAAAACCAAATTATAAGTATTAAATATCCACAATGCAAAGATACCCTGAGGTCATCTAGAGTCCGAATCCTAAAGCCAAGTCCTCTGCCTGCTCATACCTGAAAATAAAGCTGAAAACGTCAACATAAAGTTGAGCGAGTACATCGAGTAGTAGTAAAAGTAAGTAATCTCATAGTACAAATCAGTACAGAAATATTGTATAACTATTGCATTTTAAAGTAGTAGGAAACACAATCATCACATCGTGTAGTATAAAAGTTCATCACAAACATTCAATATAATCGGAACATAGTAAGTACACCTCATAGAGAGCGTGCGGTATCGGTATGAAACACATACCGATAATCCATCATAGTAAGGGCACCTCTTAAAGAGGGTGCGGTATTAGTCTGACAACACATACCGATAATCCCATCGTAATAGTAAGTGCACCTCATAAGAGTGTGGGGTATCGGTATGAAAACACATACCGATAATCCATAATAGTAAGTGCACCTCATAAAGAGCGTGCAGCATTGGTTTGACACACATTACGATATCCATCGTAGTAAGTGAACCTCATAAAGAGTGTGTGGTATCATTATGGAGATGAGAAAGGTGTAACTGGGGATGCTATTAATGTATGGTTAGGAAGGTTCCAAAAACAACGTCCTTCGTCATTCAGTACTGCTAGCACTCCTGTGGAAGCCGAGAACTGGATTACTCATATTGAGAAGATATTTCGGGTGCTTGATTGGGATGAGAGGTATTGGGTTCCACTAGCTGTTTATAAGCTAGAAGGGGATGCCCAACGTTGGTGGATTGCTTTGAGACAAGCGAAGGGAGGTATCGATTTTGAGGACACATTGGATTGGCTTACGTTTAAGGAGTTGTATTTCCGTCAGTACTTCTCAGAGGCGGAAAAGGAGGCTGTGATTCGGGAGTATGCTAACATTAAACAAGGGAGTGACGAGTCTGTCGGTGATTTCACGAAAAGGTTTTTGAGGCTAGTGGGTTTGATTGGGGTCGCTGCTGGGTCTGCTCAGGATCAAGCCCGTAAGTACAAATGGTCTATTCATGGGCGTTACCGCTCTAAATTGATTAACTTGAGGTGTTTTGACGTGGCTGAGGCAGCCGATTGTGCTCGAAATTTGGAGATGGAGCGAGCCGATTTTTTGGCTACCAAGACTGATGACGGTAAAAACAAGAGGTTTAAGAATGCCCAACCACTACGTTCTGTGCCTCCACCGAATAACAGGCAAGGTCAGCAAACTGGGTACCAAGGATATCGTGGTAACAATGGGAATAATGGAGGAAATCAGCTAAGGATTGATAACGGGCCAAATAATAATAACCGTGGTCAATTGCAAGTGTACCGTCCCCAAGGGCAGCAAAGGAGTAACGGAAATGGTGGTGTTAATGCTAACGCACCTTGTAGGTCTTGTGGAAAGACAGATCCGGGGAGGGTTTGTTATCGTAGCGCTGGTTCATGCTTTGCTTGTGGAGAGACTGGTCACATAGCTAAGGATTGTAAGAATCCTAGACCGGGGTTTGTTCCGAGGAATCCTCCGACGACTACCGGTGGAGGCGTTTTTGCCATGACTGCTGCTCAGGCTGCTGACACGGCAGGTATATTTCAATCGTATTTCATTTTGGAAATGTTCCCTTTGAATTATTCATTTATTTGTCCATACATTTTTGTTTCCGTTAGGTACTATTATTGGTCATGTGTTTATCGACTTCCGTGCCTTCTTTGTTTTGTTTGATACTGGCTCTACGCACTCCATAGTGTCGGTTAAGAGCTCGAAATATTTGAAAGTCTCTCCATCTTTGTTGCCTTCTCCTGTGTCGATCTCTACACCGATGGGTAGTATTGAGATTATTGATCGTGTCTTCCAAGATTGTCCTTTGGAATTCAATGACTGCATATTTCCCGCAGATCTTCTTCCTATGACCATGCATGATTTTGATATTATTCTTGGCATGGATTGGTTATCTCGGCATGATGCGACTATTGGATGTTCTTCCAAGAGGATTTTGTTTGGAAATCATCTAAACCCCGTTTGTGTCTATAATGGTGAGGTTCCAGTAAAATCTATTAAGGTTATCTCAGCACTTAAGACGCAAAAGCTCCTCTCACATGGTTGTGTGGGTTTTTTGGCTTCAATTCATAATTTGTCTATCGAAAATCCCACGACTGAAAATATTGATGTTGTTCGCGAGTTCGCCGATGTATTTCCCGATTAATTAGAGGGCTTGCCACCAATTCGTGAAGTTGAGTTTTCGATTGACTTAATTCCTGGTTCTCAACCGATATCAAAAGCTCCTTACCGTATGGCACCGGTCGAGTTGCAAGAACTCAAGAAACAACTACAAGGATTGATTGATTGTGGATTTGTTCGACCGAGCGTGTCACCGTGGGGTGCACCAGTTTTGTTTGTAAAGAAGAAGGACGGTAGCATGAGACTTTGCATTGATTATCGCGAGTTGAATCGTATTATCATCCGAAACCGTTATCCTCTTCCGCGTATTGACGATTTGTTTGACCAATTGCAAGGGTCAAAGTATTTCTCAAAAATTGATCTTCGGTCAGGATATCATCAACTTCGTGTTAAAGAGGGAGACATCCCTAAGACTGCTTTCCGCACTCGCTATGGGCATTATGAGTTTTTGGTGATGCCGTTTGGGTTGACTAATGCTCCTGCCGTATTCATGGATTTGATGAACCGTGTTTTCCATGAGTATTTGCGAAGTTCTCTAAATGTGAATTTTGGTTGCAACGAGTTGCTTTCTTGGGTCATATTGTATCCGCCGAGGGTATAATGATGGATCCATCAAAGATTGAGGCAATTACAAATTGGTCAAGACCTACTTCTGTTACTAAGATTCGAAGTTTTCTTTGCTTAGCTTGTTATTATCGACGCTTTGTCGAAGGTTTTTCGGTAATTGCTTTGCCACTTACCCAGTTGATGAGAAAAGGGGTAAAATTTGAGTGGACCGAAGAACGACAAAAGAGCTTCGATGAATTGAAGAAGAGACTTGTATCGGTTCCTATTCTTACTTTACTATCGGGAAGTGAAGGTTTTCAAATCTATAGTGATGCCTCTAAACATGGTTTGGGTTGTGTTTTGATGCAACATGGCAAGGTAATTGCTTACGCCTCGAGGCAGTTGAAACCCTATGAGGTTAATTACCCTACTCATGATTTGGAGTTAGCTGCCGTGATTTTTGCGTTGAAGATTTGGAGGCATTATCTTTATGGAGAAACTTGTGACATTTTCACCGATCACAAGAGTCTCAAATACATATTCACGCAGAAAGAATTAAACATGAGACAACGAAGGTGGCTTGAGTTATTGAAAGATTACGATGAGAACATTCAATACCATCCGGGAAAAGCGAACGTAGTAGCCGACGCGTTGAGTAGAAAGACATTTGGTAGTATCTCTTGTTTTGTTACTTACATTCGAGAATTCGAAAGACTTGATATGGGATTGAGTAAAAGAGGAGCATCCGGGATGTTGGCGAACTTGAAGTTCATGTCCAACTTGATTGCAAGGATAAAAGAGGCTCAGTTGGATGATGGGGATTTGTGGGCTATGTTTCAGAATTTGGAAGAGGGTAAATTGAAAGAGTTCAGGGAAGATGGTGAAGGGGTCATTTGGTGTGGGGACCGACTGTGCGTTCCCAGTGATGATGCTATTCGTGAGGTTCTATTGTCTGAGGCTCACAGCTCACCCTTTGCTATACATCCTGGTTCGACCAAAATGTATAAGGATTTAAAACAAAACTTTTGGTGGAGTGGCATGAAGAAATATGTTGCTAGATATGTTGGGAGGTGCCTTACCTTTCAACAAGTAAAGATCGAGCACCAACGCGTTAGTGGGTTGTTGCAGCCGTTGGAAATTCCCGTGTGGAAATGGGATGACATCTCTATGGATTTTGTGTGTGGGTTGCCGAAGACTTTTAAAAGACACGATGCTATTTGGGTTGTGGTTGATAGATTGACCAAATTATCACACTTCTTGCCTATTCGTATGGATTATTCGGTAGATAAGTTATCCGAGCTTTTTCAGCAGGAAAATAAGAGATTACATGGTGTTCCGTCATCTATCGTATCCGATCGTGATCCTCGGTTTACCTCTAGATTTTGGAAGGGATTACATAAAGCTTGGGGTACTCGGTTGAAGCTTAGTACTGCTTTTCATCCACAAACTGATGGACAGTCTGAGCGTACTATACAAACTCTGGAGGATATGCTTCGAGCTTGTGCCCTAGATTGGAAGGGAAATTGGGACGAGTACTTATGTTTGGTGGAATTTTCCTACAATAATAGTTGGCAGTCTAGTATTCGTAGGGCACCATATGAGATGCTTCATGGTCAGAAATGTAGAGCGCCGATTTGTTGGAGTGAAGCTGGAGAGAAATTGATTGAAGGGCCCGAATTGGTTAGAGTTACTAATGAAAAGGTTGCTATGGCTACGAATCGACTTAAGGAAGCACAATCGAGACAGAAAGTGTATGCCGATAAGCACCGAGGGCTGTTGGAGTTTGGTATAGGTGATAAGGTGTTTTTAAAAGTGTCACCATGGAAGGGTATACGACGATTTGGTTTGAAAGGAAAGCTCAATCCTCGTTATATTGGACCGTTTGAGATATTGGATCGAGTTGGTGAAGTATCTTATCTTTTAGCTTTGCCGCCTCAACTATCTCATGTTCATAACGTATTTCACGTCTCTCAGTTGCGGGGTTATAACTATCATCTATTACACGTAGTGCAATATCCTTTTTCTGATATTCGACCCGATCTTTCTTATGTCGAGGAGCCCGAGGCTATTATAGGTCGCGAAGAGCGGGTTACTCGTAGAAGCTCTATTCCTTTTGTGAAAGTTGAGTGGAAGAATCATTCAGATCGCGAGGCCACTTGGGAACTCGAGGAAACCATGCGGGCCGAGCACCCTCATTTGTTTGCTATTTGGTGCTTTCAGTTTCTTAACTTCTTTCAATTTCGAGGACGAAATTTTGTTTAGTAGGTAGAGTTGTAATATCCAAAAATAAAACACCACACAATTTATTTTTTTTACAATCGCTATCATACTAATCAAAATACTATAATAAACAAAGTAATAGATGAAATTACAACTAAGATATATTTAATTAATAATGAATATGGGGTTAAAGGATATAAGAAATTAACTAAATGTATAGTAATAATGTAAGTAAATGCTTATTAATTAATGGCTTGGCCTTTCAACTTTGAGGTTACATACGTAGTAAGTTAGTAATATGGATGGTCACATGTGAGCATAATACTATGACATACCACTTCTTCCTTTGATTTCCTTTGCAAAACAATTTGGGTTGTGAAAATTGGCCAAGAAGTGAAACAACTTTTAGTACATGAGTTTGATGGAAGAAAACTAATACAAGTATTTTTAGTTTAAGGTTAGACATTTATTTTTTCATTTTATTATATCATTATTTGTTAGAACTTAAAAATGATTTTTGAATTAGAGATTTAATTGATCCATCTTATTACATCCACATCTCGTTACCAAATTATACTCGCATATGTCATATACCAAGTTGAATAACAAATAATATGGAAATATTTGTGGAAAGATGTTTTGTTAATCAATCTCGTTATTTATATTATCATATATTAGTCTTGTAATATCTTATACAATGTAAATTATTAGAAAAGTGGTTATTAAACCTCATTTTTTAATAATAATAATAATAATAATAATAATAAGAACTAATGTAAGAAAACAATTTCAATTGCAAGTATTTTTGTGTTACGAGTAAATTATATTACTTCTCCTACTTTGAGATATATATATATATATATATATATATATATATATATATATATATATATATATATATATATGGTAATCTAAGAAAAACTAAGGATATTACAAACTCCCTACTTAAATATTTTTGTGCTCATATCTTTGTATTTGTTAGATTTGATTCGGTGATCGCATTCTTTCGGTGGTCTTTTCACTTTTGCTATTGTGGTTATTGGAGATAAGGTACGGATACTCTAGGTGGTACTAGGATCACTTCGGTAACATCTTTCCTCTCAAAACTTTGTTTGATTTGTGTATAAAGATTATTGGTATGACATGCTTATGTGTAAACTTGTTTTATTTGTTAGCCTTTAAGTGTGTTATGATTTTTCTCATTTTAGATGTATTGACGAAGTTGCAAATTATATTTGTATATTGGGGAATCATAATACATTGGTCTTTGTAAATTGTGTAAAAACCGCGTCCTTGAAACCCAACCGAACAGCCCTATAAATTCTCCCCTAAACAACCCCTAAACAATCCAAAATTCAGCCCCGAAACAGCGAGAAATCAACACCCGAACAACCCTATAAACAGTCTAAACAGCCCCGAAAATGTCCAAAATTCAGTCCCGAAACAGCGAGAAATCAGCACCCGAAACAGCCCGTATTCAGCCCCGAAACAGCGAGTTTTCAGCCCCCAAAACAGCCCATAAGCAGTCCCGAAACAACCTGAAATCAGCCCCGAACTTGTCCCGATATAGCTCGGTAAAAAACTGTTAGTGCAATATCTGTGACAGTTGTTATAGATTATTTAAGTCTTTAGTTATAGTTTATTTGAGTCTGTAATGGCCCAGTAGCATTGTATTGTTAAGTAGGCTATTTAGTCTGTTATGGGTGTTAATGGACTTTGCATAGTCCATGAGCCCATTAGTGGCCCAAGCCTGTGAACATGTCTCTATATAAAGAGGCATTGAGTTTAGGTTTAGGGTTAATGGTTAATGATTCCAGAGACAGACTGAGAGAAGATTTCTTAGAATACTTTATTGTAATTGAGTGATTCAATATATAAAGTACTTGGAATTCGGTATTTCGCATTTGTTATTTACTGCATTCGATTATTACGTGTGTGATTTATTCATTACGAGATTCCGCCTCGTGATTAGTTAGTTTAATCCTGTAGATCGGACCACTGGGACCTACAATTGGTATCAGAGCAAACGCATCATTTGCTCTCTATCGAGATTTGGGTCAGGGTTAAATTTCAGGTTTTAATCGATTTTGGGATTTAGGGTTCATCTATTTTTCTTGCGGCTGCTAAAAATTAGGGTTTCTCAATTTTCTGACGGCTGCAGTCTAAGAGTTAGGGTTTCTTCATCTTTTTTTGGCGGCTGGAAATTAGGGTTTTATTAAATTTTCGTATTCACTAGTTTCATTTTAATTATTCGTACTTCGTAGCTCATTTTTTTTTTCTGTTTTGTGAATTGGGCCTGAAAAAAACATTTAACTTTGAGTTTGATAATTGGGCCTTGGGAGTCTTGGTCCAAACAGCTATCGGCGAGGATAACAGAGAAAAAGAAAGAGACATTGATTTTTTTTTTTTTTTGGGACAAAAATAAAAGGAAACAGATTGAGAAATTGGGAATTAAAAAGAAATAACAGCGGCGGCGGACTAAGCAATTAAAAACAAATTGGGGATCATCTTCGTTTTTGAATTCATCGGCGAGACGGCGAGACAGAACATCACATCCTCTTCATGGTTTTACAAACATCTTCGTTTTTCAATTCATCTTCGTTCGTTTGGCTGAAATCAGCGATGGAATTGATTTGGGGATAAAGGTATCATCGGCGAACATCCAGTCACATCTTCGTTTCATCTTTGTTCGTGATTAGTTGATTTGTTCGTAGCTGTTTGGGAATTCATCTTCGGGTGGAAAAGAAAAGGGGATAAACAACAAAACGATCTTCGCCGGTTAATCGAAATCACAGACGAACATCAAGTTCGTGAATAATTGGCAAACGAACATCATCTTCGCCGTTAATTACAAACGAACAACCAATTGAACGAACACATCTTCAGATCATTTTCGTCGAAGTACACAGGTTTCTGACGAACATATGTTCGTTTTTACGTGACGAACATCACTTGTTCGTGACTGAAGTATGATTGATGTTCGTGGACTCTTGGATGATTAAATTTATGTTCGTGGTTTTTAATTTCTCTTTGTTCGTTTGATTGATTTGGATACGAAATCAAATTCGTTAGAGACTTTGATTCGTTTGATGTTCACCGTTTAATAACAGGTTCGTGACTATTAGTTTGGACGAACATCACATGTTCGTCTGATCTTCGGCAGAAATCTCGATTCATGTTCATGGTTTGGTACTCTAACAAGTTCGTAACGGATTTTTGATTTCAACTTCGTGGGTAATTGCTTCCTATTCGTGTCTAATTTGTGATTGCAGACTCAAGTTTGTTGGTCTTTTGGGCTTTACCATTTGGGCCTGCATTTATTTTGGGCCTTCTACTATTTAAATTGGACTTGTTTGGACTGATTTGGATTAAATTAACAGGACTGAATTGGACATTTATTAATTTTGGGCCTTCTACTATTTAAATTGGACTTGTTTATTGGACTTAATTAATTTGGACTTAATTTATTTGAACCTAATTAATTTGACAAAGATTATTATACTTTAGTCCGTATCATTATACAAGAAATGGAATCTTCAAAGTTAGATAGTCCACCTAAACTACTTAACGAGTCTCTTTATTACGATTGGGCAGATAAATTTGAATCCTTTTGTCGTTATAATGATGTTCAAATGTGGATAAGTATCGAATTACCATATGTCCCTCCAACAAATAATTCCATAAATGGTACAACTACACTAATTCCAGTTCTTTCTCTCTCACCTGCTCAACGAAGAATTTATGATGCTGAAAACAACGTTAGAGAAAATCTGGAAATGTCTCTTCCTGAGAAACTGCAATATCTCACTGGGCAATATAAGTCAGCAAATGCCTTATGGAAAGCAGTTGAGAAGATATACGCTGGAACTGCTAAACAAAGGAAAAGTAGAGTTAACCTCAAACGACAACTTTCTACATTCAGAGCCGAAATCAATGAAACATTTGAAGATACAGTCAACAGATACTCTTATCTACTTACACACCTCTCCAGACACGGTGAAGTAGTTAATGAAAATGAGAAAATAGAGCGATTCTTGGATGCTTTGCCTAAGCAGTGGGAGACATATGTAAACTTAGTAAGGGATGAATTTGAAAATGTAGCTAGACAAGCTCAGCGAACGTTAACTCTGGCACAGATCATCGAAAGATTTTGAGAATATGAGTCAATAAGTTTAATTGAAAACGCAATAACGGATCAAGCACTCATCACATCTATTGAGGAAGTTCGCAGTGAAGCCGGTAGTACTGAAGGTGATTCTAGTACCGCAAGTGAAATTAGCTCAAATGAAGAGAATATTCAAAATGTTGAATCAAAGTTTTGTAGCTGCATAGTGGATCTATCCAATGAGAACTTCATTGCTAAAATGGCTGCCCTCAACACTGAAAAGTCAAAGGTACTTCTTGATTTTAAATTGGTGAAGGAGTTATGTAAATCTCACACTATTTTGACTCTACAAAATGATAAACTGGCTAAGTCAGTATCTCATTTGGAATCTCAGCAAACTGAACTTAAGCAAAACTTATCAATAAAAACTTGTCAAAAAGATGATTTTGCTAAGAAATATTATCAAAACGAGAAGGACCGCCAGGAAATTTTGTCAAATGTCGGTGCCTTAACACGTCAAATTGACACATTATATGTATGTATTGAAAACAAAAAGAAAAAGTTTGCTGAGAAAGTCCAAGAGTTGAACAACTGTGATATAAGATTAACTGCGAAGGAAAGGAAGATCGAACAGTTTCGCACTTCTTCTAGTACCTTAACTTCTATCTTGAGTCGTCAAAGGCCAACTGGAAATCGTACTGGTTTGGGATACAATTAAACACCTCCACCTTTTAATCACAATTATAGTTTTCTTAAAACTGAACGTGACGTGAAGGAAAACAATGTTGACTCTTCATGTGAATCTTCCTCTACAAGGAACGATCAAACCGAGTCAAGTGCTTCAACTGATTCAAGTGTTTCAGAAACGAAAATGAGTACATCAGCTGAAAACTCAAAACCCAAACAGCCTATGGATGACTTGAAGTGTTTTAAATGCCGTGAACATGGTCACGTAGCCTCGGTATGTCCAAAGAAGAAGCAAAAGCAAGCCAACAGATCGCCCTCTCCTAAGAAAGAGCAAGCTAGCAGATCGTCTTCACCGAAGACTAAACAAATGGCTCATTCACATTCACCTGTACGGAAACAGGTGCAGCCTGTTCGGAACTCAATGGCTCGATCACATTCACCTGTACGGAAACAGGTGCCTCAAAAGTGGATTAAGAAACAGGAACGCCCTAGCGTTTCAAATGATCGTTCATTTCAATCGCGTCCATTTCGACCGTCTTTTAGAACTTCTAATCCATACTGCCCGAGTCAGAGAGTATATTCTTGTTATCAGCAATCGAGATCCTTTTGTCCACCGAGGAACCACCTGAATTCTAAAGTTAAAGTTGTTGTTACTAAAGATGATGGTTTCTTCAAGGAGTTTGTCTATGTGAACGAAAGAGGACAATCCAGACGTGTTATGGCATGGGTTCCTCACTATAACTGATCATTGCTAGCTTAGCTGAATTTTTTTGTAAACTTGTATATTTATCTTTATGAAAATTAGAATCGACATGTAAAACTCAAAAATTTCGTGTCGATTTCTTAAAAAAAAAAAAAAAAAAAAAAAAAAAGTTAGAATCGACATGAAAAGCTCAAAATTTCGTGTCGATATCTTATAAAAAATAATAAAAAAATTAAAAAAAAATTGTTTACTAACGTTTGTTTGCAGGTTACGAAGTGCGTACGAGACTCTACTCTTGAAAATGCTGTTTGAGACGTTCATCGTCAGACAGCTCAGGGGAGTTTTGTTGACATTTATGGAAGCTCGAAGAATACAAGAAAAGGCAATGAACTTAGTTGAGTCAACTTGTGATAAAGACTCTGATAAAGAACGAAGTTCACAACAACAAAGGGAGCTGCCTAACTCTTCACAAGCATTAACGGAGAAGACTAACTCTTTGAAAGCGTAAACGGAGAATACTGAATCTTCACAAGCTTAAACGGAGAAAACTGAATTATTGCAACAATTCAGGGGGAGTTATTCAATACAATGATGAGTTAGAAGAACTTGCAACGAACACAAGGAGTACAAGACTATAAAGACTTTGAGCGTATAACGGAATCTAGAAGCAACAGTCAAAGGGGAGTTTGTTAGTGCAATATCTATGACAGTTGTTCTAGATTATTTAAGTATTTAGTTATAGTTTATTTGAGTCTGTAATGGCCCAGTAGCATTGTATTGTTAAGTAGGCTATTTAGTCTGTTATGGGTGTTAATTGACTTTGCATAGTCCATGAGCCCATTAGTGGCCCAACTCTGTGAACATGTCTCTATATAAAGAGGCATTGAGTTTAGGTTTAGGGCTAATGGTTAATGATTCCAGAGACAGACTGAGAGAAGATTTCTGAGAATACTTTATTGTAATTGAGTGATTCAATATATAAAGTATTTGGAATTCGGTATTTCGTATTTGTTATTTACTGCATTCGATTATTACGTGTGTGATTTACTGATTACGAGATTCCGCTTCGTGATTAGTTAGTTTAATCCTGTAGATCGGACCTACAAGAACACGTGAGTGTGGCGATTGGTACGGTGATTCGTATAGATTGACCCTATTTCCGTGTGGCTTTGCACGTCCCAATAAGTGTCCGTTTACTTGTTATTTGTAAAGCTTTGACAATCTTGTTATGGTGACTCGTAACAAGAATTAGCCAAACGGTTGGGTTAGACACGTGGATTTTAAACGAATAAAAAGCCATACTAATAAACATTTTAAGTTTACGTAGTTGCGTACATTTTGAAATAGCTTTCTAAAACATACTTCGAATGTCTATTTATCACTTTGAAAAGTTGTAAAAGTATTTAAAAATTTATATTACATAAGTCGGTCAAAACAGTTTCTTAAAATATGCCTAAGAGTAACCTATCCATGGAGGTCCCATGGGCACGTTATTGTGACACCAATAATGTGGCATCGACCGTAGCGGTGTATTTTGCTATATCTACGGCGTCTCTTTTTGTTTACCCAGATTGTGGTAAGGTGCACTAAGTATTATCTGTTATAAGAGGCGTGTGGATCGATCCTAGGAATTTTGTGTGTTTGATGGTGGACGTTTATCGTAGTGTCATACGAAATGTTTGCACCGAAATGAATAATTAGTGGAGTAGCTACCCTATGATTTCATTGATATTTGTTACATATTTGTTTGACTCTTAGTGCATTATTTTATGAAATTTAGCCTTTTTACATTTCGATATATGTCGTATTATATACTTTGGAATTTTGTATATATATTTGTACTTTACTTTGAGAATAAGTTCGTTTTGATAATAAGTTTGTATTTGAAATAAGTCTTTGCATGTCATACTATACTCTTGTCTCTTTTATCCGCTCACTGGGCTTTGGCTCAGTCGTATTCCTTTTTCTTCTTTCTTTTACTACAGGTGATCAAGTGGGCTTTGAGAATGATGGAAGAGTGTAGAGTTGAAGTGGACTTAGCACCTTTTCCTTAGAGTTTCTCAAGCTTTAGTACTTTCGATCTTTTGTTTTATTAGTACCTTTTGAGGATGTCGGTTAACTTTGTCTTTTGACTCTTGTTTGATTTTGAATAAGATTAGCGCCATTTTTTGCCTTTAAGTTCCTTTTGATATTATTTTGAACGCTTTGTAAGATTGGGGCGTTACATTATCAAATCACATGGTTATAGAGAATTAGGACAAACCACCTAATTCTCTATAACCATGTGATCTGATACCAATCTGTCACACCCCGCAATTGGCGGAAACGCAGGGTGCAACACGATTGGCGATCGTCATAACACAACAGTAATATAAAGAATATAATCTATATGAATAAATAAATAATGTATTGTTATGACGTCTCCATACTCAACGTATAAGTTAGTTCACGAAAATCGCCACACACTACAAGAAGAATATTCAAATGTAAATATCGACGAATGAAAGAATACTTGGGCCTGCAAGCCCGTAACAAAAAACAAAGTATAAGTATTAAATATCCATAATGCAAAGTAAAGGTGAAAAACGTCAACATAAAGTTCAGCGAGTACATCGAGTAGTAGTAAAAGTAAGTAATCTCATAGTACAAATCAGTAAAGAAATATTGTGTAAATAATTCAGTTTGAAGTAGTAGGAAAACAATCATCACAACGTATAGTATAAAATTTCATCACAAACATTCAATATAATGGGAACATAGTAAGTGCACCTCATAGAGAGCATGCGGTATCGGTATGAAAAACATACCGATAATCCATCATAGTAAGTGCAACTCATAAAGAGTGTGCGGTATCGGTATGAAAACACATACCGATAATCCATCGTAATAGTAAGTGCACCTCATAAGAGTGTGCGGTATCGGTATGAAAACACATACCGATAATCCATCGTAGTAAATGCACCTCATAAAGAGCGTGCAGTATTGGTATGACACACATACCGATAATCCATCGTAGTAAGTGCACCTCATAAAGAGTGTGCGGTATTGGTAAGACACACATACCGATAATCCATCGTAGTAAGTGCACCTCATTAAGAGGGTGTGGTATCGGTATGACACACATAAAGATAATCCATCGTAGTATGTACATCGAAAGTAAGTATTGAACAACCGTTTGTGATGTTTTAGAAAATCGCATTATCTTTTATTACCCAATTTAAAGTTTCGAAATATCGTAAATTTCCATAAATAGAAAGGTTTCCAAAAATAAAAACTAATTCATCATTCTCGTAAATAATTTTGTTTCAAGTTATTTTGGTTGCTTTACTTTCCCCCGATTTGAAATATAAAAGCAGTAGTAAAATAGGGGCGATGACTCACCTTATCGAGTAAGCGAATGTAAACGGTACTTGTGTGTATATGGCGAAATAAGTTGGTCACAACTAGAGTCCTCACTAGTCCTAGAGCTCCCCTAGATAAAGGTAGAAATGTATAAGAATATCATTCGACGGTTAAAGACTTTGGATAATACGACAAAACTTTTTAGCGAAGACATAGGTTCATTCAAACTGAGAGAAGTAATGTTCCATAAGTAATTAGAAGTCGAAGGAAGTATATTTGAAAACTAGACACCGAGATCTACGTTTTAGACTAAGATATCATTACAAAAGAGTTCGTTAAGAATGAGATATGATTAAAACAAAACTAGTTATCTAATCTGTCTAAAAACGTTATTCCTATAGAATTTGAGTTTATGACTTTAAAAAGTCGTATATTTTAGGTGTAGACAAGATAGACATTTTTAATAACTTTTAGACCTGTTATTAACTTATGATAAATCCATTTAATTATTATTAAGGTTATCTAAGTGGTTACACGACAGATTATTGAACCTAAACACTTTACTCAAAATAATCAGATTAGACCCCCTTCTAGTATTTACGTTTTTAGGAAATTCTATAAATAGTTATGTCAGGATCGAATAGGTTGGATAACCCAAAGTTCTTCTAAGAAAGATCTTGATCTATCAAGGAATTTCAGCAGCGGAAGAACACCTTGATATTACAAGTTTATCAAACACACAAATATTGTATAAGAAAACAGTTATGAACAATAAGTATGCCGTATTATAAGCCTCAATTATATTGAACAAAGTGAATCAATACAACGTGTTTTCTATCTATCTACAAGGATCTATATATAGACCTTGAGGCTAACCTATCTAAATAGGAAACATCTAATAAAAGGAAATACAATCTAACTCTAATTGTAATTCTAAACTTGCATAACAAGCTTGTTGCAGTAGAAACAAACAGCAGTAGTAATGAGAATGAGGAGTAGTAATGATCTTGCAGGTGTAACAATGTCTTCCGCAGTAACTGTCTTCATTCCGCATTAATGTCTTCCTTTCGTAGTAATGAAGTAGTACTTCAATAGCAGTAGTAACAGGCACCATTAATGAAATTAAAACTGATTTAACTAAGTTTAAATCCCAACAATCTCCCCCTAACTTGAACTTTTATTGCTTATGAAAGTACAAGTTTTTATACAATTGTTAACTACTTTTAGTTACAAAACATTATCATTCTTCTCTTGATCTTGAATCCTTCTCTTCTGCTTCTTTGGCTAACTCTTCATTAAGTTTCCCCATTATCCTCCACACAAGCTCATGAGCCATCCTGGAAGCAATCAGACCATGTATTCTCACTTTGATAAGCTCTTTCCGTGTTCTCAACCCCAAGTCATACGATCTGTCAACTAGATAGAATTCCATGGCTCCATGTCTTCTAACTATTGAATAAGTTCCACTTCTTTCATATAAGTACCACTTGATTACTGGGTTGTTTACACGTCCTTTCTTAAATGCAGGGGGTCACCATTTATGCTTCAGGATTAAACATCCCATTGAGCCAATCCATCGCCATATCTATTCCAGAGCATTCACCTCTGAAACTTGGATACTTGATTACTCCAATGTCATATACTCGATGGAGGTCATCTCTTGAGAAATCCATGATCATTCTATAGAATGCAGGTAGAACAGTCTTTGACTTGTCTGCTCTAGTGACCATGTAAGAAGTTTTTTTTGGTCCTCCTACATATTCCCAGTCGATTATTTCAGGTAGCTCAACAGCCAATGGTTCAATCCTTAGTCCTTCTTCATGTACAATAAGAGTTGAGCAATCATCTTCTGAGATTTCAATGTCCCCTTCCTTCTCTTCAATTTGAACATTGACTGGCTCTTTCTTGATAGACACAGTTGGTACACTTAGACTTCCTTGAGCAGCAGTAGTTGAAACAGTAGGAATGTCACTTAGTCTTTGTCTTTTCATTGGTACTCTTGTAGAGCATGATTTATTCCTTTTCAACTGCTCAGGTGGACTTGGCTTGACTGGGGCAAAAGGGCTATGACTTTCACTCACCTGGGCATCGAACATTGCTCTTCCAGTCACTTGAGCTCTTTTCATGGATCTCTCTAATTCAAATTGTTGCTGATTTTGTTCTTTTGTGAGTTGAATTTTCTTGAGAGAGTCCTTCTTCTTCTCCTTTTCAACCAATGCAAGCAAGTTTCCAATCTTCATTGGCCCTAAAGATTTTCCATTGTACCCCTTTAACTTTAAGTATGCCAGGAATTTTCGCTTGTCATCAGCTAGCTTCTCTTGTGTGTTTTGTTTCTTTGCACCTTTCCTTTTCTTCTCTTGTTCTTCATCTCTTTTGATTTGAGCTATTTCCTTTTCTTGCTCGGCTAGCAAGAATGTGGTTTCTTCATTCAACTTATGAATTTTCCCCATCTCTTTTTTTTTGAAGTTTGGTATGAATGTATTTAATTGTTTCAGGGTCAGTCTCCACATCCAACTCTTCAGAAGCCAGTTGAAGAGCAGTTACCTCATCCATCTTCTTTATTCTCTCCTTTCTCTTCTTTTCTTTGTCTTCTTTGCTTGTATCCACAACTATCTTTTTTCCCATTGCCTTCTCAGCTGGTTCCACTTGTGGTTTTGGCTTGGGAATATAAGATCTGTGAGGAGGAATTATAGGTCTCATACCTGTAGGTCTTGAAGGATCTTGGATGAAGTCAACTCCTTCTACCATTTTTGTATTGTCAGGTGCAACAGGTATTTCAACTCATTTCTCTTTAGGCCTTGAAGCTTGCTCAATCTTCCTTTACTCAATGACTTTACTTCTTTCCATCCTTAGAAGCTCTGTAGCAGCTGCTTGTTCATCAACAGTAGGAATTGGTGCTGCAGTAGTAACAGTTGTAACAACTGTGGCTTCCGAGAAAATTGTTGTTGGAGTTTCTCATGTAGAAATTGATACTGATGGAGCTTCAGTAGAAACTAGAAGATCAGTAGGAATGGAGCTTTCCATAGGAATAAGATCTTCAGTAGAAATAACTCCTTCAGTAGAAAATATTTGAGCAGTAGAAACCATAGGAGCAGTAGAAATCATAGAAGAAGTAGAAACTAAATCTTTAGTAGTAATAAACTCTGCAGTAGAAATAATGACCTCTTCAATTGCAGCAGTGGTAATCACTTCTTCATCTATCTTTTCTACTTCCATTTCTTGCTCCCTCTCAAGTACAGTATCCCTCTCATCTTCAACAATTATCTTTTCTCCCTCCACTTCTGCATCAATCTCTTCTTCTTGCTCCGAGGTAGCAGTAATAACTGTATCCTCACTTCTTTTCTCTACCTCCTCCCCATTGACTGCATCATCTTCTTCTATTGACAAAACATCTTCTATTTCTTTCTCCCCCTTTTTATCAGCAGGTGGGGTGTCATCTGAAGAAGAATAAGAGCTGGATGGTCTTGGAGATGTACCAATACTCCTGATGGTTGGCTTTGTCTTCATTAAAAATTCTTGCAGTTGTTTCTACTACTCAACCAGTGTATGTACCAAAGTGGTTGAATTTGCAAGGTCCTATCCTTGTTTGTTAACTTTAATAAAGAATGAGGCACAAGCTTCCATCAATTCCAAGGGTGTGTAGTTATATCCATCCTCACTCCTTTCTTGTTGGGTACCAACAGGTGGTGGATCATAGGATGTAGAGGGACCCCTCTGCCTAGCCGAAGGTTGTCCCTCCCCCGAGGTCTCTTGGCGCCTGGGACCACGTTCCACAGATGCCACAAAAGCAGCATCAATGGTTTTGTGTTGCCTTGGGTTTTGTCTTAAGGACGTTCATACTGTCTTGTGCCTCACTATGATAAGTAAGAGCAACAGTAGTAGGATCAATTCCCAAATGGTCTTCCCCCTTCTTAGCGACCACCTCAGTGAGCATGGGAGATTCCTCATTGGTTTCCCTTTGTGAGAATTAGAAAAGTCGGGAAGTTTTAGACTGGAGAGTCTGAGGAACTCTCTTAGCCTTTCTAGTGAAAGTAGCAACTATTGGAGGTGTTTGAAGGGGTGTAGAAGCTGGTGGGGTTGCAGGTTCAGTCACAAAAGTGACGACTATGGGTTCAGTTAAAACTGGAGGAATGGTCATTATAGAAACTGGAGGAACACTTACAGTAGAAACGGCATTGATTGCCTCAGTAGTAACAGCTGCAGTACTTCCAGTAGAAACTGCAGAGGTACTGGCAGTAAGAAAAGAAGTAGATGGGGGTTGAGACAGTGGTGAATTCACTTGTCTCTCATCTGTAGCTAAAGTTCCCACCATCATTGTAGAGAACAATGGTGTAACATTGGTAGAAAAACCTTTGTTTACCCTTCTCATATTTGCAAAACCCTTTTTAGTATGAGCATGGGCAGGAAAAACATTTTGGGATCTAGTGAGTTCCATTATTGCACAGTTAAGAATATGTTGTAAGAATCTTGGGTACATTAAAAATTTAAATTTTGGATTTGCCAAGTTCCACAGCATACCATCAAAAATAAGATTTGAAAAATTGTAGGTCTGGTTTGTAGCAAGACAAACCATGGTTGTAGCCAAGGAATAACTTGCTTCATTCCACCCTGTTCGTTTTTGTGAAATGCATTGTTGAAGAGTATGCAGAAAGTACTTCCATTGAGGGGACAATTTTTCTTTTAAAAACGTTGAGGTATTTAAACCCCCTTCATATCCCATTCGTTGGAAGTTTTCAAAAATAGTTTCATTAGGTAAGTCACTTATACCTTCGTCATCTTGAAGTTGAAGGTGTGTTCTAATGAATGCCTCTGAAACTGTGACTACCTTACCATCAACTGTTGCATTGATGACGGGTACTTCTCCCTCTAAAGATAACACAACAGTATCCCTGAATGCTCGGATGTGGTCTTCATGAATTTCTGGACTAACTGTCAGAGCAAATTTTATATGGGACTGCTTCAAGAAGTCAATAATAGGGTAGAAATCCGTTTTTTCTTTATTCTTTTTAAAACAAGAGACCATAATGTGGCTTTCATAGAACTATAGGTCTGCCATTTTTGAATAATCGTAAGAATTTTAATGAAACAATTGAAGAAAACTAGATTTTTAGTGGCAACGGTAACTTTTTAGAAATTAGGGTTATTGAGAAGAAAAGGTAATTAATAGAAAGATTAAACCTAAACCCTATTTATACTATTAAGATTATAACAGCTTGGGGAGTTGGATTAGACGCTAGTGATGATTAAAAAGGACGGTTCAATCGTGTGGTGCCACGTGTTTAAAATTAATGAACTCGCGCCGAAGTTTAAAATTTGAGGTCCAATCACAAAACGCCACGTGTTAAAGGTTAGTTGTAACTTAAGGTTTGACATGTCAAGGCAGTATTAACAGAGTAATCTTATTAATTAAGAAAACTCTGCAGTACTAATTGTTGCAGTATTAACAGGTAATGACCTTAGTAATGAGGTTAATTACAGTAGTAATGACGGGCCGTATTAACAGATCTGACAGTAGTAATAGACAATACTTCCAGTATTAACCAGAGGTCCGTATTAATGAGATTACCAGCAGTATTAACCATTCCAGCAGTATTAACAACACTATGGGCAGTAGTACTGAAACCTTCCCGTAGTAAAGAAAAACTAGCCGTACTAATAAAACTTTGGGCAAAATTTGTTTCTAATGTTAATTTTGCAGTAGTAACATAGTACAATACTAAAAAGTAAAGCACTTGATTTATGTTAAGGTTACTACTACTTTACTCGAACGGACTTAACATGAGATAATTAAAAGACAAATTAAGGTTGGTTAATCCATGTTGATCATGCTAATACTGGTAATCAAGAATGTAAATCTTCCCACATCAAAAGCTTTTGTGAGAAGATCAGCAAGCTGATTATCAGTATGGACTTTTTCAACATGAATCAACTTCTTTTCATTACAGTCTCTTATGAAGTGATATCTTATCTCTATGTTCTTGGTCTTGGAGTGCTTCACCGGGTTGTCGATTATGCTGATTGTGCTCTTGTTTTCTATGAAGATGGGAGTGTTCATGAATGCATATCCATAATCCATCATTTGATTTTTTATCTACAATACTTGAGCACAGCAACTTGATGCAGCAATGTATTCAACTTCTGTTGAGGAGGTAGAAACCGTTGTTTGCTTTTTGCACTACCAGGACACCAATCTTGAGCCTAAGAATTGAGATCCTCCTGTTGTTGATTTCATATCTAAACTTTCACAACCATAATCATTGTCAGTATAAGAAATTAAATAAAAGGGTGAGTCTTTAGGATACCATAGACCTAAGTTAGGTTTTCCCTTCAAGTAACGAAATATTCTCTTCACTACAATGAGATGAGACATCTTGGGTCTGGTTTGATATCTTGAACACACACATACTCAAAACATGATGTCAGGTCTTGAAGCTGTGAGGTACATTAGATAACCTATCATTGTCCTGTAGTTGTGAATGTCTACATCCTCCCCCTCAAGATCTGCAGTCAGCTTTTTGTGAGTCTCCACAGGTTTGCTTGCTACCTTTGCTTCTAGGAAACCAAACTAGGTGAGAATATCTTTCACATATTTAGACTGGCTGATGAATAGTCCATCAAGGTTCTGCTTGACTTGTAGGCCTAGAAAGAATGTTAATTCACCCACTAAACTCATTTGAAACTTCACATGCATCAAGTTTTCAAAGTCTCTACACAATTCTTCATTGGTGGATCCAAAAATAATGTCATCCACGTAGATTTGTACTAGAAGAATGTCAGAGTTCATCTTTTTGATAAAGAGAGTCTTATCTATGGTTCCTCTTTGGAAGTTGTTTTTAAGAAGGTAATCTGAGAGTGTCTCATACCAAGCTCTGGGTTCTTGATTTAGCCCATAGAGAGCTTTGTCTAGTTTGTACACCATATGAGGAAAATGAGGGTCCTCAAAGCATGGTGGTTGTCTGACATACACTTCTTTTTCAATTACTCCATAGAGAAAGGCACTCTTCACATCCATCTGAAATACCTTGAAGCTCATGAAAGATGCAAAGGCAAGAAATAGTCTGATGGCCTCCATTCTTTCTACAAGTGCAAATACATCTTCATAGTCTATTCCCTCTTCTTGAGTGTAGCCTTGAGCCAACAGTCTTGACTTGTTCTTGATGACTATGCCTCTTTCATCCTTTTTGTTCCTGGAGATCCATCTTGTTCCAATGACCTTCTTTCCTGGAGGGAGTTTGACTAGCTTCCATACATCTTGGATTTTGAACTGGAGTAGTTCTGTTTGCATAGACTCAAAACCAGTTTGGATCAAGAAGGGCTTCTTGAATCTTTTTTGGTTCCATTTGTGATAGAAAGCAAGCAAATAAACAAGTGTTTATATCCTTCAGTGGGTCCTTTTTGGGCTTGGTTTGACTCCTTGTCTCCATAGAGATGTCAAACTTTCCAATGATTTGAGATGGTGGGTGGTTTTTGGAAATACAGGAAGATGGAATCTTCTAAAGTCTTAAGTTGACATCCAAATTGGTATCATTGATGTCTGGCATCTCAAAACCATGGTAAGGACCCGTAGTGCTCTTTGGAGTAGACATTTCAGCATTACAATCTTCAACTTCTTCAGTAACTATTTCTTCAACCCCATCTTCATTCTCATATACCAAGTGTGGAACTCCATTTGGTCTGAAGACCTTTTCTTTTTCAGGTGGTGTAACTGGAAGTTCTTCATCTTGTAAAGGTTGGTCTTCAGGGGTATCCTGTTGGAGTGTCTCCTCTTCAACTGCCTTGTTAATAGTATCATACAGATTTAGAGGATCATCAATTAAAATGGGAAGATAGATATACTCCATTACATCTAATCTGTCAGTACCAACAACTGGAGGGTTGGCAGTAGAAACAGATTCAGTATAAACGGCTCAGTATTAACAGGATGAGCTGAAGCAGTAGGAACACTATCAGTAGGAATTGATGCGGGTTGATGAAAATCAAAGTTGAAATTCAAGGATTTGGTTAAGGCATCCAAATCAAAAAGCCAGTTAGGACCTTGACCCTTAGTGTTTGGGGTGTTTTCATTGAAGGTAACATTTGAACTTTCTTCAATAATACTGGACTTGTGATTGTAGACCCTATATGCTTTGCTCTGGGATGAATATCCAACAAAGTATCCTACATCTGCCTTGCTTTCAAACTTACCAAGATGGTCCTTGGAGTTAAGAATTGTACAAGGACACCCAAAATCTCTTAAGAAACTCATTAAGGGTTGTCTCTTGTGTAACAGCTCATAAGGTGTCTTGTTCTGGGACTTGACTAAGAGGACCCTATTCTGAACATAGCAAGCAGTATTAACTGCTTCTGCCCAGAAGAAGATGGGTAAGTTGGAGTCTGCCAACATACTTCTAGCAGCTTCAATGAGGGTCCTATTTCTTCTTTCAGCTACTCCATTTTGTTGTGGAGTTCTTGTAGCACTGAATTGTCTTTCTATCCCCTTTTATCACCTGGTTTTTGAAATCTGTCCCATTATCACATCTGATCTTCTTCACCATCAGATTGATTTGGTGTTCTACTCTTGTGATGAAAGAGATGAGAAGTTGACTGGTCTCATCTTAGTAGCAAGGAAATACACCCATGTATACCTTGTGTAGTCATCAGTAATAACAAGGCAATAAGATTTCTTATATATACTCTTCACATTGGTTGGTCCAAATAAGTCCATATGGAGCAGGTGTAAAGGAGTATTAATGGTGTTATTTCCTTGGTCTTGTGAGAAGACTTGTGTTGCTTCCCCCTCAAGCAAGCCACACAGTTGTCATCAAGAGAGAATTGCTTGTTGGGCAGACCTCTGACTAGATTGGATTTCACCAACTCATTTATATTCTTGAGGTTCATGTGGCACATCCGTCTATGCCATAGAGTGGATTCATCCAGAGTTTCTTTGGATACAAAGCAGGCTTCAGCTGCAGTTGGTTGGACCTTGGACATATAAAAGCAATATACATTGTCTTTTTTTTGGTGTTCTGAGTAGAACCTTGCTTTCATCAATGACATATCCAGGTGCCATTATCAAACATTCGGTTGCAGTGAAGATGGTTGTGTTCTTTTCATCACAAACTTGTTATACACTTAGTAGATTGTATTGTAACCGTTGCCCATAGAAGACATCGTTGAAGCTGATTCTTCCATTGCTAACAGTTCCCTTCCCATAAATCTTCCCTCCTTTTGGATTTCCTACAAAGGCAACATAACCTCCATTGAATTTCTCAAAATTCTGAAGGCAAGCAATGTCACATGTCATGTGCCTGGAACAACCACTATCTACATGCCAACTGCTCTCATCATATTTTGTTGGCTGAACCCAAGCCAAAGTTGACTGGTCTCATCTTAGTTTTGACACTCTTTTGTTGACTGGTCTCATCTTAGTTTCTGGTGAGGACCCAAGCCAAAGTTGACTTGGGTTTGCCTATCTCATCAAATTAACTCACATTCCTTTGGACTAGGTTTGAGAAATCAGGTGGACTAGGTGGTTGAGTTACTTTGACCTTTGGTTGCCATACTTGTTTAATTGTCTTAACTTTTGGAACATGAGCAGTCTTAACAGATTTTGATTTAACAGTAGCACAAATACTGTTTTAACACTCTTTTGTTGTGTAGTATTAACACTTGCAGCAGTAACAGAGTTACTTTTTGTCGTATTAACACGTGCAGTATTAACACCATTGCGTTTAATAGTATTAACACAGGCATTATTAACACCATTATTTTTAACAGTATTACCACGTGCAGTATTAACAAAATTTTGTTTAGCAGTATTAATCCCTGTTTCTACCGTTGTTAAAAGGTTCTTTGTTAACACTTGTTTTACTCGAAGCAGTATTAACAGAGTTATTCCTTGCATCATTAACTCCATTACTACTGCTCAAAGCAGATTTTCTTTCAATTACAGTTTTTCCATGATGGTCAACCTTGCCAGTATATCACCCCCTGTGTTGCTTTTGAAGCATTTTCTTTTGATTTTAAGGGTTATAAAAGCATATTTTGGCATAGTGATTAGATTTGCCACAAATAAAACACACTTTGACTTGTTTCTTAGGCAGTTGGCCCTTTTTAGTTTTCAATTGATTTTTATTTTGTTGATTTCCTCTTACACCTATATGAACCCAAGTCTTAAGGTTTTCCCTATGACCATTATTGTTCTTACAACAGTTACATTCACACTTCTCTGTTTTATTTGACTCTAATGAACTGGACTCTGTGAATTTTGTTGTTTAACTTCTTCTGCTTTGGTCAAGTGTTCTTCAACCTCTAGGTCACTTTCTTCATCTACATCCTCAATCAGAACTTCATCATTGTTGATTGGATCAACTTTGAATGATTATGTTGGAGGTGTCTGTGTGATTGGGATTCTAGGTGCATCTAAAGTTGGAGGGATATAGTTTTGATTAAATGGTGGGCTACTTCTTTATAACCTAATCCAACTTTTATTTTTCCATGGATTTGTTTTTGAATTAGGTCATTAACAGATTTTGAAGCATGTTCTAGTTTCGCTACATTTAACTCAAATTTATCTTTTTCCTCCACTAGGCGTTTGATTTCTTCCCTAGCATCCTCGAGTTTAACTATCAGGTCATCTCTCTGCCATTAAACCAAATTAATCTTTTCTTGATAGCTTAACTCATTAGTTTTATAGGACTTAATTTGATTTTCTAGATTCTCTATCCCCCTAGCAGCTGACTTTCTTTGTTCTTCTAATGTCTTAATTGAGTCACATAGCAATTGATTATGATTTCTATACTTAGACATGACTTCTTTACATTCATTAGAACAAATTTTGGAAGTTACCTCAGCCATAAGAGATGATGTTGTTGTATCCTTGGAGGATGCATCAATGGCCATCAATGAACGGATGAGTGTGGGTTCTTCAGTCCTTTCCTGCGTGCCTTCATCCCAATCGTATCCAAAAACATCTTCATAGGATGCAGTAGAAACATGCTCAGTTGAAACGCCAGCTACAGTAGTAACACCTTCTTCAGTATTAATGCATGCATGGGGAGCAGTAGAAACCGTCGCAGCAGAAACAAGTGTATTTTCAATTATCACTGCCATCAAAGCTCTGTTTTGACTCGTTTCTTCATACCCGAATACATCTTGCGTGATTAGTGCTGTTAGTGTACTCTCTTGTGTGTTCCTTGAGTTTTCGACCTTTGATTTGTTCTTGCACTCCCTTGCAAAGTGTCCTGGTTCTCCACAGTCATAACACGTTACCTTTCTTTTGGCCAAAGCAACTCTATCATTGTTTCTGGGATTAAATCTTCTGCCAGTCCTTTGTAAAAATATCCTTGCCCTTAAAGAAAGCATGTCCATCTGCCACTTGAGATCCATCTCTTCCCAGTCATCTTGGTGGATCTGCTTCAAAACTTCATTGGTTAGGCAAGAACTTTGTGAGATGTAGGCTTTAAAGGACAGTTCTTCTCCACAATCATGTTGAGTTATTCCAGCTGATGGAGTGATAAGGGCAGTATTAAGATTGTTAATACTGTTGTTGCTGCTGCTAGACTTCTTTGCTTCTACCTCTGCTTCAAATACTCTAAGATCGTTGTAGAGATCTTCCAACTCCATCTCTTCCAATACATCACCATGTGTGTATGAGACAGTGTATATGATCCATTCTTCACCCAAAGATCTGATGAATTTTTGATTGATGTCATCTTTATCAATCCTTACTCCTACACTTCCGAGTTCTCCAGTAAGCTTCTTGTATCGATCGAATGTCTGTGTCATTCTTTCTTCCTTCAAAGCTTCGAAATTTTCGTACTCTTGCTTGAGAAGAGCCTTCTTGTTTTTCTTTGTATTCTTTATTCCGCTGAACCTCTTCTCCAATGCTTCCCATAGAGATTTAGCATCATTGTATCATTCAAATTGCAATTGATATTCGTTTGGAATTGCAATAAGAAGAATACTTAGAGCCTTTATCTATGTTTTCTTTTCTCTTCTCTCTAAATCAGTTATAGCACGAGCAACAACACCAGGCAATCCATCAGCAGCGAGATTTTCAATCTCTTTGTTACCATTGACGATGACATCCCATACTGTATAATCCAATAGCAGTATGTGTTGCTTGATGCGTAGCTTCCATAGATCAAAGTCATTACTATTAAGTAAAGGAACCTTGTTGACTAAAACTTCTGTCATGTTGTAGATTGTTTCTTCTGGATGAGACTTCTTAGAAACTTGTAGATCAATGGATCTTATGAACCTCCTGTGCTCTGATACCACTTGTCAGAATCGAATAGGTTGGATAACCCAAAGTTCGTCTAAGAAAGATCTTGATGTATCAAGGAAGTTCAGCAGCGGATGAACACCTTAATATTACAAGTTTATCAAACACACAAATATTGTATAAGAAAACAGTTATGAACAATAAGTATGCCGAATTATAAGCCTCAATTATATTGAACAAAGTGAATCAATACAACGTGTTTTCTATCAATCTACAAGGATCTATATATAGACCTTCAGGCTAACCTATCTAAATAGGAAACATCTAATAAAAGGAAATACAATCTAACTCTAATTGTAATTCGAAACTTGCATAACAAGCTTGTTGCAGGAGAAACAAACAACAGTAGTGATGAGAATGTGCAGTAGTAATGATCTTGTAGTAGTAACAATGTCTTCATTCCGCATTAATGTCTTCCTTCCGTAGTAATGAAGCAGTACTTCAACAACAGTGTTAACGAGCAACATTAATGAAATTAAAACTAATTTAACTAAGTTTTAATCCCAACAAGTTAGAAAATTAATCTTACGTTTTTGAAAACTATACTCCAAGACCTACATGATATATTCAGGTCACAGATTCTAATTTCTAATACAAAATAGAAAAAAAAAATACCAATGAATACAGATACAAAATAGAAAACCAAAACTGTCCAAATTACAAGATGTTCCAACGAATCACGAATTGCAAACGATCAACGATATAAACGAAAAGCACGAATAATATAATCAACCACACAATTAAGTATGAATATAAAGTGTCCAAATTCAGTTCAAGAGAATAAGATATCAAGACTTCACCACTAGAATAAACACGAATAGAAAAGTATAGATTAGTTACCGTTCGTCGTATAGGTTAGGTCACCGAAAGACGATTACCGTTACAACTCGAAAACTCGACTGATATCGAATCGAGGGCTGTTCCTAGGTCAAACATGAACCATTAACAAACCATAACTTAGATTATAACCAAGACAAGATTAATAACGGAGACTAGTAAAGAAATGGAATTGAGTTCGGTTAGGAGCGCTTACTTACGTATAACGATTCTTGTTACTAACACGAACCAAACACCAACTCGAGAGGCAAGTCACGGGGCTGTAATAACAAAAAATATATTCACAATTTAGAATCTTCATAATAACCTATGTGATAACACGGTTTTGACAATTTGCTTTGGAATAGTGAACGATAACACAATTCGAATTTACAAGCAACTAGAAAGTGAAATTGTGAACGATATAGGACACGAATACAAACCTTTTACAGATGATATTGAGGACTCTAAACCGCTGTCCAAAATCAGATTCTAAGGACGGAATCAATCCAAAAAACAGCCCGCAAAACTTGTGACAACCGTCACTTTTCCGACTCAGGTTAGTCTACTATGCCGTATGCTCTTACCGTGTTTACAAAAACTTTTTGTAAAAAGATCTTTACATTTTATTTTATGTATGATGATTACTATGAATTGTGTGTATAACTTTTTATATGATGTTACTGTATTAGTTAGGTGCGATAGTTAGTCCCACTAGACGAGCTCCTACATAGCTTAACGAGTAAATTCCGTATTTGATTTATTAGTATAGTTGTTGGTAGCCTTGATGTAAAAGCTACTGTTCATAATCAGGTTCACTGTGCTGTGTTCCTAAGGTCATAGGTTACTCTCATGTTTGTTTTGTGATGTGTAACCCTAATTGATATTGAGAACTCCTTTTTGATTGAAGATAAACTAATATTATATGTTCAGTTATTCTAAGTTTTGTTCCACATATAACTTTCGCATTCGGAAATGTTCTACAGTAGTTTTTCAACCGGAGAAAGTGTTATATATATTCTAAGTCATAAGTTGTAGACTTCATATTTCAGGATAATCTTAGTTTGTGCGAGTCATAGAAATAATCTAGTCCGTATTTTAAATTCTCGAGTTTTGTTCTAGTACCAAAAAAATAAAATAATTGTAAACACTTGGTTAGCTAGCGTTGGTTCTAACCGGGACATTTTCTAATTCACGGGCTATTGGTTGGTCCATCTAATTGATATTGAGAACTCCTTTTTGATTAAAGATAAACTAATATTATATGTTCAGTTATTCTAAGTTTTGTTCCACATATAACTTTCGCATTCGGAAATGTTCTACAGTAGTTTTTCAACCGGAGAAAGTGTTATATATATTTTAAGTCATAAGTTGTAGACTTCATATTTCGGGATAATCTTAGTTTGTGCGAGTCATAGAAATAATCTAGTCCGTATTTTAAATTCTCGAGTTTTGTTCTAGTACCAAAAAAAATAATAATTGTAAACACTTGGTTAGCTAGCGTTGGTTCTAACCGGGAGATTTTCTAATTCACGGGCTATTGGTTGCTCCATCTAGCACATATGTAATACAAGTACCCATTAAATTAGCCCAACCCACCACCCCTTGGATCCATATCCGGCTAGAAGAAAAACACCCGGCAGATCCCTTTCTTTTTGCTAGTCGACTCAAACTAAAACCCTAACAACAATTTTGTTCTAATCCGCCACCATCATCTTCACTCCTTAGCGGAGATTTCAGCCCCATCATCATCACCATCGATCACTAGCTAATCCACCATCAAATTCGTGTTCATCATCATCATTTGTTTATGATTCATAATCCGAAAATTCTTTTGGAGTTCCTATATTCTGGTTGTTAAAAATTCTTTGAAATCATGTTGGCCAGCAATATCCTCCATCACGAGCCTTCTCCTTCCTCTCTTTAATTTTCTTCAGCAGCTCCATCACTCTTGGTAAGTATCAAAATCATTTTGTTACCCTAATCCTAGCCGAACCCTGATTAGGGTTTTCAATTTGGGTGTATTCTTTGTTGTTTGCAGCCATGGGATTCAACATCCAAAGTGTTGATTTCATTTCAGTGACAACCTATTCGGAGAATCATCATCACAGGTCTAATTTTTCACCTTATTCGTTGTCTTCGTTGTCTTTGTTATATTGATTTAGAATCTGTGATCTAAACGTGAATTGTAGCTCTCCTTTACTAGTTTTCAAAAATATAAAATAGGTCGTCTAATTGTTTTCTAAACTCCCAGAATCTGCAAATTAGTGAGCACGGGTCAAATCTAAAATTGTTGAAACGAGTTTTACTTAGGATCCGTAATTGGAATTTGTGTAACAATTTAGTAAGCGGGAACGTATATTAATATGTTTGGGATGTCTCACCACTCGTCTAAAATATGATAATTAAATGTCTGGATCGTTTGAGTATTCGTAATGTATTTCTAACTCGCTTTAAACTTAAATTAGATACGTCTCGGTTTTGGACAGTTTCGGAAATTTTATTGTAGTCTGTCTACTTCAGTGTCTAACTCCTTATTGGTATTGAATTAGGATCTGTGACCTCACTAAAAATTGTAGGTCTTGGAATCTAGTTTTCAAAACCGTAAAATTCGTATTCTAATTCATTGCCAAACTCCCTAGAACTGGTTCTTAGTAAACATGGGTCAATCTGCGTGTTGAGCTGAGTTTTTATATCCGATTAAGGGCTAACTTGTTGTGTGGTCTAAAAGCTTATAAACGGAGATTTTAAAACATGGAATACTTGTTTATATGTCAAATTAATGATCTGAAGGTGTTGGTAATTTTTTTGTGGTAGTTTGATATTTAAAAACGTTTTTACAAACTCGGGTACATTAAGTACTGAACGGTTCAGCAAGCTTTTGGCCAAATTGTTTTGATCATATCTTGGTCATAACATATGCTTCTTAGATGAATCTTGATTCCTCGTTGTAGTTCTCGGAATATGATTTTTGAAAATATAAACCTCGTCCCCTAATTCGTTTTAGAACCCTCGGAAACTGCACTTAAATAAACGTTGGTCAAATATGAGTTTTTAAACGGAAATTACTAGGTTCATTAATCTATTTCGTGTAACTACTTAGGAAACCAAAATAATGATTAATTTGGATTACACTAAATAAATAACAAGTTTAAAAAGTAATAAAAATGTTTATCTTGTCTACACCTAAATATATACGACACTCTAATGTAATAAACTCAACATATATAAGAATTATGTTTTTGGACACTTTAGATAACCAGTTTTGTTATAATCATATCTTATTCGTAACAAACTCTTTTAAAATGATGTCTTAGTCTAAAATGTATCTCTCGGTGTCTAGTTTTCAAATATGTTTCCGTCAACGTCTAATTCCTTGTAGAACCATAGTTATCTTTGTTTGAGTGAACCTATGTGTTGCTGAAAAGTTTGTCGTTTAATCCAAAATAGTTAACCGTCGAATTCTATTCTTATACGTTTATACTATTATTTAGAGGAGATATAGGACTAGTGAGGACTCTAGTTGTGACCAACTTACTACACCATATACACACAGTACCGCTTATATACGCTCACTCGATAAGGTGAGTCATCGCCCTTTACTTACTACTGTTTTCTATGATTTAAATCGGGGGAAAGTAAAGCTCAACCAAACTATTTTGAGAAAAATGATTTACGATAAACATATTTTACTTCCATACTTACTATATATGGAAACGTTACTATTTTTGAAAACTTTCCCTAAATAGATACTTCTATTTATGGAAACTTGCTATTTTTAGAAACCATGAAATGTGTAACAGAACTAATGCAAATTTTTCTAAAACTTTACGAGACAGTTGGTTGATACACATCAGTATACCTTTCCTACTGATGCATGCACGCTCATTATTATACCTTTCCTACTAATGAGGTAAACTTACGGTAGTGCGGCTAGTTCGGCTAGTGCGGATGATCCATATCAGTGTACCTTTCCTACTGATATCTGCATGCTCATTAGTATACCTTTCCTACTGATATCTGCATGCTTACGTTGTATGATTGTGGATGATGTTTTCTTACTAATTACATGCATTAGTTACACATTACTTTACTATTGATTTTGAGATATGATTTCTACATTACATTTAATTACATACTCGATGTACTCGCTCAACTTTATGTTGACGTTTTTAAGCTTTACTTTCTGGTAATGAGCAGGCATAGGACTTGGACTTAGGAGTTGGGCTTTAGTTGACTTCATGATCTTTCATTTGGACTTATTGTTTATCTATTACTCTTAGTTTACATTTCGGGGTTGCATGACCAGTACTTTGAATTTCTCTTTTATGTTTGTTTGATTAATTGTAGTGTATGACGATTTTGTGTACTAAGGGTTTACCTTAAGTATGGCGACGTCATAACGACTTTTATTTATTTATTCATATAAACTATTCTTTATATTAGTGTTGTGTTATGACGATCGCCAATCGTGTTGCACCCTGCATTTCCGCCAATGGGGGGTGTGACAAAACATCACTTACAAACCACGATATTTAGAGTATTTCTATAAGGATTTCGATACACCATTATATGTAAATAAATGATTTGAATGTGGAGAATACAATAACGTGAAAAAAAAAGTTGGACCTGAATATGAAGAGGAACAAATCGGATGATAACGGACAGAAGGAAGTCACTCATTGATGCTAGGAATCGGCTGCAAAAACTCAATACAATCTCGAACAAAAACTCTAATTAAAAGCGGCCCAAGTATGTCACCACCATAAAATGTAACCAAAATCTGATTATACCTTGTTGAAATCACGATTTGCATGATGAATAACGGTTTCTTAAATGTAGAACTTTCCTGGGAATAACATATCAACGAAAAGTTATAAAAAGGATCCTAATTCCCATAATAGGGTTTCGGTTATGAAACAAACGAATATATGAACTAGGAATCCTATTACCTTTGGTAATTGAGATAAAGATCACGATGAATATGAAGGAAATGCAAAACTCGAATGTGGAAGCTGTGAACTTTCGTCGGCAGCAGCAAAAAGAAGAAGACGGCTTGGAGGTAGGGTTTCGGACTTCCTTGATCGACCTGATGTAGATGGAGGTAAAGCAGGAGGGAGGGCTGCTCAACTCGACGGTGGGAGGGGGTTGGGACGTCGCCGGTTGTTAGCAAGGGAAGGGAGGATTAGGGTTTTTGGTTTAGGATAGTTTAAGCTTTGGTTAATCAAAATGACTAATGGGTTTAGGAAAGATAGTTAGGGCTTTTAGTCAAGCCATGCCCGACAAGAAAATTGTAACCTATGAGTCCTAGCCGTAATGCCCATGGTTCGAGCCTATGATCAAAACAGAAAATATGAGCTGCTGCCCCCGTTGCGTCGCACCTAGACTTGGGTGCGGCGCAGTGTTGCTAATATTTTCCAACGTTTTCTTTCTTTTAACGTACGAGTAACTGACGACATCCAAAAGTGTATTACACGGAATATACAATACATGGAACCTTTGAATAGGTACATTACGTATAATTATCGAACCCGAAAACGAATTCCATTTGTAACGGTCATTAAACATAGTAAAGCGGTAAAGTATATAAAGTACGAAATTAACCAATAAGTTATCTAGGAGCTCGTCTAGTGGGACTAATTATTGCACCTAACTAATACATTAACATCATATAACAAGGTATACACACAATGCATAGTAATCATCATACACAAAAGAAAATGTAAAGATCTTTTTATTAAAAGTTTTTGTAAACACCATAAGAGCATACGGCATACTAGACTAACCTGAGTCAGAAAAGTGACGGTTGACATATAAAAGAAACGGTTTTTCTAGGTATACATTTCCACTTTGGACTTGAACTATTATCGATATCACTTCTTCTTGAACTTCCATTTTCGGGCACGGAACGTTTCTCACCTTCATCTTCATCCTCTTTCTTAGTAGCAACCGAGTCCGTGCTAAGATCAAACATCCTCTCAAATTCTTTTAAAGTGATGTCTCAATTGATATTACTATCCACACCTACCATATCCTTTCCATGAAGCTCCTCTAACTCCAAATCCAAGCTCCTTTCCTCTTGTTCTTTATGCAACTCCTCTTCCTCAAGAAAGTCCTGCAATTTTAGGTCACACATGTCATTATCAATAACATCTATTTTAAAACAAGTTTCATTGGTGGAGTACGAATGTTTCTTAGATTTATAGTAAGTAAACGTTTCCCTATCGTCCCTGCACCCAATGAAATCTCTCTTCTTTTCACACGGATGATAGCATCCGCGGTATTCAAAAATGGTCGACCCAAAATTAGAGGAACTTTACTATCCTCTTCCATTTCCAAAGCAGCGAAATCAACGGGAAAAACAAATCCACCTACTTCTACTAACATGTTTTCTACAATGACAAGCGAGTATTTAAAAGTTTGGTCGGCTAGCCTAATGCTCATTTTTGTTGGCTTTAAAACGCCCAAAGCCAATTTTGCGTATAAAGAATATGGCATTAAGTTTATACTAGCCCCCTAATCCGGTAAAGCATTGAAATGATAAGTTTTACTATAAGTACAAGTTATTATAAAACTCCCTGGATCGTTTAGCTTAGGTGGAAGTCTATCGTTCTTCACAATCAACGAGCATTCCGCGTTCAAGTAAGTCGCTTGATCCTCCATTGACTTTCCTTTCTCGCTCACAAGTTCCTTGATGAACTTAACAGAATTGGGCATACCTGCAATCACATCAACTAAAGGCACATTAACATGAACGAAATTAATCAAACGTAAGAATTTACCGTATTGTTCTTTCATTTTCTCCTTCCTCAAGAGTTGAGGGTAAGGGATTCACTGCTTTTACGATTTGGTTGGTGGACTTGTGGTCTTTTTCGGTGACCCATCTTCACTTTGGACCTTTGGTTCATCCCCCACTTGATCCTCCACCTCTATCTCAACTTCTTAGTCATTTTCGGGGTCTGGGGTCTCACCGCGACGCACTGGATCTGACTGTGTCGCACTGAACTTATTGAAAAACGAAAATTAGGCCTCTGATCCCCAATTGCGTCGCAGTGGGCTACACTACGTCGTAGTGGGCTCAGATCATCCATCCTGGTTCTCGTTTTCGTTTTGCTCCTCTTCGTCCCCGTACCTGAAACCCGACCGTGTAGAAATTGCGTTCACTTGCTCGTTCCTTTGATTAGGTGTTTGCTACCTTGAGCCTTGACTAGATTGTCCACCTTGGTTGTTTTGATTGTGCGGGTTTCTCGGGTTTGTGTTACTTGGCGATTGATTCATCGGTTGCTTCCCTAACCGCTCATTAATCCTTTCGAACCTCCACTCCAAGTCTTGGATACTTGCTTGATTATTCCTCTGTCCTTGCTCAAATTTATCATTGATCACCTCGATTGAGTTAGCAATACCATCATTTCTCTCCGTTTGAGTGCGGATAAATTCCTTCATCATATCTTTTAAACTTATATCCTCTTCATGCCTCGGTTTTTGTTGAAATTGGTTATCATAACCAAAATTCCCGTCTTGGTTTTGATAATCCAAGTTCTAGAGGAAGCTTGCTGTTTGTTATAATAGTTATCTTTAAACAACCGAATCCTTTGTGGACTACTTGCAATTGGCACTAACTTGATCTTCGTTTATAGATTTTACTCCACTCAAACTTAGACTTTGATCTCATTATGTTGTCATATTTAACACATTTAAAGCACTGATTATTTATAGTTGACCTAACCAGTTACCACCAATATGTAGCTAATACAATGTATTATAAATTATGGTTTGGTACAAAATGTTTCTTTTGATGTATTTAATTAGAGCTGTCTTTGCGTTTGTAAATTCCATACGGCATAATTTCGCCCTGAAAAAATAAACAAAATAGAAGCAAAATTAATCCGACTGCAAAACCAAATAACAAACAATAAGCTAGAATGCCAAAACAAGAAGCACTACGTATAAAAGTTTGAATTTATATTATATTCTCGGAATAAAGTTCACGACATGGTATAAACGTTATGTTAACTATCAAACATTAATCAACTAATACAATGTAATATATGTATCTAGCACCAACACAACATCCACTAAGAATTAATCTCCTTTGTTAACTGTTCCAATATCACTTCAAGAAAATCGAAAGAAAAAAAGACACGTGTTTTTTATTATCAAATTTTACGAATATTAATAGTATTAATTATAGATGAAAATAATAGTAGAGATAAATGAATAATACCGTTAGCTTAGCTACTTGAATGTAAGTATAATATGTTCCTTCTTTCTATGCTCATCTATGTAATGACATAAATCGTCTTTTATGGTAAGGTTATTCTATCATGTTTGAGAACCAAGAATAGCAAAACTCATAATTTAAGAAAAATTAATATGTACACATCTTTGTAGTGAGACAAAACCCTTTGCATCAAAATGTCAACTTAATGAGTTGTTTTTTACATTTCAACATTTTTGTCCATTCACATTCAATAAATAAATATTGTTGACAACTTTATTCAATCTTAATATATAACTAATTTAGGATTAAAACAAATTTGTAATGTCACATAAAAATCATAGGTGGAATATTTATAAGATTTTAATCATGATTTACTTAAACGTTTAGAATTATAAGTAAATTAATAATATTTATCTAAACAAAGTTAAATACTAATCACATTATTAGCACATTTAGTATTTTAATTATAATAACAATTATAATTATTATATGTCACACTACTTAGCATATATGACATAAATATAATATGTCACACTACTATGCATTACACATATGAATATTCAAGTAGGTTACTATACTATTCAAAAGACATTTAGTCATATAAGTGCATTCACAAGCGTATATTATGTATCTATAAATCAGTTCAATGTGTTTTAAATCGAAAATATACACAAGTGTATACGAGATATACATAAGTGTATACAACTATAATACACAAGTGAATACAGTGTGTTTGTTTGTATATGGCTTATTCACTAGTGTATATATTGAATTGATTTGTAAATACATTGTATTATATTGCAATGAGAGATTTATTCCAAAATAACAACAAGTGTTTAATAAAAGTGATCAAGAAGAGTATTAGGAAATGAATTGCACAATTATTCTTTAAGCAAGCTATGATATTCATGTGTTGTTCTGCATATGTATTTATAAGTAAGTAAATACAACATATAGATAAGTGAATGCAACGCTTACACAAGTGAATATAGTGTATTTCTTTGTGAATACAGTATCAAATTTTATGCAATAATGTTTTGTTGCGTGTTAAGGTATGGACATTTTATTATTATTCATGTGTTGCACTAATGTCTAGTTATTAATATAAGTTTTATTTCCTTTTTTTTTGTAGGTGGTATCATTTATGAACATGTTGATGGAGCATGAATGACATAAGAATTGATAAGTGGATGTAAATTGAGATCTTATCAATATTTAAGAAGAAAAAAGAAGTTCAAATGTTATGAATAAATCATAAAAACATAATATGATGTATAGAATATTGAGTTTTATATATTTTATCTTAGTTCAAGTAATATAAAAATTCATGAATGATAAATTCTAGTATGTAATTTGGTCTAATGAGAATTTGGAATTTATGTTATTTTTGTTTGTGAATTTACAAATGAATTTTATAATGTATAGATAATTGTAGCTTAGCCTATAATTCATTTGGTACGTCTAAAACTCTTTATATATGAACCTGTGATAACTCTATCATATAGTATATGCATATTTGTATATATATTTAGTTATTAAGTAGATACAATGTATTTACTCATATATACTTTGTATTTATTAATGGAATCATTATTGTGTATACTATATTCACTAGAAATACATTGTATAGACTAGTGAATTCGATGTATACACCACTGAACATAATGTCATGTCTGATCAATCTTCAAAGCAACAATCATATGTCTAGAATTACTAACAGGTGGCAGAATCACGAGTTAATGAATTGAGTTAACGTAATAAGAACATTAAATCAATAAGAAATCAGTAAAAGAAAATCTTCAAATAAAGGCCATAAATGGCGGGAAAGTTTGTTACATAATCTCACTTACACTCAAGCTCTTTCAATTGAACTACTCTCTCCACTATTTATAGGCTGTACATTCTATCTATTACATTACATCTGCCCTTATATTTATCTAAAAACACTTCGGGTGAAGAAATAAACTAAACTTCATTTAACTTTTAGTTCGGGTAAACTTGAACTTAACTCTGGTGAAGAGTTAGTTCACCCGACTTAAAGTCTTCATGAACGTCCTTACTATGATATAGTTCGGGTGATGTACAATGTTCACCCGAACTAAATATTTATACAAAACACTTGATGAAGAATCTTTGGAAACATCAACCATTACTCCTTTTATGCTCCAAAAATATCCCCCTTGGATGATGCTTCCAAAAAATTTATCTTGCTAGGTTGAGCGCCATTCCCATCTTTAAACATAAACATCAGCAACTATCTTCCTGCTCTTGTACCTCTTTTGATCTTATCTACCTCCCTTGCTACAACCTCCAATGCTATTCTTCTTTCAATATCATCAGGTTGCAGATTTTCAAGAGGTAAATGAAAGATAGTCAGAATATCTTCATTTGAGAGCTCTCTTAGATCATCATTTTCATAGAGCATCTTATTTTCGCCACCTACTCTATCCAGGACAATCTCATCATTTTCATAGTCCATCCACCATCTGAGAATTCTAGGCTTTTGATGTACAACTTTGACTTTCTTCATAGGAACAGTGTACATTTTCATCCTTTGTCCTTTTTGCCTTGAATTTCTTCCCAAAGTTGGCAAAATCTGTTTTGCAACATTCATGGATAAACTTTTCATAGTCATATCCATGTGAGTATGAACCATGATTCACCATCTTCAGTTGACAAAACCTTCTGGCATCTTCCACTGATATTTGCATTAACTTCTCAGTTGTTTCAAAGGATTGAGTAATAGTTCCAGTTCTGCTCTTTCTCTTAAACACTATAGCTCCACTGTAATGATCAAACCTCCAACCAACAATAGGTGGCAAGATGCCTCTTTTCATTCTCAGCAATTCTTCACTTTCTTCCCTCAACTCTTCTTGACTCACCTTCTTGATTCTTGATCCAGTTGCACTTTCATATCTTTGGATTGATGTATCAGTAGTGTAAATGGGAAATTCATATTGATCAAGATCACCACCATCTGATGCATTTTCATCAATCCAGTTTGATAACTCTTCAATCATTGCAGTAAAAGTTGGATCATCAACATAATAATCTTCAGGTTGAGTTGACTTTGGTTGAACATGAACTTGATCTTCTTGTTGAGTCTGTGTAAACCATGACTCCTTCTCCATGTACTCAGCAAAAGGATCATCTTCTTGCTTTACTTTTGTCTTCAAATGAACTTCTTGACTCTGTTTTTCAACAAGAGACTTCAAAGTCACATTTTGACTCTGATCAGCAGATTCTGCAGAAGATCCCTCAACAGTCTACACAGGAGTAGCAATTGGAGTTTCTTTTCTTTGACTCTCCAGGTTGACCTCAAATTGTTTTTAGTTCTTTCTATCTGTCTCTTGCTCATCTCCTCCTATATCTTTCTTTCTCTTTTTTTTTCATCTCATTTACTATCACTTTGGTATGTACATCTAACTAGATCCTTTCCAAAGTCTCAATCTTCATTTGTCCAACTAATCTGGAAGACATACCACCAACAGCTATCAAGTAGTTCTTTAAGTGGAGCTTATATTTTGTCTCTGAAACCTTGTTTTTGTACCCAAGCATCTACTTTTTCAAATCCACAACTCTTGAAGGTACTAAACTTGAAGTCTTCATAGCTCTGCTTTTCACTCTTCCTCCTGCTCCTTGTTTTAAACTACTTTCTACATCAGTTTCTTCCACAGTCTTCTCTTCTTCTTCTTCCTTTACTACTATTTCAACCAATTCATCGTCATCTTTGTCACTATCAATATCAATAATCATCTTCTCTCCTCCCAACTCTTCATTCCATCTATTGCTTTCATCATAAGTAAGCACATAAACATGATTTCTTTCTTTATATATACAGTGAAGGTCTCTGTTGCATTCTCATCAAATATTCCTTTATATAAACCTTCAAAGTGTTTCTCAAATGTTTTTTATCAATGATCTCCCCAAATTGATCAAAAACTTTGAACTTCTTGATATTCTCTCCAAGCATCACACTTTCACAGTCTTTCTCATCAACATAGTTAAAAAACTCATCACACGAGTTAAATCTCTGACCACCTGATTTAACTAGATCATCACCAGAGATAACTGTCCCTTCACCTGAATTAATTTGATCATCACCCGATTTAAATTCTGACATTTTCTTTTTACCTTTAGAGCTCCCACCTTTCTCCATGTCTTTCACAATCTTACCAACAATGGTCAAATAAATTTCAGTCTCTTCATTGATTGACTCACTGCTAGCATTCTCTCCTTCCTCGTCCATCCTCCTTCAAACTCCATTTGAACTGCTTGCTCTTGATCAACATCTTATAGCACAACAGTTGTGTTAGCAATCTTCTTAGTTTCAACTTCAGTTTGAGTAGTTTTATCGCCCCCTATTTTGGATGCATCATCCACAGGAAGAGACTTCAACATTACTGAAAATCGAAGTTGATCTCTAATAATTTCATTCCCATCATTTCTCCATATCAGCTGGTTGATCATTGATCTCTGCTTCTTGACCATCTGTTCCAGAGCCTCATTCTTTTTCTCAATCTCCAACAAAGTCAAAATCCCAACTCCAACTCCCCCTTTCTTCTTTGAAGTATATACTTGAATATGACTACTAGTTGAAGTATATACTTGAATAGACATGGTAGGAAAAAAAGGAGTAAGAATATGAGTTGTTGCTGGATTAGGCATGTTGGAGCATAAAAGGATTGATGGTTGAAGCTTCCAAAGATTCTTCGTCAAGTGTGTTGTGCGAATATTTAGTTCGGGGGAACATTGTTCATCACCCGAACTAAATCATAGTTAGGACTTTCATGAAGACTTTAGGTCGGGTGAACTAACTCTTCACCAGAGTTAAGTTCAAGTTCACCCTAACTAAATGTTAAATGAAGTTTTGTTTATATTTTCACCCGAAGTGTTTTTAAATAAACATAACGTTGATGTAATGTAATAGATAGATAGAATAGCCTATAAATAGTGGTGCGAGGAGTTCCAAAAGAATGAGCTTGGTTGAGTAATATCATCTGTAACAAACTTTCCCGCCATTTAAGGCTTTTGAATGAAAACTTCCATTACTGAATTAATCTTGTTTCATTGTTCTTATTACGTTAACTCAATTCATTAACTTGTGATACCACCACCTGTTAGTGTTTCTAGACATAGGATTGTTTCTTTGAAGATTGATCAGACCTGACAAGTGGTATCAGTGCTGGAAATCAAATCAAATTTGATTCAGCTTAGTTATCAAAAGATTGTGAGATGCATTTAAGGTGTTTAGAATAGTTACAAGGATTAGAACAGTAAGATCAACGATTGTTCAGTTTTCATAAGTTTGAAATTTGGCGGTAAAATTCGTTATTGAGGTATTCTAGTATTAATCATTAGTTTTAAGTGTGAATTTGATTGTTAGAGTGTTTGATAAGGTTTAGTGGCTAATTTTTGTGAATTTTATTGACATTGAATCATTTATGATGTAGTTAGTTCATCCGAGTTATAGTTTTGTTCATTCGTATTAAAATTCAATATTCACAAATCATATGTCTGTAATAGTATTGGTTTGCTCCAGTTTCTGGTGGTAGACCCCAAAAATTCCTACCATGATCTGATTTTATGATGTGGAAGCTTCGATTCAAGGCTTTTGTTTACTACAATGACCGTTATTTATGGAGTTCGATTGTTAATGGTCCTCATCGACCTATGGTGCAAGAGACTGGTGGAACTGGAATGGTAGACGTTCAAACAAAGGTGATGGGGAATGACATGAAATCGAAGAGAGAAAGAAAGATAGAGGCGGAGTTAAGCAAGAGACAGATCAACTAGGAGATTCAAAGAAAAGAAACTCAAATTGTTATTCTTGTGCAGACTGGTGAGGGATCTTTTGCACAATCTGTTGATCAGAGTCAGAATGTGACTTTGAAGTCTCTGGTTGAAAAACAGAGTCAAGAAGTTCATTTAAAGACAAAAGTGATGCAAGAAGATGATCTTTTTTCTAAATATATGGAGAAGGAGTCTTGTTTTACAAAGACTCAACAATCTGCTCAACCTAAGTCAACTCCTCCTAAAGATTATTATGTTGATGATCCAGCTGTCACAACAATGATTGAAGAGCTATCAAATTGGATTGATGAAACTGCATCAGATGGTGGTGATCTTGATCAGTATGGATTTCCTATTGACACTACTGATACATCAATTCAAGGAGATCAGGTGCAATTGGATCAAGGATCAAGAAGGTTAGACAAGAGGAGTTAAGAGCTGAAAGAGAAGAGCTTCTGAGGATGAAGAGATGTATTGTGCCACCTATATTTGGTTGAAGGTTAGATCATTACACTGGAGCCATTGTTATTACGAGAAAGAGCAGAACTGGCACTATGACTCAATCCTTTGACACAATTGAGAAGTTAATGCAAATATCAGTGGAATATGCCAGAAGCCTTTGTCAACTGAAGATAGTGAATCATGGTCAATATTCTCATGGATATAACTATGAAAAATTCAACCATGATTGTGCTAAGACATATTTTGCCAACTTTGGGAAGAAATTCAAAGCTAAGAGGAAAAGGATGACAATGGACATTGCTCCTATGAAGAAAGTCAAAGTTATGCATCAAAATCCCATGATTATCAGATGGTGGATGGATTATGAAAATGAGGAGAGAGTCCTGAGTAGGGAAGATGGTGAAAATGAGATACTCTATGAAACTGTTGATCTGAGAGAGCTCTCAAATGAAGATATTCTTACTATTTTTCATCTTCCTTTTGAAAAACTACAACCTGATGATAATGAAAAAAGAATGACACTTGAGGTTGTAGCATGGGAGGTAGATAAGATCAGAAGGGGTACAAGAGATAGAAGATAGTGATTGATATGAGTGTTTTGAAGATGGAAATGAAGCTAAACCTAGCAAGATGAAGATTTTGGAAGCATCATCCAAGGGGGATTGTTGGAGCATAAAAGGATTGATGGTTTAAGCTTCCAAAGATTCTTCATCAAGTGTCTTATGTAAATATTTAGTTCGGGTGAACATTTTTCATCACCCGAACTAAATCATAGTTACGACTTTCATGAAGACTTTAGTTCGGGTGAACTAACTCTTCACCAGAGTTAAGTTCAAGTTCATCTGAACTAAATGTTAAATGAAGTTTTGTTTATTTGTTCCCCCGAAGTGTTTTTAAATAAACATAAGGGTTGATGTAATGTAATAGATAGATAGAATAGCCTATACATAGTAGGGAGAGGAGTTCAGAAAGAATGAGCTTGGTTGAGTAGTATCATCTGGAACAAACTTTCCCGCCATTTAAGGATTTTGAACGAAAACTTCCATTACTGAATTAATCTTGTTGCATTGTTCTTATTACGTTAACTCAATTCATTAACATGTGATTCCGCCATCTGTTAGTGATTCTATACATAGGATTGTTGCTTTGAAGATTGATCAGACCTGACAAGTATTGACAGGATTTTTCACCAGGATAACACTAAATCAGTGAATTGCATGATCAAATTGAGATGCGAAATCTCTCAATTTGAGTGAATCTTAACAGTAATTGTATTGAGAATTGTTTAATTGAAAGAGAATGTAAAGATATCATTGATAGTGTGATTTTGGCGGGAATACCCGTTAAAAAAATGTTGAAGCTCTACGGTACTCAAGAGAGTCTGGGTCAAAGAAAACTAATAACACACAAATCACTCTATTTATAGACATATCAATACATACTCTCTACATATAAAATACATAAGTCTTCATTAACTTTAACTCTGATGAACTTCAGTTAAGTCGGGTAGACTAACTTGTTCACTCGATTTAAAGTCTTCAATGTTGACTTGTCTTGATCAGCTAAATCTTCAATTAACATTAACTCGGGTGAACTTGATTTAACTCTGGTGAGTAAACTTGTTCTCTCGAGTTAAGGTCCTCACTGAAATAATTTCTAAGTTTTAATTCGGGTGATGAACATTGTGACAACCGTCACTTTTTCCGTCTCAGTTTAGTCTAGTATGCTTGTACCTCTTACCTGATTTTACAAAAAAATTAAATTTAAGTTCCCTATACTTTACTTATGTTGTTTATTGCTTTACACATGTGGGTATATCACTGTATGTGTTTATTATCGTGTTATATTAGGTGCACAAGTATTTAGTACCCACTAGATGAGCTCCTAGATGCCTTAACGATTAAATCCGTGTTATATTATCGTCTCACGCTGTTACGTAAACTTTATTAAATTTAATTAAGAGTGTCCGTGTTCAATACTAATACGTAAATTTACATGATTCATAGTCCCGAGTATTGTTTATTTTGTGTGTCCCGCTATTCGGTGTCGTTCGTTGCTTGTACGCAAAGTAAACGAGAAGTTTTGGAAAAGAAAAGTCTCACTGCGCCGCAGTGGGTGTGGGCTGCGACGCAGTTTACTGCAGGTCTAGTTTTCAGGTTATTCTTGAGCGAGTTAAGTCCGAGTTTGAGCCTTGTGGGTTAGCCCTGGAGTGTATAGCTCGATTCCCTATCCCTCTAACCAGTCCTTATGCTATCAGTACTCATTACCTTTCATTAATATATATATACTTTCATTCTAAAGAACCCTAACCCTAATCCCTTCCCTAAGCCGTCACCCTAATATCCTCAATACAGCCTCTCACTCCAATCAATTCAGCCACCGATTTTGATTATTGAAGAATTCTTATTCGTTTATCATCATCACCAGCAGCCATTGAAATCTAGGAAATTGTTGGTTTCCAATTTATGTTTTTCGCTTGATGTTCTTGCCCCCAACCTCCATTCACCTTGTAATCGCTCTTTGTTTTGTGTGTAGCGTGTGGAGTGAGTTGTGATATATAACTATCCCCATCATTTTTTAGTCATCATATTGTCGGTGTAAGTTTTGTGATAATCATCTCTTGGCCGATTTCCATATTCATGAATATATAAGTGTTTTAAACTTTTGTTAAGGTGGTTGTGTTTGGGTGATTCAGGGATCGATACCAGCATCCTTGTGGTGGTGTCAAATCTGTAGTAGATCTCCCATCTATTCGTAGTTAAGAGTTACGTCTTGAACCTAAGAAAGCCGTTAAATTCAAGGGTATAAAACCCTAATTTCAATTCCATTCTTATTCGTTATTGTATAATCGTTTTGTGATTATTTTATTTGGTAAAAATCTGATTATGATTCATTTTTAAGCTAAATTAATATCACATAAGTTTTTCTTACAAGTTCGTGATCATAAAAGTTGGACAACCCTAAGTCAAAGTCTAGATACATATTAATATTCATAGATTGCTGAAATGAAATGTTGGTCCGTCTTGCTCAGTTAATACCTCTGAATAGGATTTTAATTTGTAACTGTGGTCTAAACTAATATTGTAGCACTTGGAATCTAGTTTTTAGAAACATAAGGCTCTTTGTCTAATTCATCGTAAAACTTCCTAAAACTGTAAATTACTAATAGGGGGTCAAATCTGAGTTTTTAAGACGATTTGTTAGGATTAAAGACACGAAATTGTGTAACGATCTTGAAACCATTTAGTTAATGTGTAATTGGTTATTATCACTTATTAACAGGTACTAAACATATTAAAAATGTTTAACCTTGTTTAAATATACAATTTATGACTTAAAAATGTTTTACAATGCGACTAATAAAAGTTAACGGTTTTGGACAGATTGTATGACCCGTTTTGTATTGATCACAACCTGCTCATAAATAACTCAAATTGAAAAAATCCATAATTTATGTTGGAACTAAAACTTAGTTAAAATAGTTTAGTTTCAATTAATATTGCTTACTTAATACTGACAAAGAATGGTTATTACTACGGAAGAAAACAAGTTACTACTGAAGAAAACAAGTTACTACGGAGAAGACAAGTTACTACGGAAAGCTGATTACGACTTCTTACTACTGCAATGATCAAGTTAATGCGGACAAGATAATACGGACAAGAACTTGCATGCACGTTTGTTGATTTAGAATTATAATTAGATTCAAATTGTAATTCCTTTTTAGATAGATGTTGTTTCCTAGTTTATCTAGGTTAGCCTCAAGGTCTATAAATATAGATCCTTGTATTGAAAAAGAAACACGTTGTATTGATAATTCATTAATGCAATTAAGGCTTATAATTCAGCAAACATATTGTTCTTAATTGTTCTTAGTTTACCAGATTAACCAATAAAGTATCCATCATCAGTTTTAGAATTAAATTTTCCTAGGTCATCTTTGGTATTCAAAATAGAACATTGAAATCCAAAAGCTTTGAAAAATCCTATAAAAGTTTTTCTTCCTGAAAACAGTTCATTTGAGGTCTTTCCTAGTCTCTTAACAACACGAATCCTATTATTCACATAACACATAGAGTTCACAGCTTCTTCCCAAAAAGTAACGAGTAAAGAAGATGCACTTAACATTGATCTAGCTCCCTCAATTAATGTCCTGTATTTCCTTTCAGCTACCCCATTCTGTTGAGGAGTTCTAGGTGAGCTATATTTCCTAGAAATTCCCTTATGAGCACAAATTTTATATAAAGTAGCATTCTAAAAACCAATTCCATTATCACATCTAATGATCTTCACCTTTTTATCACATAAATTTTCTATTTGCAAAACAAAATCTTTTATGATCTCAGATGTCTCATGTTTATGAGCAAGGAAAAAGACCCATAAGAATCTTGAATAGTCATCAGTGATAACTAACCAATAAGATTTCATGCCAAGAATATTTACACTAACCGGACCAAATAGATCCTTGTGTAGAAAGTGAATGACAGTTTCTACTGAATTTTGAGTCTTAAGTTTAAAACTTGATTTATGTTGTTTACCTTTTAAACAAGAAATACAGTGCTCAAGTAATTGAAAATTCTTTTTAGGTAATCCAGAAACTTAATTATTTGTGATCAACTTATTTATGTTTTTAAGATTAACATGACAAAGCCTTCTATGCTACAAATCAGACTCTTTTGCAATAGTTTTGGATATAAAACAGTTGGAGGATTGAGAAGATTTAACATTGTTCATATCCAAAATGTATGTCCTCACATCTTGGTGTTTTCAAAAAAATCATGTCTTGAGGTATGACATATTCATGTTTGAGTATGTAGAAAAATTCCGAAGTGAAAGTAGTAGTGTACTCATTATCACATACCTAAGAGACTAAAAAGCAAGTTATAATACAATTCTTTCACAAAGTTAACCTGCTCTAAAGTCAATGGTCCATTTGAAACTTTTCCTTGTCCAGTGATAGTTCCATCCATATCTCCTCCAAATGATACATGACCACCAATGAAAGCAATGAAATTCTGTAATAATTTTATGTTTCCTGTCATATGACTAGAGCATCCACTGTCTACCACCCATATATTCTCTTCAGGATTAATAGATTGCCCCTGAACATAATCATTTCTCAATGAGATTTTGGTATCCAAGTTTTTGTAAACATGGAATTGAATCTTTTAAACTTGTTAAACTTAAAGTGATCACGAAATTTCCTTTCGGGCATACAAGTTTCATAACCCGAATTAAAATTTTCATCAACCAAATTAAAACTTTCTACATCCGAGTTAAAGTGAGAACACAAAATTTTATCCGACTTAAACATTTGTTCCTCCGACTTAAAATTTTGTTCACGAGAGTTAACCTTGAAATGATGTTTACCAGAGTTAATTTTCCTTTCACCCGATTTAAACACGTCCCTATCAGTTTTCAAGCTTTTTAACTCGGATATAGAATATTTCTACTTAGGTACATGCAATCCAACCAACAAGTCAGGATTTATTCTAGCAAATTTAATTACATTCACATTTTTGGTTTTTTTACAATTAAACATGCATTTTTTAAAGTTTATTCTACCAAATTGAAATTTAACATGCATTGGAACACATTCAGAACCACATTCAACCTTAGGTTTCAACCAACATTCTACTAATTTGTGTTTATTTTTGTATGTACTGCATTTTGGTTTTTTCTTTGACTTTTTATTTTTGACTTTCTTAGTTTCAACAACCAAATATTCCCGCCGATGAGACTTTCCAGCTCGAGGGTAGAAGCTACCAACACTTAACAGCAAATTCATTCACAATCAATTCATGTTTAGGCAATACAGAAACATTCACATTATGAATATTATAACACTTTTCATTTAAACAGTAATGAATAGATTCAACAAACTCTTCTACAATCTCAATCAACTCAAAATTATTACAAGACTCAACATTAATAGTCTTCTCTTCAACTACTTCTTCACAGTTACTTGACTCTTCTAATTTTTGACCTGCTACAACATTAAAAGTTTCATTTAGACTAGTAGTAGCATCCAAATTAATCACGTTATGCACAGAAGAACAAGTTTCATTCAAATCAACTTTAGATATCATCAAAGGCATTTTCAACAGAAAAACTACTCTTAAAATGTGTAGATTTAAGTTTAATAGAATAGTTATCATTGAATGGTGGTGGTACAGCACTGAAGCCAATACCAACCTTAGTTTTCTGCACAAATTGATTTTCAATGATCCCATTCAAAGTCTTTGATGAAAGATTGAAATTATTAACATGAATTTCGCATTTTCAAACTCATTTGTTACTTTTTCAAATCTTTCAAATAAATTTTCGTGTTGATTTTCCAATCTTTTCAATTTACCCTTTTACACATCCACATCCTTTAAAAGAGAATCAATTTTATCTTTATAAATATTTTCAGTTTTCAAAAATTCTCTTTGATGAAATCTAATCAAATCAATTTCTTTAATCAAACTCAAATTATGCTCCCTAATATAGTTAAGAGTGTTTTAACAATCAACAGAACATGATTTAGAAAGTAACTCATTAGCTGAAACTTTTTCTATCTTACTAATGAGGTTTGGCACTTTCTTGTTCTTGAAATCCTCCTCCTACACTTCATCCCATTCTCCAAATGTGATCAAAGCTTTCCCACTTGTGCTTGCTTCATATCTTCTACTCTTTCCTTCTGCAGTTGTCAGCTTCTTTTGATCATCCTTTGCTTGATAGTTGTTTCTTTGATAGCTATTGTTGTTCATCCTTGTAGGTGCCCTGCACTCTCTTGCAAAATGACCATAATCTTCAAAGTTGAAGCACTTGACCTTTGATTGTCAAAACCAACTCTGTCTCCATTTTCCTTCCTTAAGTTATCCCTTCATGTCTTCTTGAAGAACCTATTAGCCCTTACACTCACCGTGGTCATTTGCAATTTCAAATCAATCTCCCAGGTCATCGGGATGAATTTGTTCAAGATCCTCCCTTGCAAGTTTTGCCCGAGTCAAACTTCCAGCCACAAATGCTTCATAGCTTGCAACAAAAGCTCTATACAATATCTCCTTGTCTCCTAGCCCATTCAAATTAATCCCATTGACTCCAGAGTTTAAAGAAGATGAATGATAAGACTTTGATTCAACATTTTGACTAGAATATCCTCCATAACAATTTGAATTGTACCCAGCGGATGATTGATTAGGTGGACAACAGCTTCCAGAATGACAATTTGCATATGATTGAGGTTGAGGTTGAGCTTGATTAGGATAATGAGTTGAATTCACAGGAATCTGAGCTTTTAATGCACGTCCATAAGAATTTCCAGTCTGTTTCTTCTCATCAATCTGCATATCTACTTCATATGATTGAAGAATCCCAATCAACTCTACTAAGGTCATTACAACAAACGCCCTATGCAGAATCTCCTTATCTCAAATCCCATTAGCTCCAGAATTTACAGAAGGTGAATGAGAAACATTTGATTCAACATTCTGGTTGGAATATCCTCTATTACCACTTGAATTATTACCAACAGATAAATGATTTGATGGACAACACCTTCCAGATTGATGACTTGCGTATTACTGAGGTTGAGGTTCAGCTTGATTTGGATAGTAAGTTAATTAACAGAAGTCTGAGCTTTTAAAGGACATCCATAAGAGTTTGCAGTTTGCTTCTTCTCATCAATCTGCATATCAACTTCATATGACTACATAATTCCAATCAACTCTACCAGGGTCATAACATTCAAGTGTACAGTTCTTTTAATGATCATCACTTGCACTGACCACTTAGTAGGTACAGATCCCAACAGCTTCTTGCACACATCACTATCTTTCATTGTAACACCAGAACTCTTCAGATCACTCACTAGCAATGTATACCTACTGATTTGATCAGATAAACTCTCACCCCTCACATATTCAAAAGCTTCATATAGCTTCTTCAACATGTCTCTATTTCTCTCTTTAAGCTCCAAACTGCCTTCATATCTCAATTCCATAACATCCATTAGTTCTTTAGCAGAAGCACAGTCCTTGAAATTGTTGTAAATCTCAGTAGGAAGAGCTAGAATAACAACTCCTAGTGCTCGAAAATCTCTATCAATTAGCTTATTGTCAGCTTCAATATACCTTTCTGGATCAACATCTACCATTAGGCCTGAGCATAAATGGGCCGGACTGGCCCATAACCGATAAACCGACAAAACCTAGCCCGGTGGGCCCGAACCGAGAGTTCGGTCTGATATTCGGGTACGTATTTTCCTGTTTTTCGGGGCTCGGTCCGGTCTGGTTAAAGACCGGTTCAACCTGGTTTAAACCGAAGACCGACCGAATTTAGAAAATTCGGGTTTATACTCAAAATAAAAGTTTTTGTTATAGCCTAGATTCGATCCCAGAACACGAAGGTGACAAGGTGTCTATCTTATCACTCAACTACAAAATGATTTTTTGTTATTTTTTTTGAAAGAAATATTATTTTAAACAACAATATTAATAATTTAGTTAATAACTATATGTCAGGGGTGCTTTTGTAACTTTTCTATAAGCGAATTTAATCAAATAAAACAAAAAAATTAACCCTAAAATCCCAACCAGACCTAACTTCTAAACCTCTTTTCTCTGTTTCTTACTTCTTTTTTTATGGCTTCCAAACCCATCATTAAATCCCAATTCATCACTATATGATTTAAATTAATCAAGTAAGTTTATATATTTGATTTATTTGTTGGGTTTAATTAAAGTTTTATACATTTGATCTCTATGTTGGGTTAAAGATCAAATTTATGCACTTGATTTATTTGTTGGGTTAAAATTAAACTTTATACATTTGATTTCTTATTTAGATTATAATGTACAATATATATCTTCTCCTCCAAGAGCATGAATTAGGAAAAAAAAATTAACAGTAGTCGAATTGTAAAGGGTTTGACCCGACCGGCCCGACCCGGACCGAGTCATAGTGGTCCGGTTTTCGGTCCTGTTTTCAGTGACTATTCGGTTTTGGGTCGGTCCAGGTTCGACCTGGTTCGGTCCGAGTTGACCCGTTTGCTCAGGCCTGTCTACCATACCAGTTCTACCAGTCTCTTGCACCATAGGTCGATGAGGACCATTAACAATCGAATTCCATAACTGTCGGTCACTGTAGTAGACAAATGCCTTGAAACGAAGCTTCCACATCATGAAATCAGATCGTGGTAGGAATTTTAGAGGTCTACCACCAAAACATGTTTCATTGTCATAATTCACAACTGGAGCAGCCATTACTTTGCACACATATGATTTGAGAATTTTGAATTTTAATTCGGATGAACTAACTAAACTAGAAATAATTCAAACTAGATCAAATATGCAGAAATTAACAACTAAACCTTAGCAAACACTCTAACAATCAAATCAACACTTAAAACTAATGATTTAAACTAGAATACCTCAATAACAACTTTTGCCGCCAAATTTCAAACTTACGAATACTGAATAATAGTTGATCTTACTGTTCTAATCCTTGTAACTCTCCTAAACACCTTGAGTGCAGCTCACAATCTTCTGATAACTAGTTGAATCAAATTAAATTTGATTTTCAGCTCTAATACCACTTGTCAGGTCTGATCAATCTTCAAAGCAACAATCCTATGTCTAGAATTACTAACAGGTGGCGGAATCACGAGTTAATGAATTGAGTTAACGTAATAAGAACAATGAATCAATAATAAATCAGTAAAAGGAAATGTTCATTTTTGAAAAGTCATAAATTGCGGGAAAGTTTGTTACAGAATGATAATCTCACTTACACTCAAGCTCTTATCAATTGAACTACTCTCTCCACTATTTATAGGATGTACATTCTATCCATTACATTACATCTACCCTTATGCTTATTTAAAAATACTTCGGGTGAACAAATAAACAAAACTTCATTTAACTTTTAGTTAGGGTGAACTTGAACTTAATTCTGGTGAAGATTTAGTTCACCATACTTAAAGTCTTCATGAAAGTCCTAAATATGATTTAGTTCGGGTGATAAACAATGTTCGCCCGAACTAAATATTTATACAAAACACTTGATGAAGAATCTTTGGAAGGTTCGGCCATTGCTCCTTTTATGCTCCAACATATAATGCATACGCTAGTGAATAAAGTGTATACACTAGTGAATACAATATATATACAAACGAATTCAATGTATAGATCAGTGAATAAGTGTATACATCAGTAAAATAAATTCTATATAATGTATATTAAGTATTCACTAGTAGAGTTTGTATTCGAAAAATGAAGTTTATACACCAATGAATATAATGTATAAGATTAGTGTATCCTTTATATTCACTAGTATATATTGTATTCATTAACAACTATGTACATACAAATATATTCTTAAGTAGATACAATCTATTCATTAATGTATACCACAGTTACATGAAACAATTATGTTGTTCTTTTTACATTAAGATCATACTACTTTGACAAGCATTAAGATCAGACCACTAACAATAGTTTCAAACATTTTTTTACAAATCCTTCTTCTATGTTTTTCTTATTGATATTCTCTATCACTAACTTCAATATATTTTACACGTCATCCCTCCTGGAAGCATCATCTAATGATGTTCTTAGTAAGCTCTCTACTTATTCTTCTTTATTTTCTTCTTCGGTTTATCTTTTTGTTGTATCCTTTTCTTTTCAAATCTAGAGATGAACACACAAATAACATAATCAAATATGATCAGAAAACCTAAGTAAATATGGATATATGTACATACGAAACTATCATTTTTAGGGACATATAAGGAAATCACATTAAGTATATACTAGTGTATACTTTGTATTCACGTAGTAAATACTTTGTATTCTCAGTATTTACTAGTAGAGATTGTATTCAATAATAAAAATATACACCAATAAATACATTGTATACACTAGTGTATGTTATGTAGTTACTAGTAAATAATGTATCCAATAACAAACATGTACAAAACTTATATTCTTAAATAGATACACTTGTATTCACTATTGTATACAATTGATTTACTCGAAACCACTTATGTCTCTTTTTCATATTAATATCACAAACAAATACACATACATTCTATTGTCACAATGAATATAACAAAAACTGAGTATACACTTGTGAATACACTCCAAACACAAATGAATATATATTTACATAGATATATAAGAAATCTCATAGAATTATTTCTTGCAATTGAATGTGACAAGTTGATTGAGAAATTTCATCAAACACATGACGTGCATTTCTAAACAATATATGTGTTTCACTTATTAAAGATGAATATATGCTAAATATCAACAAAATATGGTTAATTAAGTGATTAGAAAACCTAAATTGATAGAAAAAACAATTTTTTTAGAACCGGTTTCTGGCAAATGAAAACCCAACCTATCCGAACCGGTTAGGGTCAGTTTGGAACCGGTTCGGGTTGAAAAACTGGTTTCAAACCGGTTTCTGAAATTTAATAAAAAAAGACGTAACGTACAAAACACGTTAAAATTCAACTTTTTTTTAACAAAGTTGTTACACATCATACTTAAACGTTTTGTTCTACTAAATAAGCTTGAACAAATCTTCATAAGCTTAATATTTCGATATTAGAAATAAAGAGGTTCGAAAAAGTACTAAACACAATATGAAATCTAACTAATCACTTATTTATTAATCGTAATTATTTTTCTCATTCTTGATATAACTATTTATTAAAAAAATTATAAAAAAATTATATTTTTTTTAAAAAGTGCATGAAGAAAAGATCGTTTTCAAACCGGTTCCAAAAAACCCGACCCCAATCGGTTTTCAAACCCTATATCTCAAACTGGTTTCAAACCGACGGGTTTTCTCCGAACCAAATTGGTTTTGGTCAACCCAGTTCGGTTTCCATTTTTTCTCGATTTCGGTTTCCATTTTTTGGATACGCCTAACTTATTTACATGAAGCTAGACTTTTAACCTATCCCATTATATGTAATAGGATTGAACCCAACATTCATTTATTTAGTTATTTTAGTGTTGTAATTTATAAATATCTATAAATATTTACTTTACTGTTTCAATTTTTATGCATTATTTAAAATAAATCTCCTATTTTTTTTAAAATCACAATTCTATTATTGACAATACAACTACATTATGAATACAATTATTTATTGGTGACAATGACTATCATCATCAAAACACAACTCTTTATATTGACACAATTAGATTTTTGATTTGGTAGAAAAGAATGGGTCATTTTATTGTTAAGAAGGAAATGGGATTAGCTTTTTGTAATTAATTTTTTAATTCATAATTTGTTTAGCTTTTGTATTTAATTGAACTTCAACCATGTTCTTTGTAGGCTATTCCCCAGGAAGCAAGAGAGTTTGAATTAGGAGAAACCAAATACTACACAATATTATGTCTTATCGCTTTAATTTGGCAATGCAACTACTTAGGATCCTTTGGAGTAATCTTTTGTTCATCTTCGTTGTTGTCAGGGATTATAGGTGCTTCTTTAATTCCAATAACAGAAATATTAGCTGTTGTGTTTTATAAAGAGAAGTTTCAAATGGAGAAAGGTGTTTCGCTCATTTTGTCGTTATGGGGCTTTGCTTCTTACTTTTACGGAGAATACAAGCAAACAAAAAAATTAAAAGATATAACACCATCATTTCAACAATCAATTGATTGTACTAAAAATAATTACTCATCGCTATAATTTATTGTACTTCTAATTTGAAATTGTTGTATATCATTATCAATTTAAGAACATTATATTGTTGAAGGTAGTTGAAATTCTAATTTGATATGGTTGTTGAATATCTTTTTAAGAACATTATATAGTTGAAGTTAGTTGAAAATTCTATCATTGATAATTAATATGTCAATTTTAACTTACCGACATGTTCACTTTTCTATATTGGAGAATATTTTTGGTGACGTTATCTTCTATACAAAAAACGTGTATGTCCAATAACGTTATCTTCTATACAAAATATATTTCCCATTTTATGTCCAATACTTTCCAATCTCTAAGTGGTGGATATCAAAGAACTAGAAATTTCCAAGATATGTAAATATCTATAAAAAGAATTATCAATGATAAATTGATTTTTGGTGAAAAAAAAGTGAGAAATGCATGGATTGAGTAGATTTTAACCTTGGTTCATAATTTATAAATTTTAAAAAAAATATTTTTATGAAATTATGATTCAATATATCTGCGAAATAGATACTTTTATTGCATTTTATAACTTCGATTCAAACTTGATATGAGAAAAAAAAATACTAAATTTTTGAATCAAAATGATAATCTATTGAATAAATGTCACATCTCATCGAAAATTCATCATTTATCGGATCCACATCCGTATATATTGAGTTAAAGAGCTGAATTATTTTATGGTGAAAATCCCATCTTTACTCTTGATAGAGACATTCTTACGGTTTAGCTACCGTTCTTCCTCTTAATCATTACATTAAAAATCGTATTTTCAAGACCCTTTTGTCGAAAAACTTCTATAGCTAACATTGGTATACTTGACATCTGACATTTTATACCAAACAATTACTTTTTTACATGTCTGCTCCTCCATGGCTAATATTTGATATTTAAACCCCACCGGTTTACCCACTAACCTCATATAAGTTGCTAACATTACATGACATGACAAAATTATAGAAGTTTTAATCGTTTCTTTTAATAAGACGATTTAATATTATACTTACATTATAAATTATACCTTGACCATCTAATGATGACTAAAACATTATATGTGCAGCGACTAAAGTGGCTTCTGAAATGGATTCACTTGTGTGATGAACGTAGTTTTGTTGGCATTAACTCAAAGGTTGACCAGTTGACCTAACCATGATTAAGTTTGGAGAATCATACTATCAAATAACAGATATTTAGCAAATTGTGTAAACTTAGTTCATATGCATTTAGCACATGTTGGGGTATCACACATCAGTATTCAACTTGGCAAGTACGTGTAAAATAATTACGAGCACTTTAATGGGGCATGGTGTGCCCATTGGGCTACTCCATGTCCATGACAAAGATTTTTATAACTACAAAAACAAAGATTTTTTTGTTTAAAGCTCTTAAATTACCACAAAAAAATCTACCCGAATCTTTTACAACTATAAATTAACACATTTTCGACGAGTTAAAAGGTTTCTATGAATACCCTAGACATGCCTATAGTGCACTGCTTGCATATGTGAGACATCACTACGATGTCCAAAAACCTTATCCCGATTTTCAAATTTTTTGTTTTGTCATAATTTATCACAATAGTGACTAAGCTAACTATTCGTAAATTATATAAAGTTAACGTTACCAACTATTATTTTAATATTAAATTTATCGATTAATAGTGAATTAGGCTATTTGTCCGCTTCAACCAGCTAGCCTGTCTCTTCACATTTTTTTTATTTTTTTTACTATTTTTTTTTAATTTAATGGCTTTTATTTTCTTCTATTACGTTACTAAATAAAATAAAATAATAATATTTTTATTTCTGTTTCTTATAATCTTTTTTTTTTTAAACTTTTTCTATTACGCAAATAATGTAACCATCTATTCATTTCGATAAATTAAAATTTTCACTTTTATGAATTTCTTTGTTGGGTTACGTTTTTCTTTTTCTTTTTTCCAAATTTTTGGTTTATACCTTTTTCTGGGATTAGGTCATTAAATAAAGTAGCTACATATTCATTTTAATTATTTGTTGTATTTTAGTTCTAACTTTTTTTTATTACATTATTTAACTTTTGGTTTTGAGTAAGAGTATCAAATAAAGTAACTATCTTTTGTATATGTTTTGTTTAACATATTCAATTGTATAAGGTCTCCATTTTTTTTTTTTTGCTTCTTACAAATAACTGTGCATCAGATAAATTTTTATCACACCGCAACGCGTGGGGGTAAAATATCTAGTTAATAATATTTGAGGACTTAATCACTTACTGGTTTGAGCAACGATTGACGAGCTCAAGGGTTTGGATGTGTTCGCTAATCAATACGGTGTCCTGCAGAGTGCATAGGAAACCTAACAAGCTCTGGACGAGCCTAAGGTGACGTATTGCTTAGCTGTGTTGACGTAAGAGAGTGAGAAAACTCTACTACGTGTGTAAGATGCAGAATTGGAATCTGCTAAATCTAACAAAATGTCAACTATTTATAGGCAGTATATCAGGTTTCCTTTTATGGGTCGTGGGCCGTGATTGTAGTTTATGGGCCCTGTGTTATGACCCAAAAACGGAAGAATGATGACCGTGAGCTAGTCACTGAGAATTAAGGTGAGCTGTCCTGATCACACATGTTTGAGTGCAATACTTAAGGATGGATGAGCCGACGAGCTCAGAAGGTAGACTAAGAGCTGACTCATTTACTCGGAGAGATATGTCACCGGGTCACGTCTATTTGTGATCGGGACCTAAGGAGTAACGAGCGAAGCGTCGTGAGTGACCATTTTCGTTAATGCAACCGAGTCATGTTTGCTCGCGTTTGGGGCTTGAATGTAACGAGCTCCCGGGTCATTTTTGCTCGTAGCTGGGGCCAACACACGCGCTAGGGAACCGGGTCATGTATACTCGAGAACGGGGCAGAGGTTTGAGAGTAGCGAGCTGAAGTGTCCGAGATGGGGCCATTTTGCTCGTGCACGGGGCGCCCGAGCCACTTTTACTCGTGACCGGAGCAAGGAGCAACGAGCTGCGGGCCGAGGCAGTTTTTCCCGTGCACGGGAAACTGTTGGCGAGCTGCGAGCTTCGAGTCGGAGTTGTTTTACCCGTGCACGGGGGAGTGATTGGGGCATTTTTGCCCGTGCACGGAGCCAATGTCTATCATGTCCGAGGCGTGGGGCATTTTTATCCAGTAAAGGGGCCTATTTTCTTGGTAACGGGGCCAAGGAAGGTTGCAAGCTGCGAGCTCCCACTTGTCATTTGGTGCTCATTTGGTCCGAGCAGCGGGACTCCTTGGTTTTGAGCGGCGGCTGAAAAGTGGGCAGCGAGCGTGGCTCTTAGTTGCCGAGCCATGCTTATGCTTAGTTTGTGTGAGTGTGGTCCTAACCTTAATAGCCACCCAATTCAAATATTTCAAAATTTCAAAATGTTTGTAAGTTTTTGGATTCACCTACTTTTTTGTCTTCTTATTAACAACTCTTTTTCCTTTTTCTTTTGAAACAACTCCTACTTTTTTTACATCTCTATCTTCTTCATTTCCTTATGTTCTCAAAAATTTCTTCCATATTTTTTTTGAAGATCTCATTCATCAATCTTTTAGTAAGTAATCTTTTTATAAATACTTGTTTGTTTTGCGATTGTTTTTGCTTTTGTGAACAAAAATCATCAAATGTTTGGGTTTCGTTATTCTAACCATGGATTGTTTATGTTTTGGGTAATAAAAATCACGAAATGTTTGGGTTTTGTTATTCTAACCATGGGGTGTGTATGTGACAACCGTCACTCTCTCCGTCCTTAGTTAGTCTAGTATGCCTGTAGATCATTACCGAAATTCACTGAAAATTTAAAACTTTTCCTACGTTGTTGATTTCTACTGTACTTATATGAGATATTACTATTACATGTGTGTATACTTCTGTATGTATTGTTAATGTGTTAGTTTAAGTGCACAAGTAGGTAGAACCCGCTAGATGAGCTTCTGCGACAATTTTAGAAAAGATAAACATTTTGCGTAGACACAATCAATTATAATATAAATCGAGTAATTTACCTTCCTATTCTAAGTTGTTTAAATCCTGAGTCGTAATTCGTACTTTGGTTTGTATTATTATTCTTGAGTCTTTTATAAACGGATAAATTTTATTACTAGTCTAGTCGTATTCGTATTAGCTCGTGTCTTGCAATCCAATGGATTATTCGTTTAACTCATATCCATGTTATATTATCCGTAACCCAAACACCCCTAATGCAAAACTAATTATAACCCTAAATTCACATTTACGTAAACTTCATTCAAGAAACCCTAGTTCGCCCCTTTCCCCTTCCTTGCTGCTGCCGTCCCTTTCATCATCACCAGCTCTCATTTTTTCGTTTCTTGGAGTTCCTTGGTTGATTAGCATCATCATTCCTACCCTAGATAATCATCTTTCTCGTTGGAGTGTATTCTGGTAAGTTTTGATTCCCATTTTCGTGTTGCAATCTTCCTAATCAGCAACCCTAATCTTATTGGTAACGTGTTTTGTTCTTGTTGTTGTAATCAGAGGTTGTGTAATTGTGTGGTGATCATATTCATCTTCATTCATCCCCAATCGATCTACACAGGACTTAGATCATCAGTTATTCAGTTAACGTAAGTTGTTCATGTCATTTGTTCTTGGCCGATCCATGCTTATAGTTTCATAAATTCATATTCTGACTTGTGTTTCGGTTTTTGTTTGATCTGGTCTTGGTATGAACGACTTCAGCAACCTTTGTTGCATTGTTGGTGGCTTATATCTCTTGTGTTCGTACCCCAAGTCAATTCATCAAGCAATCGAAACCGTGGTCTCCAAATAAGGGTATAAAAACCCTAATCCATTTTGTTAACGTAATGTTTGTTGTGTGTTGTTGTTTGGATTGGTCATGCCATTGGTTCTGAGTTAGAACACCTTCTAAACCTGCTAAGAACGTATATGTATCACTCATGAACTCGTTAGTAAATTCGTCTCGTTAAAACCCTAATTTGTTAACTAAATTATGTTGAATGTTAGAAGTTGCTGAACTGAAAAATCATCTGTTTTGCTCGATGAATATCTCCTAAACCTTTTGGAATATGTAACAGTTGTCTAAATATAAAATGTAACTCTTTCAATCTAGTTTCTGAATATATAAGATATTAAGTCTAATTCATTTTCAAACTCCCGTAATCTGCTTTTTAGTAACAGTAGGTCCAGCTGAATTTTCGGGTCGTTAATCTATGTTTTGGTAATCTGTTGCGGGTGTCCACTTAACGAACTTTGATATAACTTTAAATGGAATAATTACATGTCTTAAACAGGTCTTCATTGTTTAAATAAGTGTGGGTTCAATAATGATTATTGTTAATATTCCTAAACGGTTAATAACTTTAAAACTTTAACGTTAATGCTTTTGGATAGATTATAACATCAGTTTTGTTTTGGTCATATCTTAGTCTTAAAGAACTCAATGAAACTGAATCCTGGGTCTAAGCCTTAGCTCTCTGAGTCTAGTTTTCAAAAATGTAAAACTCATAGTTTAGTTCCTCTTCAAACTCCTTAAAACTGACTTTTAGTGAATGTATGTCTGATTGGTGTTTATGTTTCATCTTCTATATCCGATTTTGTGTCCACTTGTTGAATGACTTAAAAGGTTTAAAATGAATATTTCAAATATTGGAGTTCTTACTTATATATCAAGGTTATGATCTGGAGTTGATGGGTATTTTACACAATCGTTTGGTAATTATAAACCTTCATATGGGTCAAGTTGTAACAGCTACTGTTTGAAATCAGATTCGTTGTTCTGTGTTCGAGAGGCTATAAGTTGCTTTCTGTTCTGAATTTGTAGTAGACATTTAAATCTAAGTTGTAGCCCTCTGAGTTCTCTTTCCATCCATGTAAGATTCGTTGTCTAATTCTGATCTGAACTCGAGTTACGATACTTTTACTGAACGTGTGTACTTGCTGAACTTTCGACTTTCGTGTCTAAACTTAACATTTAATCTCTCGTAACCAAGTTGGATGAATTGGTAAATTCGATACATTAAAACCTACATTATATGGGATTAATTACCTTGAAAATTTTTATTGATTTACAATTCCTTACTTACACTCTTTTAGGGGAGCTCATATCTAGTCGGGAACTTAGCTTGTGACCTACCGCTTTATATACACATATTCACACTACACGAGTAGTGTCACTTACTTACTTTGCTATCGAGGTGAGTTCATCGCCCCCTATTTACTGATTTTCTTATTTTAAACTAAACGGGGGAAAGTAAAACTCAACTAAACGATTTATGAGAAAACGAATACCTTTTTCAAACTTACCATAAATAGATATTTCTATTTATGGAAAAGTACTATTTTTGAAAACTTTCTATTTCGAGAAATTTACTACTTTTGATAAACTTACTATAAATAGAACTTCCTATTTATAGAAACTTACTACTTTTAGAAACATACTATTTTCGGAAACTTACTACGAACTGGATTTCATAAAATGTGTAACAAAATCTAAGGCATTTACAAAAGCTTACGAGATACGAGTATATTTGGATTCATGGTACTTACACACTACTTAGCTAACTTAGTACTGCCGAGGCGTACTAAGGGTAGCGTTCGGACCTGACACAGCCGATGCGTGTCATACTGACTTGACGCTGCCGAGGAGCGTCAAGGACAGTGTTCAGATTCGATATTGCCGACGGGCGTATCACTTACAGGGCACTGCCGAGGCGTGTCACTGTGCTCGATACATATGGTTACTATTTTCGATATGGTTACTATCTTACTACTTATGCATTAGTTACACGCTTTCTTATACTATGTTGTGCTTGAGATTGAAAAACTGTTTACTTACATTTTCTTACTTACTACTCGATGAATTCGCTCAACCTTTGTGTTGACTTTTAAGTTTTACTTTCAGGTATTGATCAGGCATAGGATCTATCTGGATTGGACTCCTAGAGACTTAGAGTTACTTTAATGCCTGGTGGCTTGGATTCTTATTTTATTATTAACTTTATTTCGGGCTTGTATGCCTAAGTACTTTATTTTCATTTTCGAATTTATTTTGGATGTTGTTTCATTGTAGTGAATGACGTAATTGTGTACCAAGGGGTTTTACCTTGGACATGGAGACGTCATGACACACGAATATTATTTATTTCATATAGATTATTTCTTTATTTACTATTGTGTTATGACGATCGCCAATCAGTTGCACTCTGCGTTTCCGCCACTAGCGGGGTGTGACAGATTGGTATCAGAGCACATGGTTATAGAGAACTAGGTGGTTTGGCCTAGACTATAACTAGGTGTCCTTCATATAGATTCTTTTAGGATTTTTTTTCATTGATTTCATTACGTCTCACTACTCGTACGCGACGACTCATTCGCCTAAGGAAGACGGCGACCAATATCGGCTTTCGACATTGAAAGAATTTTGTTTTATGGATTTATTCTTTTCATTTATGTTTCTTTGATCACATCTTTTGGATACTATTTTGGAACCTCGATTAAAATCTCATATTTCAATTTCTTGATTCGAATATGTTAATATTATGATAATGAACATGGGAAGCGGACATGTATATGAGGCGAGGTGTATATAATTATGGGTGGCCAACGTAATTATATCCATAGCGGGTCATATATATGTTTACATGACCATGTTTGTAGTCGTAATACAAAACATACCTAAAGTTCTTATGGTTGAGTTATTAATCATATCCATTCCTTAAAATTTACGATTTCGATTATACTGATATATGGTTGTTCTTTTCTTATGTAGATGCCTCCTCGTCGTGCACAACTTACTCCGGCTCAAGTGGCCGCTATGATTGCTGAGCAGCTAGCTGCGGTTGTTCCTACTATCGTGGCACAGGTCACGAACGCTATTAATCAACAACCGCATGGACCACCTCCTCCACCACCACCACCTCCTCCACCTCCACCTGCACACGTTTGTTCTTACAAATATTTTCTGAGTTGTAAGCCGACAGAATACGACGGAACGGGCGGGGCCCTAACTCTCAGTCAATGGTTCGAGCAAGCTGAGTCAGTCTTCGACATCAGCAACTGCAGTGCCGAAAACCGAGTCCGATACTCCACACAACTTCTAAAGTTCAAGGCCCTTACCTGGTGGAATTCCGTTATCAGCGCCCGTGGCACGGAAGTCGCTATGGCTATATCTTGGGCGGATCTCAGGACGCTTATGCTGGATCTGTTTGTTTTTCGCACGGAGATGAAGAGGTTAGAGGATGAACTATGGGGTCATACTATGGAGGGACCCAAGCTGACCGAGTACATCGACCGTTATCACGAGCTTGTCCGTCTATGTACGAGGATGGTAGATACTAAAGTTCGTCTCGTCGAGCGCTTTATTCATGGGCTGCATTCAGAGATTCGTCGATCGCTGAGGGGTATCGACCCTCCTACACTACATGATGCCATCCACCGTGCGGAGTCTATTACGGAAGATCTGATCAGAGATGGCGTGTTTGCTTCGGAGAAGAAGAGGGGTCACAGTGAAGCCGAGCAGGGCAAGTTCAAGAAGGTTAAGAGAGATGCGGGTCAGTCGAGCAACACCACGAGATCGGGGTATAATGGTACATTTCCTTTCTGTCAGAAATGTAACCATCACCATGAGGAGCACATGCCGTGTACTTGTTCGCTATGTCGTAGGAGGGGCCATTTGGCCAAGGATTGTCGTTCTAGAGCTGTTGCTGCCGTGCCGACGAATGCGGTGAAGCCAAATTCTTGCTTTCAATGCGGGGGTACCGACCACTTCATTAGAGATTGCCCCCACAAGCAGGGTACTGCTGGTCAAGCTAATCCACCTAAGATCACTCAGGGAAATCAGGGACCAAACACTCGTGCTCGTGCTAGAGCCTACATGCTGGGAGATGCAGAGGAGCAACAGAATCTGAATGCCGATGCTGGTACTTTATTATCCAACTCTGATATTACTCGTAACACATGTTGATACTTTACTTTCTGATTATGAGCCTTACGTTTCAATGACCTGTTTGTGAAGGTACTTTCTACTTGAATTTCGGGACGAAATTCTTTTAAGTGGGGTATACTGTGACAACCGTCACTCTCTCCGTCCTTAGTTAGTCTAGTATGCCTGTAGATCATTACCGAAATTCACTGAAAATTTAAAACTTTTCCTACGTTGTTGATTTCTACTGTACTTATATGAGATATTACTATTACATGTGTGTATACTTCTGTATGTATTGTTAATGTGTTAGTTTAAGTGCACAAGTAGGTAGAACCCGCTAGATGAGCTTCTGCGACAATTTTAGAAAAGATAAACATTTTGCGTAGACACAATCAATTATAATACGAATCGAGTAATTTACCTTCCTATTCTAAGTTGTTTTAATCCTAAGTCGTAATTCGTACTTTGGTTTGTATTATTATTCTTGAGTCTTTTATAAACGGATAAATTTTATTACTAGTCTAGTCGTATTCGTGTTAGCTCGTGTCTTGCAATCCAATGGATTATTCGTTTAACTCATATCCATGTTATATTATCCGTAACCCAAACACCCCTAATGCAAAACTAATTATAACCCTAAATTCACATTTACGTAAACTTCATTCAAGAAACCCTAGTTCGCCCCTTTCCCCTTCCTTGCTGCTGCCGTCCCTTTCATCATCACCAGCTCTCATTTTTTCGTTTCTTGGAGTTCCTTGGTTGATTAGCATCATCATTCCTACCCTAGATAATCATCTTTCTCGTTAGAGTGTATTCTGGTAAGTTTTGATTCCCATTTTCGTGTTGCAATCTTCCTAATCAGCAACCCTAATCTTATTGGTAACGTGTTTTGTTCTTGTTGTTGTAATCAGAGGTTGTGTAATTGTGTGGTGATCATATTCATCTTCATTCATCCCCAATCGATCTACACAGGACTTAGATCATCAGTTATTCGGTTAACGTAAGTTGTTCATGTCATTTGTTCTTGGCCGATCCATGCTTATAGTTTCATAAATTCATATTCTGACTTGTGTTTCGGTTTTTGTTTGATCTGGTCTTGGTATGAACGACTTCAGCAACCTTTGTTGCATTGTTGGTGGCTTATATCTCTTGTGTTCGTACCCCAAGTCAATTCATCAAGCAATCGAAACCGTGGTCTCCAAATAAGGGTATAAAAACCCTAATCCATTTTGTTAACGTAATGTTTGTTGTGTGTTGTTGTTTGGATTGGTCATGCCATTGGTTCTGAGTTAGAACACCTTCTAAACCTGCTAAGAACGTATATGTATCACTCATGAACTCGTTAGTAAATTCGTCTCGTTAAAACCCTAATTTGTTAACTAAATTATGTTGAATGTTAGAAGTTGCTGAACTGAAAAATCATCTGTTTTGCTCGATGAATATCTCCTAAACCTTTTGGAATATGTAACAGTTGTCTAAATATAAAATGTAACTCTTTCAATCTAGTTTCTGAATATATAAGATATTAAGTCTAATTCATTTTCAAACTCCCGTAATCTGCGTTTTAGTAACAGTAGGTCCAGCTGAATTTTCGGGTCGTTAATCTATGTTTTGGTAATCTGTTGCGGGTGTCCACTTAACGAACTTTGATATAACTTTAAATGGAATAATTACATGTCTTAAACAGGTCTTCATTGTTTAAATAAGTGTGGGTTCAATAATGATTATTGTTAATATTCCTAAACGGTTAATAACTTTAAAACTTTAACGTTAATGCTTTTGGATAGATTATAACATCAGTTTTGTTTTGGTCATATCTTAGTCTTAAAGAACTCAATGAAACTGAATCCTGGATCTAAGCCTTAGCTCTCTGAGTCTAGTTTTCAAAAATGTAAAACTCATAGTTTAGTTCCTCTTCAAACTCCTTAAAACTGACTTTTAGTGAATGTATGTCTGATTGGTGTTTATGTTTCATCTTCTATATCCGATTTTGTGTCCACTTGTTGAATGACTTAAAAGGTTTAAAATGAATATTTCAAATATTGGAGTTCTTACTTATATATCAAGGTTATGAGCTGGAGTTGATGGGTATTTTACACAATCGTTTGGTAATTATAAACCTTCATATGGGTCAAGTTGTAACAGCTACTGTTTGAAATCAGATTCGTTGTTCTGTGTTCGAGAGGCTATAAGTTGCTTTCTGTTCTGAATTTGTAGTAGACATTTAAATCTAAGTTGTAGCCCTCTGAGTTCTCTTTCCATCCATGTAAGATTCGTTGTCTAATTCTGATCTGAACTCGAGTTACGATACTTTTACTGAACGTGTGTACTTGCTGAACTTTCGACTTTCGTGTCTAAACTTAACATTTAATCTCTCGTAACCAAGTTGGATGAATTGGTAAATTCGATACATTAAAACCTACATTATATGGGATTAATTACCTTGAAAATTTTATTGATTTACAATTCCTTACTTACACTCTTTTAGGGGAGCTCATATCTAGTCGGGAACTTAGATTGTGACCTACCGCTTTATATACACATATTCACACTACACGAGTAGTGTCACTTACTTACTTTGCTATCGAGGTGAGTTCATCGCCCCCTATTTACTGATTTTCTTATTTTAAACTAAACGGGGGAAAGTAAAACTCAACTAAACGATTTATGAGAAAACGAATACCTTTTTCAAACTTACCATAAATAGATATTTCTATTTATGGAAAAGTACTATTTTTGGAAACTTTCTATTTCGAGAAATTTACTACTTTTGATAAACTTACTATAAATAGAACTTCCTATTTATAGAAACTTACTACTTTTAGAAACATACTATTTTCGGAAACTTACTACGAACTGGATTTCATAAAATGTGTAACAAAATCTAAGGCATTTTCAAAAGCTTACGAGATACGAGTATATTTGGATTCATGGTACTTACACACTACTTAGCTAACTTAGTACTGCCGAGGCGTACTAAGGGTAGCGTTCGGACCTGACACAGCCGATGCGTGTCATACTGACTTGACGCTGCCGAGGCGCGTCAAGGACAGTGTTCAGATTCGATATTGCCGACGGGCGTATCACTTACAGGGCACTGCCGAGGCGTGTCACTGTGCTCGTTACATATGGTTACTATTTTCGATATGGTTACTATCTTACTACTTATGCATTAGTTACACGCTTTCTTATACTATGTTGTGCTTGAGATTGAAAAACTGTTTACTTACATTTTCTTACTTACTACTCGATGAATTCGCTCAACCTTTGTGTTGACTTTTAAGTTTTACTTTCAGGTATTGATCAGGCATAGGATCTAGCTGGATTGGACTCCTAGAGACTTAGAGTTACTTTCATGCATGGTGGCTTGGATTCTTATTTTATTATTAACTTTATTTCGGGCTTGTATGCCTAAGTACTTTATTTTCATTTTCGAATTTATTTTGGATGTTTTTTCATTGTAGTGAATGACGTAATTGTGTACCAAGGGGTTTTACCTTGGACATGGCGACGTCATGACACACGAATATTATTTATTTCATATAGATTATTTTTTTATTTACTATTGTGTTATGACGAAAGCCAATCAGTTGCACTCTGCGTTTCCGCCACTGGCGGGGTGTGACAGTGTATGTTATTGTGTTAGCTAAAAGAAGAGAGGTGAGTTGGTGATTGAGTGAGTTGACTCGGTGAGGTGGACTCAGTTGGGTTTAGCTTTCGGTTAGGAGATGCTTTTGTCTTTTTAGGTGGGGCTTATCTAGGAGAGCTATGTGATGTTTGGTTTAATCGATTAAGCATTTTTTTTATTACCCACTTTGCCATGCTTAGGTTTTCCTTAGGTTGTTTTTGTATGTAATTTGTGCCTTAGGCTAACCTTTGTCATATGTTACCAAACATTTAGGATTTTTGTAGCTATTATTGGCTTTTTGTTCACCCTTTGCCATGTCCCCTTTGTTTCTAGAAATACTTAGAATTTTTTCTAAGCTTTCTAATTAGCTAGCCATTTGCCCTTCCTTTAGGTAAAATTAGAGTTTTTTCTAGACATAGATTTGTTCTAGGTAATTTTCAAGTCTTTTTGTCATAAACTTGTATCCTAGACCTAAGTCTAAGTCATTTTATTATTACATCTTGCTAGGCGTTATGGATGGGGATGGAGGTAGGAAGGTGATAGGAGTAGGGGATGTGCCATTTCTTTTGGATGAGGATGGTTTGAAGTTGATTATTGACGATGACATTTGTTTGACTGAAGAGATGGTTCTCTTTCCTAGGCCTGAAGATTGGTCCAATGCCCCTCCTCCTGGTTTGCAGCTTGTTATGTCGAGTACATTTGTAGTGGTGGTTTGAGGTTTGATCCTACTCCCTTCTTTCTATCGGTGTTAGACTATTGCGGTATTGGAGCCTTCTCTAGATGTGTTTAGGTGTGTGTGATATCTTCAGTAGACTAGTAGTTAGTTTTCTGTGAAGATGAGGGTTAGATTTAGCGAGCTTTTTCCGTATTTTCCGAAGAAGATTAAAGACCAGAGGGCTTATTACTTTTCTTTGCGTGCCGATTTTATTCCGCCAGAGTATGATTCTTTGGGTAGGTAGTTTGGTCGGCTGCCCAACAAGGCACTTACCAAACTTTCTCCTGATGTTGTTGAGTTTATCACTCGTATTGAGAGTGTTCATATTCCGTTTAAGAGTTTTCTAGGAGGGTGTTTTAATCTTGTGTCGGGTTAAGCAGGCATATAAAGATGGTAGTTCGTTCCCGGTTATTTTTGGGCGAGCTAATGATAGACGTACGACTTATTTCTTTTTATTATTTTATGTACTCGTAGAAAATTTTTGTTTTGACTCCTTCATTTTTGTTTGTAGTCATGAGTTTTCTTGATGCATTGACGACTCTAGACGTCGGTACCATGAGGGTGGCGTCCTTACCTCGAGAGGAGTCTTTAGCACTTTATGGGGTTGTCCCCTAGGTTGGAGATGTTGGGGGTGTGCCTCCCCGTGCTGTCGGAGGGGTTCCTGTGGGTGACGATATGAAGTATGTGCCTATGTCACCTCTACTAGATGGTGAGAGTGAGGACTCTACTTACACCTTTGTTCATTTGTTTTTTTTAACATATCTTGTATGTTTTGTAGGTGTCGGTGAGACTGCCGATGAGAGTTCTACAGATGATGATGATGGGTTGGATGACACCGCTGGTGAGACCACCAACGAGGAGGCTATAGATGGTGATCTCAGAGTCCATATGGTGCTCTTCCTCACGATGATGGTGAGTGTTGTTGTTTTTTATTTATTTATAGTGTTTTGAGCTTTTTACATTCTCATTCTTTTTGTAGCCCTTGGATCGATTGTTGGTGTTGAGGTTTCTCCGTGTCGGGGGAAGGGACTTGCTGCTCATGGCGAATTGGAGGAGCATAGGAGTAAGAGCTCTAGGAGTCTTGGAGTGAGTACTTCTTCGAGGAATGGGAGAGGGAAGAGGCTTGAGGCTATGAGGTTTGCCCCATTCGCTGCTCAGCCGACATCTAGCGCCGCTTTGACTTCAGGAGTGGTGATTAGTACTTCTAGTGCTCCATTTGGTACTAGTGTATCTCATGGGAATTCGCATGCGGGGATGAGTCCTTCTATGGCGGGTGTGACGACCTCAACGATTATGGGTTGGGATGTCCCTTCTTTTGGTCCTCCGCGCGTTATGATGGATGGTTTTGAGCTACCTCCTCCCGGTATGTTCTTAGCTTTTTACCTATCTTTTCTTTTACTTATTTTTCTTAAGTTATTTGCTTTTATTCCTCAGGTTCCCTTGGGGGTATTGCTCGTATTCCTCTGTTTGGCGATTTGAGTGATCGTCTCCGGGTAGTTCGTGCTCTAGGTTTTGAGGGGAGGTTTGAGTCTGAGAAGGCACGTGCCTACTATGTTTCGCTTAAGCGTTTTCACCTTAAAGACATGATGGAGATGACTCGTATGACCTTGTTCAATGGCTTCATTGATCATTTGACGACCACTCGGAAGATGGAGGAGTATGCTATAGAGTTGTTAGGTCGTTGTTCTCGTATGGATGAGATCATTCACAATGTGCAGCACTCATTGAAGCGTGCTCATTAGGAGGTTGTTGATTTGAAGGGAGAGTTGAGGATTCTGAGCAAGGATTGGATGAGGAGAGGCATAGTACCTTAGTTCGCATGTGCGAGATAGAGTCGTTGAGCACAGCTCGCCTCACAGAATTGGAGGAGCTCCGGTCCCATCTTGCTGCTAGGGATGCGGATGAGGCTAGGAGAGATGCAAATATCGCTCGTAGGGATGAGGAGATTGTTACACTTAGCGTAAAGCTTAAGTCTTCTATTCATTCGAGGAGTGACCTACTTTTTTCTTATCCCGACATGTTTAGGGCCATGATCAAGCATCGTGAGGTGATTGGGGCCTTTGCGGTTTTCAACATGAGAGCTCGTTGTTACGGGAGGCATGAGACTTGTGAGCCATTGTTGAAAGATTTTCCTCCTGGCTCCGTGAGATCTCTTCCTTATTATGATCTGAGTGCATGGGAGGCTTTGAGAGAGGCAGATTGGGCTCTTAGGGTTCATGAGTATCCCATCTTTGACCGCATTGTAGAGGATCCTACCTGTACTACAGAGGATATACTAGCTTTGATTTGGGAGGGAGAGTTCAGGGCAGAGACGAACACTGCTACTCAGGAAAAGCAGGGGACTATCGAGAATTCGAGAGTTCGAGATGGGTCTGTGGTTGAGAGGGTTGAGCCCACCGATGGTGGTGGTGAGTATGTGCCCACCTCCCTTGGTGGTGGTGATGAGCAGGATCGTACGGATGGTTGAGTACTTGTCTTAGTTTGCTAGACTAATCAGTCTTTTTCTATTTTTTATTCGCATTCATACTTTTGTTATTCGTACTTATGATTTTGGGCTATGTATGACGCATTGGATTTTCATTATCTTTCGTTATGTATGAACCTTTTGTGTTGTGGAGGCAACTTTTTCATATATCATGATTGTGCCATGTTCAAGTTTGTGTTGTGTATTTTTCTATTATTGTGTATGATTTATTTATTTATTACTCGAGAGGTCGCTTCCGTAAGAAGTGCTTGCCTCTTCTCCACTGGAGTACAAGGGGAATAAGTGTTTGTTGCCAAGTCGGCTAGAAAATAACTTGTATCAAACATAGGCCTAATATTAAGATTGCAATTTAGAAGACAAGTGTTTGAAACAAAAGTGACTTTATTGAATAAGAAAGATAGTTGGGATACAACTAGATGTGACCATTACATGGGATTCTTGATCAGATCTTTACATAGTTTTTCAAACATAACATTTTTGAGATTGATCAAGACCTTTACATCCCTGATTCATTTTTTAATTTATTAACTCTATAAATAAGTCGTTATTCCGCAACATTTTAGTGATTCTAATCACCTAGTTATTCGTTTGAGATTGATCAGGACTTGTCAATTGGTATCAGAGCTGGTAATCAATTCATATTGATTCAACTCGGTTTTCGAGTGATAATGAGCTAGTTTTAAGGTGTTTAGATGAGTTTTAAGGATTAGACAGTAAAATCAAAGTTTTGAGTATTTGTAGTTTTGAAATTTGGCGGTAAAATACGTTACTAAGAAAATTTAGTTGTAATTTTTTTGTTCTAACTGTGAATTTGATTTTTAGAGTGTTTCATAAGAGTTTGTTTATAGTTCTTGAAAATTTGATCAAGTTTGAATCATTTTGTGCTAAGTCAGTTCATCTAAGTTAAATTTTTGTTTATCCGAGTTAAAATTCAGTTCATCAATTCAAATTTCTACAACAGTAATGGCTGCTCAAGTTGTGAATTACGATAACGAAACCGGTTCCAAAATTCTTTCTAGGATCTGATTTTATGATGTGGAAACTTAGGTTCAAGGCATTTATCTACTACAGTGAAGTGCAGCTATGGAATTCAATTGTGAATGGTCCTCATCGACCTAGAGTGCAAGAGATAGGTGGTAATGGTATGGTAGATGTCGAGCCTGAAAGGTACACTGAAGCAGATAAAAAGCTCATTGACAGGGACTTTCGAGCACTTGAGCTGTGATTTTGGCGTTACCTACTGAGATTTATAATAATTTCAAAGACTATTCTTCAGCTAAAGAGTTAATGGATGCCACGGAGTTACGCTATGAAGGTAGTCTGGAGCTTAAGGAAAGGAAGACGGACATGTTAAAGAAGTTGTATAAATCATTTCAATATGTGAGAGGTGAAAATTTGTCTGAACAAGTGAGTAGATTCACATTACTGGTTAGTGATCTAAATAGTGCTGAGTTTGTGTTGAAAGATAGTGATGTTTGTAAGAAACAGTTGGGAACTCTACCTTCTAAGTGGTCAGTGCAAATTATGATCATAAAAAGAACTACTAATCTAAATGCAATGCCATTGGTGGAATTGATTGGGATTCTTCAATCATATGAAGTTGATATGAAGATTGATGATAAGAAGCAGACTGGTAACACTTATGGATGTGCTTTGAAAGCTCAAATTCCTGTGAACTCAATTCACTATCCTAATCAAGCTCAAGCTCAACCTCAATCTCATACGAATTGTCATTTTGGAAGTTGCTATTTAACTAATCAATCCTTTGTTTGATACAATGCAAATGGTTATGGAGGTCATTCTGGTCAATTTGGTGATCTAGTGCTTATCAGTCATCTAATGTGATTTCTGGTATGAGTGGAATGAGTGTGAATGGGTTAGGAGACAAAGACATGTTGTACAAAGCTTTTGTTGCTGGTCATGAAACTTTTGTGGCTGGAAGTTTGACTCAAGCTGAACTGGCTAGAGAAGATCTTGAACAACTATTTCCTGATGACTTGGAAGAGATTGACTTGAAGTGACAAATGACCATGGTAAGTGTGAGGGCAAACAGATTCTTCAAGAATACATGAAGAAACAATTTTAGGAAGGATAATGGAGATAGAGTTGGATTTGACAAATCAAAGGTGAAATGCTTCAACTGTGATGATTACGGTCACTTTGTTAGAGAGTGCATGGCACCTAAAAGGATGAAAAACAACTATCAAAGGAACAGTTACCAAGTGGTGGAAGATGATCAAAAGAAGTTGACAGCTGTAGAAGGAAAAGTTGGGAATGATGAATCAAACTCAAGTGAACAGAAGCAAGCTTTGATCACATTTGGTGAATGGGATGAAGTTAAGGATGATGATTTCAAGAACAAGAAGGTTCAAGCTCTCATGAGTAAGATTGATTCGTTTTCAGCTGATGAGGTACTCTCCAACTCTTGTTCTGTTGAATGTTTGAACACTCTTAAATACACTACGGAACATAATCAAAGTTTTATTAAAAAACTGATTTGATTAAATTCATCAAAGAGAATTTTTGAAAACATAAAAGGTTTATAAAGAAAAAGTTGATTCACTTTCGAAGGATGTGGATGTTTACAAGGGTAAATTGGGTAGATTGAAAACTCAACATGAAAATTATTTGATAGATTCAAGAAGGTAACAAATGAATTTGAAAGTGCAAAATTTCAAGTTGAAAAATTTAATTTGTTATTTAAAACTTTGAATGGAATAACTGAAAATCAGATTGTGAGCAAAGTTAAGGTTGGTATTGGTTATAATGATGTACCACCACCATTTGATGATAACTATTCTATCAAACCTGAAACTACAATTTTGAGAGTAGTCTATTTGATGTGAAAGCTTTTGATGATGTTTATGTGTTACAATCTAATGTTGATTTGAAATTGAAACATATTGATAAAACTTGCTCTTCTGTGCATAATGTGACTGATTTGCATGCTACTACTAGTCTTAAAGTTATTTTTAATATTGTAGCACGTCATAATGTAGAAGGGTCAAGTAATTGTGTGTTTGATGAAGAGTTAATTGAAGAGGAAAATGTTGTTAAGAATGCACAAGAGTTTAATTTTGAGTATGTTGGTGTCTGTAATTTCATTTCAAACAATATCAATTCATGTAATAATTTAGATTTGTTATATATTGAAGAAGAAATTTTGGAATGTGTTCATGACTGGTTGAATGAAAGATGATATAATTTTCATAATATGAATGCTTCTGTGTTTTCTAGACGTGATGTTGGGATTAAAATGTTTGAAAAATGAGTTTAAGTTCATTAATACTGCTCATTAATACTGCACAACTACTGCTCATTAATATTGCATGTATACCAGTTACTACTTCAAGTGTATTGGTTAATACTGCTAAATACTGATGGTTACTACTGCTGAAGAGTGTTACTACTGCCGTCTCCTGTTACTACTACATGAACAATTTAGATAATTCTTATATTAATTTGTAATTATCTCTTCCTTATTTGTAGCAATTGTAGTTATAACACAATTGTGATTGTAAAGTCGTTTCCTAGAATAACTAGGTTAGTCTCAAGGGCTATATATATACGAATCCTTGTATTAAGAGAAACACATATATTGATAATTCTTTAAGATTAATATATTGAGACTTATAATTTGATATTTGTTATTGTTCTTGTTCTTTTGTTAACAATATTCGTTTAATCAATAAAACTTGTGATATCAAAGTGTTTATATCCGCTGCTAAACTCCTTTGATAGATCAAGGTATTCGTTCAACGTGTGGTTGTGTTTACATAAACCATATTGATCCTGACAACTGGCATCAGAGCACATGAGGTGCTCAAGATCTACAGATCTACAAGTTTTTGTTGAAGCCTTAACAAGAAGCAAGTTACTATCAATCATGACAGATGTGGTGGTAAACAAAGTTCCGGTATTGAACAACAATGATTTTGACATCTGGAAGTTGAGAATACAACAACACATACTGCTATGTGATTATGCAGTATGGGATGTAATTGTGAATTGGAACAAACCAGATCTCACCCTATCAGCTGATGGAACACCTGGAGTTGTTCATCCTCCAACCACAGATCAAGAAAGAAGAGAAAAACAGACTGGAATCAAAGCTCTCAGTATTCTTCTAATTGCTATTCCTAATGAATACCAATCTCAATTTGAAGAATATGAAGATGAAAAGTCTCTGTGGGAAGCTCTTGAGAAAATATTCAGTGGAACAAAGAACACCAAGAAGAACAAGAAGGCTATTCTCAAACAAGAGTATAAAAACTTCAAAGCCTTAAAAGAAGAAAGAATGTCTTTGACCTTTGAAAGATACAAGAAGCTAACAACAGAGTTGAGCAGTGCTGGAGTACGAATTGACAAAGATGACTTGAATAGGAAGTTTCTCAGATCTTTGGGAGATGAATGGACTATATACCCAATATCATACATACATGGTGATGTTCTAGAAGAGATGGAACTGGATGATTTATACAATGACTTGAGGGTATTTGAAGCTGAAGTTGAAGCCAAAAAGACTGTCAACAGTAACAACAATATTAACACTTTTAATATTGCCCTAGTTACACCAGTTGGAACATCTGAGAATGACAACTTAGAAGATGCTTCCTTTGAAGCCTTTATGTCACAAAGTTCATGCTCAGGACTAACCAATGAAGACTTAAGACAGGTTCATCAAGATGATCTATAAGAGATGGATCTCAAGTGTCAACTTGCTATATTATCATTGAGGGCAAGAAGATTTGTGAATAGAACTAGGAGAAGATTTACTCCTAGAAGCAATCATAGGGTTGGATTTGACAAAAGCAAAGTCAAGTGCTTTGACTGTGGTGAACTGGGACACTGTGCAAGAGAATGAAAAAAAAAATCAAAATCCAACAATTCAAGGAACACTCAAGAAAGTACATCAACAACCCTGCTTACACAAGATGTTTTTGGCTATGACTGGAATGATCTAGCTGAAGAGACCACTCAAAACAAAGCTCATGGCATGTGTAGTCTCAACTGAAGATTCATCTGCCATTGCTGATGATGTTTTTGGCTATGACTGGAGTGAAGTCGCAGAAGAAGTTAATCAGAACAAAACTCTTATGGCTATTGCATCATCCTCCAAGGACACTGAACCATAATCTCTCTCACCTGAGGTAAATTCTAAACTATGTTCTCCTGAAAGTAAAGATGTCATGCTTAAGTATAGAAATCATAATCAAATTATTTGTGACACAATTAAAACATTAGAAGAACAAAGAAGATCAGCCTCTGGGGGAATAGAAAACCTAGAATCTCTAATAAAATCTTACAAAGCTAATGAATTAAGCTATCAAGAAAAGATAAAGTTTGTGGAATGGGAAAGAGATGACTTGTTAGTAAATTGAAGGAAGCTATGGAAGAAATTAGAAGAATTAATGAGGAAAAAGATAAAGTTGAATTGAATGTAGGAAAATTAGAATATGCTTCATAATCTGTAAATAACGTAATTCAACAACAAATCATTGGAAAAGCAAAGTCGGGAATAGGTTATAAATAAGTAGCCATGCCATTCAACCAAAATTACATTCCTCCATATTTAGACAAACCTAGAATTCCAATCTCACAGACACCACCAACAGAATCATTCAAAGTTGATCCAATCAACTATGAAGAAGTTCTGATTAAGGACGTAGTTGAAGAGAGTAAACCGGAGATTGTGAAAAATATTGATATTCCTCTAGAAAATAATTAGATCACAATTGAAGGAATACTCAACAAAATTCACAAAGTCTAGTGTCAATGTTGCCCACTCAACAGATTAAGAAAGACACTAAAAAACTAGTAAAAGTATGTTACATTTGTGGAAATCAGAGAGATAGGAACCAATTAAGATCTCAGAAACACCAAGTTCAAATCCTTAAAAGACTAGTAAAAGTATGTTACATTTGTGGAAAGGAAAATCACTTTGCAAAAAATTGTTTTTATAACCCTGAAAATCAAAAGAAACTGCTTCAAAAGCATCATAGAGGGTTGGGGTATAACAACAAGTTTGAATCATCTCAAAACCATGGAAAATCTACTAAAAAATTCCAAACCTGTAGTTGTTAACTAACCAAAAAGAAAATATACCATCCACAGTACTAACAGAGTTTTTACTAAAAGGTAGAAGGAGCATTAAAAAAAATTCACATGTTTTTAAACACAGTAGAAACAGAGTTAATACTGCAAATCAGAATTATGTTAATACTGCAACTGTTAATAATGCAAAACAGAATTGTGTTAATATTGCAACTGTTAATACTCCAAAACAATATTGTTACTACTTCATGTGTTAAGACTGCAAAACAGAATGGTGTTAATACTGCAGCTGTTAATACTGCACAACAAAAGTCTGTTAATACTGCAAAACAAAATTTTGCTAAAACTGACTCTGTTAATAATGCAAAACAAAAGTATGTTAATACTGCACCTTTTAAAAATAGAAAAAAAAACTTAAAAGGTTTGGAGACCAAAGGTCAAAGCGACTCACCCACCTGCACAACCTGATTTTGAAAACCTAATCCAAAGGAAGGTGAGTTACTTTGATGAGATGGGTAAACCCAAGTCAACTTTGGCTTGGGTTACCAAAAGGAACTAATTCTTTTCATTATGTACAGGAACAACCAACAAAGAGGGAAGATAGCAGTTGACATGTAGATAGTGGCTGTTCCAGACACATGACAGGAAAAATATCATGTCTTCAAAACTTTGAACAAATTAATGGAGGATATGTTGCTTTTGGTGGAAATTCAAAGGGTGGAAAGATTACTGGAAAAGGAACCGTGAGCAATGGGAAGATCAACTTTGAAGACGTAAAGGAAGGTGAGTTACTTTGATGAGATGGGTAAACCCAAGTCAACTTTGTCTTGGGTTCCCAAAAGGAACTAATTCTTTTCATTATGTGCAGGAACAGCCAACAAAGAGGGAAGAGAGCAGTTGGCATGTAGATAGTGGTTGTTCCAGACACATGACAGGCAACATATCATGTCTTCAAAAATTTGAACAAATTAATGGAGGATATGTTTCTTTTGGTGGAAATTCAAAGGGTGGAAAGATTACTGGAAAAGTTACCGTGAGAAATGGGAAGATCAGCTTTGAAGATGTATTCTATGTTCAGTAGTTACAATACAACCTGTTAAGTGTGTCACAGGTGTGTGACAAGAAGAATACCACAATCTTCACAGATATTGAATGCTTAATCATGGAGCCTGGATGTGTGATTGATGAGAGCAAAGTACTGCTAAGAACACCAAGAAAGTACAATGGTTACTTTTTTTGACTTGTCCAAGATCTCTCCAACTGGAGCAGTAAATTTTTTTGTCTCAAAAGCAACCATTGATGAATCAACACTAAGGCAGAGGAGGATATGTCATATGAACTTCCAGAACATCAATCAACTGGTCATATCCAATCTGGTGAGAGGTCTTCCCAACAAACAATTCTCAGTTGAAGATAACTGTGTAGCTTGTCTTAAAGGAAAACAACACAAAACCTCTCACTAATCAAAGGAAATTAACACCATTGCTACTCCTTTACATTTACTGAATATGGATTTGTTTGGTCCAAAAAATGTAAGGAGCATAGCCAAAAAGTCCCATTGTCTAGTAATCACTGATGATTATACTAGATACATCTGGGTGTACTTCCTAGCAACCAAAGATGAAACAAGCCAGATACTCATATCATTCATCACAAAGGTACATCAAATCAATCTCAGAGTAAAGAAGATCATATGTGACAATGGTACTAAATTAAAGAACAATGTGATGAATGCCTTCTGTGACACAAAGGGAAATGAAAGACATATCAGTGCATCAAGAACTCCCCAACAAAATGGAGTTGCTGAAAGAAGAAACATAACTCTAATTGAAGCTGCAAGGAGTTTGTTAGCTGATTGAAACCTACCTATCTTCTTATGGGCAGAGGATGTTAATACTGCATGCTATGTGCAAAACAGAGTGCTACTGGTAAAATCTCAGAACAAGACTCCCTACAAACTGCTTCACAAGAGACAATCCTTATTAAGTTTATTTAGAGCCTTTGGGTGCCCATGTACTGTTCTAAACTCAAAGGACTACCTTGGAAAGTTTGAAAGCAAAGATGATGTTGGATACTTTGTTGGCTATTTCTCACAAAGTAAAGCCTATAGAGTGTACAATCATAGGACTAGTATTATTGAAGAAAGTGAAAATGTCTCCTTTAATGAGAACACCCCAAACACACAAGGAAAGGGACCAAACTGGTTGTTTGATATTTATGCCTTAACAAAGTCTTTGGATTTTGGATATGAGTTCACACAACCATCTAATCTCAACACTGCCACTACTTATCCTACAACATCAACTTCACCTCCAGTTACCGGGACTGAAAGATTAAATGTAATGGAGTATGTCTATCTTCCAGTATACACAACTGATCCCCCTGATCTTGCTGATACAATTGAGAAAGATATTGAAGAAGAAGTATCTCATAAAGTATCTCAAGAAGAGAGCAGTTTGAATACTGGAGAGAGCAACACTAATGGAACAAGTACTCCACTTCCTACCTCTGAAAATGTCCTCAGAGTAAATGGAGTACCCCACATGATAGAAGTTGATTCAGATGGAGTCGAACAACTGGTAGCTGATGAAGATACTGATGATGAAGTCTTCACTCCTAAAAGTACCGGTACTACTTCTTTTGTATCTGACTTACCAGAACCTAATAAAACAAACTTGCAATCATCCATAAGGGTAGAGAAGGTTCCAACTTCCAGAATCCACAAGAAACATACTATCTCTTAAGTAATGGGTGACTTTGACATATCCATGCAAACAAGGAGGTAAACCAAGCCACATAAAGATGATCACATAGATCTGAATAATTGTATGTATGCTTGTTTCCTATCTCAACTTGAACCAAAGAGAGTCCAAGAGGCTCTCCTAGACCCAAAATGGATTGAGGCAATGCAAGAAGAACTCCTACAATTCAAGTTACAGTATGTCTGGACCTTAGTATAGTTTCCTAAAGGAAGAAAGGTTATTGACACTAAATGGATATTCATGAACAAGAAAGATAATTAAAAACAAGGCAAGATTGGTAGCTCAAGGATACACACAGGAAGAAGGGATTGACTATGAAGGAGTATTTGCTCCGGTAGAAAGGATGGAAGCTATCAGAATCTTTCTTTCTTAGGCATCCTATAAAGGATTCAAGGTGTATCAATTGGAAGTCAAGGGTGCCTTTCTGTATGGGATGATAGAAGAGGAGGTGTATGCCAGATAGCCTCCTGGCTTTGAAGATCCTAAACATTCTCATTTAGTTTATAAACTGGATAAAGCACTATATGGTCTTCATCAGGCTCCAAGAGCATGGTATAAAACACTATCTGATTACCTGCTCAAGAAAAATTTCCAAAGAGGAACAATTTACAAGACTCTTTTCATCAAAGAGTTCACACTGATATTCTCCTTGTCCAAATATATGTGGATGACATCATCTTTGGATCCATAAAAGATGCTTTGTGCAAGGAGTTTGAACAGTTAATGCACAACAAGTTCAAGATGAGCTCCATGGGAGAATTAACCTTCTTTCTTGGTCTTCAAGTCAAACAGAAACCAGATGGTCTCTTTATCACTCATCCAAATATGTGAAAGACATATTAACCAAGTTTGGATTTTTGGAAGCAAAGATTGCAAGTACACTTGTGGAAACACATAAGCAACTGATTGCAGATCTTAAGGGGGAGGATGTAGATATACACAACTATAGGTCTATGATTGGGTCTCTCATGTATCTAACAGCATCAAGACCTGATATTATGTTTGGAGTCTGTGTATGTGCAAGATATCAAACCAAGCCCAAGATGTCTCATCTTCATGCAGTCAAGAGGATCTTTAGATATTTGAAAGGAAAACCTACACTAGGTTTATGGTATCCGAAGGATTCTCTGTTGGGTTATAACTTAGACAAACCAGTTTAACCTATAAACAATACGCTTAACAACAAGAAAAGTAACTTAACCGATTATTGCGGAAGACATTAAGAGTTACTACGGAAGAACAAGTTAGTGCGGCTGTCCAATCATAAAGTTGCTACGGAAGATAACAAGTTGATGCGGTCATAACAAGTTACTACGGAAGACCAACTTGTCGTGCAAGAATAATCTAATTAGAGTTATAATTAGATTATGTTTATATTTCCTTTTGTAATTAGATTTAGTTTCCTTATTCTAGATAACGATATATTTAGATAAGGATAGAAGATGTTTCCTAGTTTATCTAGGTCGGCCTCAAGGTCTATATAAAGATAGATCCTTGTATGATAGAAAACACGTTGTATTGATACTTTCATTAATATGATTGATGCTTATAATTCGACTATATTATGTTTGTTCTTATTGCTTTAATATTACATTATATTGTTCGACAACTCGTTAATATTGAAGTGTTCATCCGCTGCTGAACTTCTTCAATAGATCACGATCTTAACATAGGCGAACTGATTAGTTTACATTGGCTAATCCGATCCTGACAAGTGGTATGAGAGCACAGGAGGTGCTTTAGATCCATTGATCAACGAGTTTATAATCCTCATAAACAAGAATCAATATAACCATCATGACTGAACTTGCAATCGGCAAAGTTCCTATTCTAAATAGCAACGAATTTGACTTATGGAAGCTACGAATCAAGCAACACATTCTGCTATCTGACTACACAGTTTGGGACGTGATCATCAATGGTAACAAACGTCCTACCCCCCAAGGAGCTGATGGAGAACCTGGTGTTCTCGCTCGACAAGTATTGTCTGATCTTGAACGGAGAGAAAAACAAACCGAAATCAAAGCTCTTAGTATTCTGCTAATTGCCATTCCCAACGAATATCAATCGCAATTTGAAGAATACCAAGATGCAAAATCGCTATGGGAAGCTTTGGAGAAAAGATTCAGCGGAACAAAGAATACAAAGAAGAACAAGAAAGCACTCCTTAAACAGGAGTATGAAAACTTCAATTCCCTGAATGGCGAACGAATGACTCAAACGTTTGATCGATATAAAAAGCTCACCGGAGAGATGATCAGCGCATGCATTAAGTATGATAAGGATGATCTCAACAGAAAGTTCATAAGAGCCTTAGGAAAGGAATGGATAATATACACAGTTTCCTACAGACAAGGAGACACTTTCGAAGAACTGGAATTGGATGATATTTACAACGACTTAAGAGTCTTTGAGGCTGAAGTGGAAGCAGAAAGACTAGCAATGGCAGCCACAGTATTAACAATGCTAATACTGCACTTATTACAACTTCTGGAGGAACAAAACCTGAAATCAGTGAAGAGATTTCATTCGACGCCTTTATATCTAAATGCTGAAGTCTCACAGGTGAAGACGTAAAACAGATGCATCAGGACGACTGTGATGAAATTGACCTAAAGTGGCAATCTGCTATGCGGGCGTTACGAGCACGAAGATTTGTAAACAGAAGAGGAAGAAGATTCAATCCCAGAAACAATGAACGAATCACTTTCGACAAAAGCAAGGTGAAGTGCTATGAATGTAACGAATTAGGTCACTTTGCTAGGGAATGTCCAAACAAGTCTAAAACCAACAATCCACGATCCACTCATGACACAAATCAGAGTGCACTCATGTCGCAAGACATATTTGGATATGATTGGAGTGACTTAGCTGAAGAAACAAGTCAAAACAGGGCGCTAATTTCTGAAGAACAAAATCCTGTTTACGTAGAAGACACTATTACTGTTCACCATGCATGCATAGCAGTAGTAATGGATGATGCGGACATTGTTCCTACGGAGGACATAGTTACTGCGGAGCTAGTTTATACTGATGTTGGAATTACCGAAATTGGCAACAACGTACTTGGATATGACTGGAATGATGATGATCAAGGAGCAACACAAGAGGATGCTCTAATGGCTATTGACTCACCAACTCCAGAAACCCCATCTCTTATGGCCGAGGTAAATTTTAAACTATGTACTTTTGAGTGTAAAGCTATAATTGTTAAGTACAAAAATCATAATCAATTGATGAGTGATTCAATCAAAATATTAGAAGAACAAAGACGATCAACAGCTAGGGTAATTGATAACTTAGAAAATCAGATCAAGTCACACAAAATCAATGAACAAAGTTATCAAGATAAACTTAATCTATTTGAATGGCAAAGAGATGACTTACTACTTAAACTTAAGATGGCTAGGGACGAAATCAAAAGATTAGAACAAGAACATGACAAAATTGAGTTAGATGTAGGGAAATTAGAATTTGCTTCGAAATCAGTAAATGACCTATGCCAACAACAAATACATGGAAAGGTAAAAGCTGGTTTAGGTTACAAAGAAGTTGCCCCTCCGTTTAACCAAAACTACATTCCACCATCTTTAGATGAACCTACAATTCCTATCTCTCAGACACCTCCAAAGGAATCATTCAATGTTGATCCAATCAACTATGATGAAGTTCTAATTGAGGACTTAGTTGAAGAGAGTAAGCTTAATATTGTGAAAAATAAGGACATTCCTTTAGAAAATCACCTTATCACAATAGAAGGGTGTACTCAACAATCTTCACAAAGTTTAGTGTGTATGCCACGTCCTGACCCCATTAAAAAGATCAAAACACCCACTGAAAGAAAGCCCAAAACAGTCCCTAAGGAACACAAAAAGACTTGGAAACATATAGGTAAGAGAGGAAACCAACGAAACATGAACCAAGTAAAAGCTCAGAAGGGTAAAAGTGTCAACAGTTCAGGGAAGGGATGTTTTATTTGTGGTAAATCAAATCATTATGCAAAAATTTGTTATCATAATCCTCAAAATCAATTGCATGTGATTCAAAAACCACATTATGGGGTGGGTTACACAGGAAGGGTTGCCCATAAAAATAAATCCATGAATCCTAGTAACAAATCAA
>CAJVGC010000592.1:3662385-3956651 GCA_910822075.1 Senecio squalidus
CCATGGAACCCTTACTAACGGACGATTAACCAACTTACTGCGGACTTATTTGTTAATACTGTATATACCATATTAAAAGGTTTCTTAAGCAATAAGAATACCCTAATTAATGGTGATTTGACAAGTCAAAATACAACTTGTAACCAACTTTTACACGTGGCAAGTTCCGATTGGACCTATTTTTTAAAATTCAGGCGCGAGGCACAGCTACTACTGACACGTGGCATTGTTTAATTGGACCGTTACATTTAAATCATTACCCGCGTCTAATCGGAGTCATCAAGTTGTTACAAAATTTCAGTATAAATAGGGGTTCTTTTTAACCGTTTAAAAATTACCTTTTCTTAAAACCCCTAAATCTTCATAAAAAGTTACCGTTAGACTAAAAATTTCTCAATTTTTCTTACCTTTTGTGACTAACTGTTTGCCTTCTTGTTCATTAATCTCATAATCATCCCTCAAAATTACAACAATGGCAGAACTACAGTTTCATAAAACACACAATATGGTAGCTTTCTTGGAGAAGAATGATGAAAACGCTGACTTCCACCAAATCATTGATTTCTTGAATCAATCGAAAATAAAAACGGCGTTAACCATTAATCCAGAAATTAATGAATCTCACATTAGGGATTTCTGGACATCCGCTGAACTGGATGATGTAGAGGCGGCCATTAATGCTGTGGTGGATGGCAAAGCAATCAAAGTTACGGAGACATTACTACGCAAACATCTACAACTGAAAGATGCGAAAGGTATAGTAAAACTCTCCTAGGAAATCTTGACTGAAAATTTTACAAAACTGGGATATGAGGGGGATTTAAATACTTCGACCTTTCACAAGGCAAAACTCTCCCCTCAATGGAAATTTTTGTTGCATACTTTGCAACAGTGTATATCCCAAAAACGGACTGGATGGCATGAAGGTAGCTCTGCCTTAGCTACTGCCATGGTCTGTTTGGCAACAAAAAGAATATATAATTTTTCATACATGATTTTTGAAGGAATGCGATGGAATCTTTTAAATCCAAAACATAAATTTTTAATGTATCCTCGCTTTCTTCAACACCTTTTTAACTGTGAGCTTAAAGATCTTACTAGATCAGAAAAATGCTTTTTCTCACATGCTCATTCAAAGAAAGTTTTTACAAATATGAGGCAAGTTAATAAGGGCAGTTCATCCAATGTGACACCATTGTTCTCTACAATGATGGTGATCACTGTTCCTCCAGCTGAAGGACAAGTGACTTCACCTCTGTCCCAACCCCCAGCTGCCACCATCAGTACTACTGCAATATCTGTGGGCACTAGTGCCATATCTGAAGCAGGTACTGAAGGTGTAATCCCTGAGGTTACTACGGCAGTTACTACTGCTCATGTGCCTCCAGTTGCTACTGTGAGTTTTACTCCAGTTGCTACTGCACCAGTTACTACTTCTAAAGTAACTAAACCCACTGTTTCATCACCTCACAAACCATCAAAGGCTGCTTTCAAAAGACTCAAGAGGGTTACTCAGCCTCTTGTTTCTAAAACCATCCCCCATTCTCACACTTCAAAATCATTACTTGAAACATCTTCATGAATGACACAAAATTTAGGGGAAAACATTGAACATACCCCCTTGTTCACTGAGTTGGTCCATAAGGAGGGGGGAGACCATGTAGGGAGGGCTGATACTACTGCAGCTTTCACTTCTTCTAGTGAAGCTCAGGACAGTATCAACATAACTAAGACCCAAACTACGGCAACACCATCCACTGCTGAGGACTTGTTCTCATCTTTGGAAGGTGGTCCCTGGCGCCAAGAGACCATGGGAGAGTTACATGCTTCTGCTAGGCAGGAGGGTTTCTCTTTTCCCTATGATCAACCTCCTGTTGGTACCCAACAGGAAAGGGGTGAGGGTAGTAGTGGTCCATTTTTGGAATTGATGGATTTGTACCGATCTCTAATGGTGAAGGTGGAAAAACAGGGTGAAATGCTTTCTACTCTCACATCTTTGGTGCAACAGGTACTGGCACAACAAGCTTTATTATCAGCCCAGTTACTGCCCAAAAGAATCACCACACGAAGTGCCCTCCAGTTCCTCATCTTCAGATGACTCTCCTGCAGCTGATCAAAAGGGGGAGAAAGAACACATACATCTTTTCTCATCTGAGGAGAGCAAGGGTGAAGATAAGAGAAGTGAAGAAACTGTGATCACTGCCACTTCCAAACAGGATGAAGATATGGAAATTGTAAGTGCACTTGAGGGGGAGTTAGAGGTAGAGATTGATAATATGGTGGTGGATGAAGAAGGGGAGAAAATGATAATAGATGCTGATACTGAACAAATGGTTCAGGGGGAGCAGCAAGAAGTGAAGCAAATGGTTGAAGAAACAGTAGAACAAATGGAGATTGAAGCAGAAATCATTCCTGAAGTTGCTACTGAACCAATGGTTACTACTGACTCACTTGCTGCGGACCCAGTTAATGCGGATGATGAGATGGATGCTGCGGACTCAATTGCTGCGGACACAGTTGCTACTGATCCTATGATTACTAGTCCAGTTGCTACAGACATAGTTACTACGGACACAGTTGCTACTGACCCTATGGTTACCAGTCCAGGTGCAGATGATGATGATCAATCATACTTGTTCACAACCACTCCTCCCACATTTTATCAACTTCAAACCCTTTACATGCAATACATTCTGAAGCTACAACACTTTCAACCACAACAACTGAAGCTTCTGTTCCTACCATTGATCAACAAGAAGCTGCAAATGTCTTAATCCAACAAGAGATGACAAGAACAACTGTCATGGATGATGAAGACACTATAGCATCACAGTTGCTTAAGATCAAAGAAGAAAAGCAGAAACAAGAAAAGGAGAAAGCAGAAGAGGAAAGGAAGAAGATGATAGCTGAACTAGTTGCTAGACAAAGAGAAGCAGCTGCATTGGTTGCTAAACCCTCAGCAACTTCTCTAACCTTACCTGAACAATCTGCTAGTGTGTCTGTTTCTACAGGTAGATGGGGATATGTTACTGTGGATAAGAAGAAGAAGAAGATTCAGAAAGTTGACCTTGATGCTCCAGAACATAAAGACAAAGGCAAAGCTGTAGTTGTGGAGAAATCAAAGGAAGAAAAGATGGAGGAAGAAAGGCTTGCTAAGAAGAAAGCTGCAGAAGAAATAAATTTTCAAAATCTTCTAACAGAAGAAGAAATAGAAAGGCTAAGACAAGAGCAAGAAGAAGCAGAATTAATGCTCAGATTGGCTACTGAGCATGAGCAGGCTGAAAGGGAAAGAAAAAGGAAGATAGCTGAAGAGGATGAGCTCCATGCAAGATTGAATCAATCTCCAACTCCAGAAGAGAGAGAAAAGCTAAACAGAATTGCTGAGGAGGATGCAATTCGAGCTAAGGAGATGGCAAATGAGGACATTTTGAATGATCTAGTTCGTCAAGGTTTGGTAAAGTCAGATGAATTGCTTGCAATGAAGATGCAGGAAGATGAACAGAAAATCAAAGCCAAAGCCAAGCCTGAGAAGAAGAAAGTGTCCAAATCCACACGTACCAAGCTAGCTGAAGATAGGGAGAAATATACCACCTATCTCAAGAGCAAAGGTTATAGTGGTAGATCACTAGGTCCTATGAAATTGACTAACATGTTGGATCTTGTGAAGGAGGAAAAACAAAAGGAAGCAAAAAGAGAAGCTGCTCTTGCACGAATTCAAGAGAAGAAAAAGCTAGATGCAGAAAAGGCAATCAAAGCTGCACTGAAGACTAGAAGGAAAGTGTTCCTTGAGCAAGAACCTGTTGATACTATTCCTGCTGTAGAGAAGCCAAGTGAGAAGCCCAAAAGACAAAAGTTAGCATCAAGGAGGATTCCAATGCCTCCAGCCAAAAGACAGAAAATGGAAGATGCTGCTGCTTCTCAACAAGAACCTGAAAGTATGGAACAAGATCCTCCTATGACTACTCAAGGGGGAGATTATTCTGCATACATAAATCATGAAGAAGGTCTTAGGTTTACTCCATTGGCTGTAAAACCTCCAATAATCATAGACTGGAAGTTCCTTGGTGGGCAGATGGGTACTGAGTATGAAGTCACTAGACAAGATAGATCAAAGAAAGTGCTTCATGCTTTCCACCAAGCAATCAGAGATTTTGACAGAGATGATTTGGAACGAATGTACAAAATTGGAAAAGTCAAATTTTCTCATCAAGGAGGTCAATGTTCAGGAATAGATCTTGCTATGGACGTTCTATGTGGATTATTTGAACCAGGATACATCAAGAAAAGTTCAGTGTTCAAAAGAGGAAGTCCAACTAATCCAGTAATCAAGTGGTTCATTTATGATCAAAGTGGTGTCTACTCACTTAGAAGAAAGGAGGGAGCCATGGAATTTTATTTGGTGGATGTCCAATATCCACATGGACTGAAGACGTTGGAAGAGATGATTGAAGTCAAGCTCAATGGACTTCATGATTCACCACTTGCACATGAACTAGTTTGGAGGATCTTGGTGCAAATCATAGATGAAAAGACAAAAGGAAAAGAAGGTGATTGGCCTAAACAAAGATGAATGAAAATTTGTAATTAACTTGAAACAGTTAAATCATCTTTTGTTAATGAAAATAGTTAGTACGGTCGGAGCATGAAACTTGTACTTTTGATTGTTCATAAAAGTTCAAGGTTAGGGGGAGATTGTTGGGTTATAACTTAGACAAAACAGTTTAACCTATAAACAATACGCTTAACAACAAGAAAAGTAACTTAACCGATTAATACAGAATACATTAAGAGTTACTACGGAAGAACAAGTTAGTGCGGCTGTCCAATCAAGTTACTACTGCTGTTAAAGTTGCTACGGAAGATAACAAGTTGATGCGGTCATAACAAGTTACTACGGAAGACCAACTTGCCGTGCAAGAATAATCTAATTAGAGTTATAATTAGATTATGTTTATATTTCCTTTTGTTATTAGATATAGTTTCCTTATTCTAGATAACGATATATTTAGATAAGGATAGAAGATGTTTCCTAGTTATATAGGTCGGCCTCAAGGTCTATATAAAGATAGATCCTTGTATGATAGAAAACACGTTGTATTGATACTTTCATTAATACGATTGAGGCTTATAATTCGACTATATTCTGTTTGTTCTTATTGTTTTAATATAACATTATATTGTTCGACAACTCGTTAATATTGAAGTGTTCATCCGCTGCTGAACTTCTTCAATAGATCACGATCTTAACATAGGCGAACTGATTAGTTTATATTGGCTAATCCGATCCTGACATTTCTCCCTTTAAACTGATTACATCTACTGACAGTGATTATGGTTGTGAGAGTTGGGATAGAAAATCTACATCAGGTGGATGTCAATTTTTGGGTTTCAACATTGGTGTCCTGGAAGTGTAAAAGCAACAACTGTGTCCACTTCATCCACAGAACATAGTATGTTACAACATCCAATTGTTGTGTTCAGGTGTTATGGATACAAAATCCGATGATGGATTATGGATAAGCTTTCATAAATACTCCTATCTACATTGATAACAAGAGTACAATCAGCATCATCAACAATCCTGTGAAGCATTCCAAGACCAAGCACATTGAGATTAGATTCCACTTTATCAGAGATTACAATGAGAAGAAGTTTGATTCATGTTGAAAAAGTTCATACTGACAATCAGTTTGCAGATCTTCTCACAAAAGCCTTTGATGTGGGAAGATTTACATTCTTGATTAGTTAGTATAGGCATGCTCAATATTGAATAAATAAGTACCAATTAGTACTTTAATTTTTCCAAATACAAGGCTCCTTGGTACTGCAGTAGTAACCTTCAAAGTTCATTAGTGCTTTACTTTTTAGTTCTACACTACGTTACTACTGGTCTGATTAGTACTGCTAGTAGTTTCATTACTACTGCAGAACTAGTTAATAATGCAAGCAGTTTTTTTTAATACTGCTGGAATGGTTAGTACTGCTAGTAATTTCATTACTACTGCTTGACTGGTTAGTATTGCCAGTGGTTTCATTACTACTGCAGGACTGGTTAGTACGGCTCGTATTGTCATTACTACTACTGCCCTGGTTACTACTGGCAAATGGTTACTACTATAACGGTTAGTACTGCAGGGTAATTTTTAAACAATAAATTACTTGTTACTACTGCGTTGACAAGTCAAAATTTCAAGTTGCAACTCACTTTTACATGTGGCAATCCACAATTGGACCTAATTTTTGAAACTACGGTGCACGTCTAGTCACAACATGTCCAACATGTTGCCACAATTGGCCTATAAAAGGGTTTCGTTCTAAAATTCAAGTTTTCAAAAATCCCCAAACTGTTAGAACCCTAATTTTTCTCCATTCAGTTGCAATTGCTAAAATCTTTTCTCAAACACAAATGGCTGCCCTAAAATTCATTGATGGCCACAATGTATGTGCCAATCTGAAAAAAACCAAAGATAATCAAGAGTTTCATCAGATTATTGATTTCTTGACCAATTCCTACATACAATAGGCTTTAACAATATGTCCAGAGATTCAAGAAGAACATGTAAGGAATTTATGGGTTACTATTGCTGTCTCTACAGAAGGGAATGTTTTTGTTATCTCAGCTACTATGGATGGCAGAAAGATCACTATCTCTGAAGCTTCTCTAAGAACCCATCTTCAACTTCAAGATGAAGAAGGTATATTCACTCTCCCTATACAAACACTTTTTGAAAACTTTAAAAGAATGGGGTATGAGGGGTAACTAACTACAACTTCTTTTCAAAAATCTATGTTGTCCCCTCAATGGAAATTTTTGATGCATACTTTGCAACAATCCCTCTCTCAAAAGAGAACTGGTTGGAATGAAGTAGGCATTTCTTTGGCTACTGCCATGGCTTGTCTTGCAACAAACTAATCTTTCAATTTTTCAAAACCGATATTTGATGGTATGTTGTGGAAGTTGGCTCATCCTAATCAAATGGAAGAAAAGTGTTTGCATACATGAAAAGAGTCAATAAAGGTTTTTCTGGTCATGTTACCATTGTTCTCTACAATGATGGAGGTAACTGCTTCTTCAGGTGAGAGACAAAGTGATCAACCTTTGTCTCAACCCACAACTTCCCCTGTATCTACTGTGAGTAACTGTACAGATCCACCTATGATTACAACACTAGTTCCTACTATCACTCCTTCTATGACTGAAACAACCAACACATCTGCTTCTCAACCTACCCAACAACCACCTGTTGTCAAACACTTTCAAAGAAAGGAAAAGAGAACTCTGTTGGGGTGAGAAATTGACTGGATGAAGCTACGGAGTCTGGAAGAGTGGATTGAATAAAGATGATTTTAGTTCGTGGAGGGTCCGAACTAAAAACATGAATAATCCGAAGTGAATATTTCAGTTCGGGGAACATATTAGTTCAGATACTCCGAACTGACTAAAGTTCCTCCGAACTGAATTCAACCTGAAGAATAACTTAAGTCAAGACTGGTCAACATTGAAGATTGTTGGGCCAAGAAATGGAATGGATGAAGCTATGGAGTCTTCTGTGTGGTTTGAATACGGATGATTTCAGTTCGTGGAGAGTCCGGACTGAAATCATCAAGACGATGTGAAAATTTTAGTTCGGGGAAAATGTTAGTTCAGATACTCTGAACTAAATGAAGTTCCTCCGACCTGAAAATAAGCTGAAGAATAACTTAAGTCAACATTGAAGATAACAATTCGGAGGTGATGTGTAAAATCTAGTCTTAAATTTAACCTACTAATTCACGCAATTACACACTTATAGGCAGTGGACCTATTCGTATGTAATATAGTTTAAAAGCAAGTAAAGGTTCGTTCGCAGGGACTAATATGTTTTAAATTCCGAATTAGCAATACTAGTTGTTTGTGGGGTTTTTTTTTATCGTAACGAAAGATTGATTAAAATTGCAAGTAATTAGTAAAAACTGATTAATGAAAATCGAGTACGAAAATAATTGAGATTATCAAATAATAAAGAAAAGACACTTGTTTGACACTTCACTTGTTTTCCATTCAAGTTTACGAAATCGATTAAATATTAAACTTCTAAAATATAGTAAAAGTCTTCTCGAATCTTTTATTAACTTTAACTACCTCTAATTACACCGTTCCTCTCAAATACAGTTATAATTATTAATAATTAAGCAATAAGTAACAAGCCTGTTTTTAGTGATTTAATCTTATAGAGTTTCCTCTCGAATAACTCCTCTAATTATCAAGTCCTTCCGAATCTTAACAACTAGACTTACTCAATTAAGTTTAATTACCTAGGTTGTGATTACTAAGTCCTCTCGAATCCTAGTAATTTTAAACGATTATAGACCGACCGATTATTACATACAACTTATTAATCTATCTAGATTCCTCTCGAATACCTAGAATATTGATTAAGTAAATTATATATAAACAACTTAAAAATAATATATTAAAACTTAAGCAAATAAGGATCACCGATTAAACACAAAAACATAAATAATCAATTACGAAAACTCGAACTTCAAACAAGATCCGTTGTGCAAACAAGCATAAAAAGAATTTAGCTCCTCATAACTAGGTCTGAAAAAGCAAATAAAGTCATGGAAAACATTCTGGAATAATAGTCTAAAAGGAAAAGAAACAAACTAAGAAATCGCCAAAACGTGTCGTGATCGTCGTTAGCCGAAAAGTGAACTCCCTAGCCTTAATTCTTGCCTGTAAACGAAATATCCAGCTCCAGAACTTTAGAATAATAATTGATTGAATGTATTTTCTGGCTGGAAAAGCTCGGTATTTATAGGCAAAAATCGTGTAGAAAACGTATTCGATACGAACTCGAAAACTGCCAAAAACCTACTGACTGCGCCGTTGACATTCTTTAGAACGACGCAGCGTGAGAATTTCTGTTTACTGCGTCGTTGTTCTTCATGTATGCGGCGTTGTAATTACTTGAAACAACTACTGCGTCGTTGTAAGGCCTATGTGCGCCGTCCCTCTTCAGATTTTTCATCATTTCTTCTCGTTTAACCCCGTTTCTTCCACCATATCCGCTTCCCGATCATGTAAACCTGTAAATTGGACAAAAACACTTTTCCACACAATTAAATGTAAAAATCCTATCCTATTCACCGTGTTTACTATGAAATGTGACAAAATATCGTAAATAAATAGTTATATAAATATCCGATATCAAATCCCCTCAAACTTGCCTTTTTGCTTGCCCTCAAGCAAAAACTGTTTTAAAAGTAATTATCAAAGCCAAAAATTAACATAACCAAACACCTCACGATTTTTATGGAAAGTAAAATCACACAAAACTCTCAAACTAGTCCAAACACCTCACGTATCAGATCTCCACCACTAGAGTCTAGGTACAACTAAACGGGGACTTTTATTTGAGTTATAATTTACAGGTAAAGGCATTTGAAAATATATAATGGAGTGTAAATGGGTTAAATAAAAATAATACAAAACTTAGATTAAATCAGAACTAAATAAACTCTCTAACGAACTGGATTGCTCAATTTTCTTCAACTTTTACTTTTTCCTCCGAATATACAAATTTCGTATATAATACAAGACTCAGTATACACTATTTCTCTTAAACTCTACAACTAAATTTTTTTTCGCTTTTCTGTTTTTTTCTATTTGTTTTTTCTTTTTTCACTTTTTTTTTCTTCATCCTAGTACATGTCTTACAATATAATATCCTCGTGGTAAGTACACATGCTCAAAAGGCTAACTTTATTACTATTTCTCCAAATTCAAAATAATACAAGGCAATGATATAACTTTTCTTTTATGCCTCAATAAACTCTAACTTCACTTCATATATAATAGCTATCAAAAAACTAAGTTCGGATCTAATCTAAAAAGAAACGAAAGTAAGGCGAGTGTACAAATTATATAGTAGTGTTTAGAAACAAAAAAATTTAGGCGCAAATTGGTTTACTAGAGTTTCTAACACTGAAATTAAGTGTTACAAAGGTTAGGCGGAAAATATATAAAAAGAAACGAAAAGGCTAACAAATGGGTTAATCCTAAATGCCCCTATCATTGTACCAAATCACACTAAGTTACCCTAATGTAATTGCTCGTATGTGGTCTCGAAATGTATGTTCTAAAGTCATCACCATCGGCACACTCATAGAAATGAAAAAGTAGTATTAAAAATAAATACTTTCAAAGGCTCAAACTCTCACTATTTTCCTGAGTAGGAGTAAAAATGTGTCTGGTTATGCTTAAAGTTGAAGGTATTTACCGACTAGACACGTTATATTTTTTTTATTTTTTCAATTTTTCGATTTTTTTGTATTTTTCTGACTCGAAAATATACAAATTAACACCAATCTAACACGATGGAAACTAAGCTAAGGGTCGAAAAATAAAATGTAGAATTTCCCGATGACCCCCCCCCCCCCCCCCCACCCCCCCTCCCCCCCTCCCCAAACTTAAGTAACACATTGTCCCTAATGTGTGAACGACTAAAAACTAAGGGAAATTATAAATAACACCTAAAAAGAAAAATAAATACAAAAATAGAAAGGTAGAAAGTGTAACCCGTCGTCAAATAACGAAATATAGCGTTGAACATCTGTTGCTGAACTGAATGCCAGGCTTATGAGCGGGTGCTGACTTACTGCCAGTCTTAAAAAAACTAAAAAAAAATGCAACCACACATGTTAGAATAATAAAGGAAAAATAAAAATAATACATAATAAAAAGGTCTATGAATAATAAATAGTACAAAAATAAATAATACAGAATAAGATACAAAATACAAAATCACTTAGTCAGCGTCCTCCATATCATCATCATCAGCATCCGGCTGTGGCTGGTAAGGAGGTGGGATATAACCGGGATAAGGCTCTGGATAGTAGAGGGCAAAGGGTGCATATGGTGAAGGTGGACCGGCAGAACTCGAAGCTTGGTGTCCCTGGGTGTACATGTTCTCCCAATAAGGCGGGTAACGGTCCTGGAAATACTCCTGCCGAGCCTAATACTGGGTGAACTGTCTCGAATCCTGGTCCCGCCCAAACTGCAAATGATGCATGCCATAAATCACCTGATCCATGCCAGAAATCACCTGATCCATGAATTGCCGCTGTGACATAGCCTGCGGTCTCGGGGGTGGTGGGTCGCGCGGTGCCAGGCCATCACGCATCAACGAAGTACCGATGGAGGTAAGAATATGCGCCCGAACCAAAGCATTTTGGTTTATCACCTTGCAGTGCACAGGACGGGAACATAAAGCAATGTTCTCCGGTGTGAATAAACCTAACGACTTCGCGAGCCGTGTAACCCAGTGACCGAAAACTAGACTGGTCGCGGATTGATGCCCACCCCTGTCTCCCATATATCGTGCAAGAGTCCATGGTACATTGACGTACCGCTGGGTGTCCCGATGACTGAACATGTGTAGTAACCACAGGTCTTCATTATAGCACTTGTCATGCTGGGTCGATCGGTGCAAAAATGTGTATGAGATACATTTCTGCAGTAACCGAAGGCTTGTAGACTGGATATCCCGTACCGGGCTGGTAGAGTGACGGCCCCCCATGCCCGTAAGCTCGAAACAAGCATTCTCTAAGTTAAAACCCGAAGAATCCCTGACTGCGTCCGCGAAGTACCCTTTCATCATGTTCTGATCCGCAGCCTCATCATCATCCAATAACCCTAGTAATCTCCCAAACTCAACCACGGTCACGTGGCGGGCCACTCCCCCTAATCGAAAAGATATCAGCGGCATCCTAAGAAACTGGTTAGGGGCAAAGGTAGTCTGAATGGAAATGGTGCAAAAGAACTCCAAAACCCATTCCCGAAATACGGGCTCATCCACCTTAAAAGCTCGCTCCCAGATCGGGATCACTACCTGAGCCGTCACACTGGCAGTAGGAAAGAACTCACTGATATCGATCTGAAGGTCCTGCAAAAGACCCCAGTCCAGATGTCTGGGTGCAACAACTGAGCGAGTCCGTAATGTTTCCAGACGCCCGTCTAGAATAGCCTTCCTAGCTGGGGTGGCGCCCGGCCACTGAATCCAAGGGTGGCTCTCAGGAAGTCCAACCTCAACTACCTGCTCATCTGCCCGAGGGGCTCGTGGAGCACCCCGACGTCTACGAGAACCACCTGCTCCCTGCACAACACAAATACCAAAACAAACGCCACCAAAATGTCAAAACAACCTAAATCCGGCCAAAACAAACAAAATCCGGCCAAAATGTCGCTGCCAAAGGTGTAGTAAAGTCAACATTTGGCCATAACCTGTTTGCAAATCGTAGGTACCAAAACCCCCAAAATAAATGACTAATTTTGGATGTAATAACACTGATTTTCGGCTAACTATGGAATCACTCTAAAATCCAACAAATAATCATCACAATCAGTTCTAATCAGTAAGAAAATGGGAATTAAACATTCAATTTGACAATTACAAGTCTAATTAACGAACCCTAAATTTTCCCCCAATTTGATATCTGCAAAATTACTGAAATTAAAACGAAATTGAAAGGAAAAAGAGGATTCACGTACCGGATTACTCATGTGTGTGAGATTAAAGGAAGGATTTAAGCCAAAAACAATGAATTTCGGTGGTGTGGTGTGTTTGTTCTAGTCGTCGCTGTTGTTGTTATTAGTGTGTATGTGTGTGCTGTGATAAATTAAAAGAATAAAACCTGATTGAAGATATTGCGCTGCGCCGTTGTAAAGCCCAATGCGGCGTTGTTTTCACTTGTGCGTCGTTCATTGGGCCTCTGCGCCGTTGTGTAACATGGGACGGGCGTCCTATAGCTGGAACGGGCGTCCCGCGGCTAGGAGGGACGGGTGTTCCAATTTGGGGACGGGGTTTCCAGTAAAGGCGTTCTGTTGTGCAGATTATTGTGACGGGAATCCCTGGCAGGGGATGGGCGTCCCACATTTTTTTTATTTTTATTTTTTGTACCTGTCTAAATAACACTTTTAAAAAACGTTAAAAAGTCCTAAAATAAGAAAAAGAAATGATAGCGAAAAATGGAAATAAATGAACGAAAAATTAACTACGAAAGAAAAAGAAAAAACAAACCCGGGTTGCCTCCCGAGAAGCGCTAATTTTTCGAACGAGTCCTTAGCTTGACTCGATATGCTTCGTGATCAGGTGTTGATGGAATAAAACCCATCCTCGATCAGCATACCATTTTCATCGTCCTCCTCGTGGTATAACTTGACCCGTTGTCCCGAGACGATGAATGAATCTCCCGCTTCCTTCCATAACTCGACATATCCTGAGGAAAATGATCGTTTTCGGTGTATGGCCCTGTCCACTTTGGTCGTAATTTGGAGCTTTAAACTTGTACTTCGACTGAAATAAAAGCACTTTATCGCCCTCTCTGAATTCTTTCCTACGAATTTTCCGATCGTGGAATTCCTTTGTGCGTTCCTTGTAAAGTCGGGAACTTTCGTAGGCTTGTAACCGTAACTCATCCATTTCATGAAGCTGTAAGAACCGCATATCTCCCGCTAAGTCCATATCGATGTTGCAGTTCTTCAATGCCCAGTATGCCTTATGCTCGATTTCGACTGGAAGGTGGCACGTTTTCCCGTAGAGTAGTCGATACGGGATGGTTCCTATTGCCGTTTTGTACGCTGTCCTGAATGCCCACACTGCGTCTTCTAGCTTCCTCGACCATATGTTCGGATTGTTGTTGACTGTCTTTTCCAAAATTCGCTTGATTGCTCGGTTTGTATTTTCCACTTGCCCGCTCGTTTGAGGATGATATGAAATAGCAAACCGGTGATTGACTCCATATCTCTTCAGGACTTTTGCTAGCTGAGCATATGCGAAGTGGCTTCCTCGATCGCTAAATAATGCCTTCGGCACCCCAAACCTGCAAAACAAATTTTTAAGAAAATCCACAACCACGTTAGCGTTGTTAGTAGGTAATGCCTTAGCTTCAACCCATTTAGAAACATAATCTACTGCAACTAAAATATAAATATTTCTATTTGAAGGCTTGAAAGTTCCCATGAAGTCGATTCCCCAAATATCAAAAACTTCACAAACTTGGATCCCTTGTTATGGCATTTCGTCTCGCTTGGTGATGTTCCCCTGGCGTTGACATGCGTCACAGGTGCTCACGAGTGTATAGGCCTCCTTGAAGATTGTTGGCCAGTAGAAACCTGCATCAAAAACCTTTTTACCAGTTACCGTCGGTCCGTAGTGTCCTCCGGTGGGTCCATGATGGCATTCGTCCAAGATCCTCCTAGTTTCTCCTCCGTATACACACCGTCTTACCATTCCATCAGCACACCTACGAAATAAGTATGGTGCGTCCCGGTAGTAGTATTTAGCATCCGAGATCAATATCTTTTTCTGTTGATAGGTTAGGCTTTTGTTGACAATTTTTCCGGATAAATAGTTCGCAATATCGGTGAACCATGGAGCATCGCTGTCCGTTTTGCTAATAGAGGCCAACATTTCTCCCGGAATTGCGTCATCTATCTCCCCTTCCTTCAACTCCCCCAAACTTGGGTTCTCCAATCTGCTCAAATGATCTGCTGCGACATTTTCAGCTCCTTTCTTGTCCTTGATCTCGATGTCAAATTCCTGCAACAATAAAATCCAACGAATTAATCTGGGTTTAGCATCTAATTTAGAAAATAAGAATTTTAAAGCAGAATGATCCGTGAAAACAATTGTTTTGCTCAACACTAAGTATGAGCGAAATTTGTCAAAAGCAAATACTACAACTAAAATCTCCTTTTCCGTAGTGGTGTAATTCTGTTGGGCTTCGTTCAGTGTTTTGCTGGCGAAGTAGATAGGTCGAAAATGCTTATCGATCCTTTGCCCCAAAACAGCTCCCACTGCGAAATTAATGGCGTCACACATCAGTTCGAAGGGTTGAGACCAATCCGGTGCTACCAATATGGGTGTATTTGTGATCCTCTCTTTGAGTAACTCGAAAGCTTGTAAGCAATCCTCCGAGAAATTGAAAGCTACCTCCTTCTCTAATAATTTCGTCATAGGACGAGTAATCTTCGAGAAATCCTTGATAAACCTTCTGTAGAATCCCGCATGTCCCAAAAAACTCCGAATTGCTTTCTCGTTCGTTGGTGGTGGTAGTTTGGCGATGACCTCGATCTTTGCTTTGTCTACCTCTATCCCACCTTTTGAGATTTTGTGTCCCAGTACGATTCCCTCTCGAACCATGAAGTGGCATTTCTCCCAGTTGAGGACCAAATGTGCTTCCTCGCATCTTCCCAACATCTGATCCAAATTTTTCAAGCAATCATCGAATGAATCTCCGAAAACTGGAAAGTCATCCATGAACACCTCCATTGTCTTCTCCACCATATCCTGAAAAATAGCTAGAATACACCGGTGAAAGGTAGCTGGTGCGTTTCATAAACCAAATGGCATCCTCCAATAGGCGTAGTTTCCGAACGGGCATGTGAATATGGTCTTCTCCTGATCTTCGGGATCGATGGGGATCTGAAAGTATCCCGATAATCCATCCATGAAGCAGTAGAATTCATTTCCTGCTAGTCTCTCGATCATCTGGTCCATGAACGGTAGTGGAAAATGGTCCTTCCTGGTGGCTTCATTTAGCTTGCGGTAGTCGATGCAAACTCTCCATCCTGATACTGTCCTTGTTGGCACGAGCTCGTTCTTATCGTTCCTCACCACGGTCATACCTCCCTTTTTCGGCACACAGTGAATGGGGCTTACCCATGGGCTGTCTGAAATGGGGTAGATAATTCCTGCATCCAACAACTTAACAACTTCCTTTTTAACGACATCTGTCATATTTGGATTTAGCCGCCGTTGTTTTTGAACAACGGGTTTTACATTATCAAGAAACTTATTTTTATGTTTGCAAAAATCGGGGCTAATTCCGGGTATGTCAGCTATACGCCAAGCAAAGGCCTTTTTATGACCTTTAAGGACTGTCAATAATCGAGCTTTTTCGTCACCCGAAAGTGATGACGAAATAACAACTGGTAGTAAATTTGTACCTTCGAGAAAAGCATACTCTAAATGTACCGGTAGTTGTTCTAGCTCCAAGTCGGTGGGTGGTTCTTCATTTGAAGACTTGATCCTCATGCTCTGGTCCAGCTTCAGTTCCTCTTTGACTTCAGTCTCCACTTCCTCGATCTTCTCGTCTTTCAGTTCCTCCTCCAAGCTAGCTTCTATCTCGAGAATTTCCTGCCAATCTAAATCATCAAACACATCAATCCGAAAACAGGTTTCATCAGTAGAATAAGAATGAGTCATAGCTCTATCTAGAGTAAAAACAATTCGTTCATTTCCAACCCCTAATGAAATTTGCCCATATTTAACTCGAATTATTGCATCAGCTGTGTTTAAGAATGGTCGTCCTAAAATTAAAGGAACAGTTACGTCCTCATCCATTTCTAGAATTACAAAATCAACAGGGAAAGTAAATTTTCCTACGTTAACCAGCATATTTTCAGCAATTCCTAACGGGTATTGAAATGAGCAGTAGGCTAGTCGGATACTCATCCTAGTGGGTTTTAATACTCCTAGGGAAAGTTTAGCATATAATGAGTAAGGCATCAAATTTATGCTAGCTCCTAAGTCGGCCAGGGCACTGCAACCGTACGTATTACTGAAGTTACACTTGATTAGGAAACTCCCTGGATCATCTAACTTCGGTGGTATTGTGTTCTTCACCAGAGCTGAACATTCTGTGTTTAAGAATGCGGCTTGCTCCTCCGATGGCTTTCCCTTGTTCGTGACCAGCTCCTTGATGAATTTAGCAAAAATTTGGCATCCCTGCAATTAAATCAACAAGAGGAACATTAATATTAAGAGATTTAATCATGTCACAAAATTTTCCGTACTGCTCCCGCATTCTTGCTTTTCGTAATCGTTGAGGATATGGGATATGAGGTTTCTAAGCTTTGATTGGAACTTCCTCCACTGGTTCGGGTGTTTTGGCCTTGGATTGAACTGGTGGTCCCTCGTCCTCATCGTCCTCGATCTCGAAATCATCTAGAATTGGTTCATCAGCTCGGTGCTGCGAACCAGGGTGTTTTTCTGCTCCCTCGCGTCGCACAGAAGGGTGGTGTTGCGCACCACCTGACTGTTTTGCTCCATTTTCGTCTTGATCTCCTCCATAAGCGTGTCCCGAGTATGTAGTGATTCCACTAACATGTTCATCTCTGTGTTTTTGGCTGGGTGGCATTTCGTCTCGTAGTCCTTCGGTTCTTCCAGGATGTTGATATTTTGGTGTTTGATTGGTGGAACTGTTTCCCTGATTCTGTGGTCGTGGATTTGGTTGCGTATTACTAGGTATTGAGCCCGATGTTCGATTTGAGTTCCGCTCGTTCATCCTATCGAACCGTATCTCTAAGTCTTGCAGTGCTGCCTGCTGATTTCTTTGTCCTTGCTCGATGTGATCATTTAAAACTTTAAATTGTTTATGGACATCTTCATTTGTTGATTTTTGGGTGTGAATGAATGATTTCATAAGATCTTTTAGGCTGGAATCTTCATCTTCGTTCTTCGGTGGATCGTATCTTTGTCGTGGTGGGGAGCGTGTGTTATTCCTTTGCCATCCGTTGTCTCGGTTGTCACTGCGGTTGTAGTTACCTCCGCGGTTTTGCCAATTCGGTCCTCGATTAGGATAACCATACTGTGCGTAGTTGGCATCCTCCACTTGTCGATCACACTCACTAGCATAGTGAGGTCCTCCGCATCCTTCACATCCATTCTTTACCAAGTGCATGTCCTTCTCTATCCTTCCCATGCGCTTATCAATCCTATCCGCTAATGTCTTGACCTCTTGAACTACAGAAGATATTTCGTGGCTACTCTCAGCTTGAGAAACTTGTCCTCTGTGTTTTCGTCCTCGACCATCGTCTCGATACTCCCTTGATAGGCTTATGACTAGCTTGTCTTCCATTAAGTTATATGCCTCGTTGGTGGTTTTATACATGAAATCTCCTCCTCCGGCTAGATCCAACTCGTTTTGAGACTCCTTGGTTAATCTGTAAAAGAAAATTTCAATAATGTTGTCCTTGCCCAATCCGTGACCATAGCAACCTCTCAGCATCTCTTTTAGTCTAGCCCATGCTTGAGTGGAAGTCTCTCCATCTTCCTGTCGGAATCCTCTGATGTCTCTGAGTAATTTCCTACCCAAGGCGGGTGGGAAAAATCGTTTGATAAAGGTCTCGCGCATTTGTGTCCATGTGGTGATTGAATTTTCAATAAGCTCCTCGAACCAAACCTTCGCATCTCCGGTGAGAGACGAAGGGAATAACCTCAGTTTGACAATATCGCTCTTGCCTTGACCATATTTGAACATCTCACACAGCTCGTTGAATTTGGCTATGTGTTTATGCGGATCTGAATTGTATCGCCCATCGAACGTGCTGTCTTGGATCATCTTGAGATGGTGACCCTTGACAACAAAATCCTCACCCAAGTCCGGGGTGGTGATTGCCGACCCTCGGGTGGGTGGCACTGCTACAGCTGCGGCCCGTCGGTGCATTGGTATGTCCAAAGGATCCATAGCTGGTTCCGGTTTGTCTTCACAAATTACTTCTTCGACCTCTGATTCTGAATCGCTTCCTCCTCCTTCTGAAGATGTAATATCTTCAAATATCACTGGTGAGACTTGATCAAAACCTGGTGGTGTCTGAAGTGATAAGTTTCCTCTCCTCCTGCCTCGCCTCTTCGATACTCCTGGATTTGACTTTGGACTCGCGAGTGGTAATCCCGAAGCCCTTGTGTTCATCCACTAGTTGAATACCTGAAAAAGATAGAAACAAGAAAAGCGTAAAACGTACAGGTTTTATGACAATTTAAAGTAACTTCTAAGTAAATAAATACTTAAAAGGATCGTATCACAAATTCGAAACAAAAACGAAAAATCAGTCCCCGGCAGCGGCGCCAAAAACTTGATGTCTAAAATCTAGTCTTAAATTTAACCTACTAATTCACGCAATTACACACTTATAGGAAGTGGACCTATTCGTATGTAATATAGTTTAAAAGCAAGTAAAGGTTCGTTGGCAGGGACTAATTTGTTTTAAATTCCGAATTAGCAATACTAGTTGTTTGTGGGGGTTTTTTTTATCGTTACGAAAGATTGATTAAAATTGCAAGTAATTAGTAAAAAGTGATTAATGAAAATCGAGTACGAAAATAATTGAGATTATCAAATAATAAAGAAAAGACACTTGTTTGACACTTCCCCTGTTTTTCCATTCAAGTTTACGAAATCGATTATATATTAAACTTCTAAAATATAGTAAAAGTCCTCTCGAATCTTTTATTAACTTTAACTACCTCTAATTACACCGTTCCTCTCGAATACAGTTATAATTATTAATAATTAAGCAATAAGTAACAAGCCTGTTTTTAGTGATTTAATCTTATAGAGTTTCCTCTCGAATAACTCCTCTAATTATCAAGTCCTTCCGAATCTTAACAACTAGACTTACTCAATTAAGTTTAATTACCTAAGTTGTGATTACTAAGTCCTCTCGAATCCTAGTAATTTTAAACGATTATAGACCGACCGATTATTACATACAACTTATTAATCTATCTAGATTCCTCTCGAATACCTAGAATATTGATTAAGTAAATTATATATAAACAACTTAAAAATAATATATTAAAACTTAAGCAAATAAGGATCACCGATTAAACACAAAACATAAATAATCAATTACGAAAACTCGAACTTCAAACAAGATCCGTTGTGCAAACAAGCATAAAAGAATTTAGCTCCTCATAACTAGGTCTGAAAAAGCAAATAAAGTCATGGAAACATTCTGGAATAATAGTCTAAAAGGAAAAGAAACAAACTAAGAAATCGCCAAAACGTGTCGTGATCTTCGTTAGCCGAAAAGTGAACTTCCTAGCCTTAATTCTTGCCTCTAAACGAAATATCCAGCTCCAGAACTTTAGAATAATAATTGATTGAATGTATTTTCTGGCTGGAAAAGCTCGGTATTTATAGGCAAAAAATCGTGTAGAAAACGTATTCGATACGAACTCGAAAACTGCCAAAAACCTACTGACTGCGCCGTTGACATTCTTTAGAACGACGCAACGTGAGAATTTCTGTTTACTGCGTCGTTGTTCTTCATGTATGCGGCGTTGTAGTTACTTGAAACAACTATTGCGTCGTTGTAATGCCTATGTGCGCCGTCCCTCTTCAGATTTTTCATCATTTCTTCTCGTTTAACCCCGTTTCTTCCACCATATCCGCTTCCCGATCATGTAAACCTGTAAATTGGACAAAAACACTTTTCCACACAATTAAATGTAAAAATCCTATCCTATTCACCGTGTTTACTATGAAATGTGACAAAATATCGCATATAAGTAGTTATATAAATATGCGATATCAGGAGGATGAAGAATTTGGTTCAGAACTGAAGTGAACTCCCCGAGTTGAAATTAAGATGATGATAATGTTGTAATAGTTTAGTTCGTAGTGTGTCTGTTTGTTAGGTTTTGTCTATAAATAGTGTGATAGGTTGTTAGAGTTTGTTGTATTTGAACCCGGAACTCTCTCAAAGTTCCGTCGAGCTTGAATTACAGTTGTAACAAGCTCGATCCAAAACCTGTCACCACTATCAATGAAATCTATTAAACAGTTTCACATTTTGTTGTTGTTCTATCAGTTCTTTCAATTACTGAATCACAAATTCTACTTCATGTTTCCTTAAAGTTTTGATTCCAAACTCAGGTCATGAGATTCCGCATCATGACCTGTTTCAATTCGATTCGCTGAGTGTATAGTGAGTGATAAAATTCAGGACCTTTCAATTGGTATCAAAGCCAGAAAAATCAATTGATTGAATTCGATTGACTCTGGTTCATCAATTTGACTTGATTCGAAAATTAGGTAAAATTATTAGTGAATCCAAGGAATCCGGAGTGAAATTGAAGAAGTCCGAAGTGAAATTGAAAAGTTGTATTTAAGAATCTGTTTAGATTTCAAGGTGTTCATGGTGGATCTGTTGTTACACATATGTATTCAAAGACGGATGGTGCATGGAGCGAAAACACGGGTTATCAATTTGAGAGAGGGGTGTGATTGAAGTAGAACGGTGCTCAGCCTCGCGTCATCAATTTGAGAAAGAGGTGTAACGTAGAGGAGCTTGTTCGAAAATAAATTAACGGAAAATCACTCTCATGGTTGGTATGGTCAACCAAGATGAATAAGAAATCTAAGGTTGACCTATGAGAAGAAGAAAAGTGATTTTATCTGATGATCAGTTACTTACCATGGAGTATTTGATTGTGAAGCACTTAAAGAATAGGTGACATTGCAGCTATTCCTCCAGACTTTGTTCAAGATTACAAGAAAGATGAATTGGAGGAAGCTAGACATGGAGAGAAGTAAGTTATGATGATTGAAGACTCATAGCATCATCCAAGGGGGCGATTTTTGGGCCAAGAAATGGAATGGATGAAGCTATGGAGTCTTCAGTGTGGTTTGAATAAGGTTGATTTCAGTTCGTGGAGGGTCCGAACTGAAATCATTAAGAATAATCCGAAGTGAAATTTACAGTTCGGGGAACAAGTTAGTTCAGATACTATGAAAAATGAAATTCCTCCAAACTGAAAATAAGGTGAAGAATAACTTAAGTCACCAGAAGTCAACATTGAAGATAACAATTCGGAGGATGAAGACTTTGGTTCAGAACTGAAGTGAACTCCCCGAGTTGAAATTAAGATGATGATAATGTTGTAATAGTTTAGTTCGTAGTGTGTCTGTTTTTTAGATTTTGTCTATAAATAGTGTGATAGGTTGTTAGAGTTTGTTGTCTTTGAACCCGGAATTCTCTTAAAGAGGTTCCGTTGAGCTTGAATGTCAGTTGTAACAAGCTTGATCCAAAACCTGTCACCACTATCAATGAAATCTATTAAACAGTTGCACATTTTGTTGTTGTTCTATCAGTTCTTTCAATTACCCAATCACAAATTCGACTTCATGTTTCCTTCAAGTTTTGATTCCAAACTCAGGTCATGAGATTCCGCATCATGACCTGTTTCAATTCGATTCACTGAGTGTATAGTGAGTGATGAAATTCAGGACCTGTCAAAGATATTAGTTCGTGGATGAAGACTTTGACTCCGAATTGAAGTGAACTTCCTCAGGACTAAAATTAAGATCTAGACTTGATGTATAATATAATTTGTCTGTTTAGATTTTGTCTATAAATAGAGTGATAGGTTGTTAGATTCAGTTTTCTTTGAACCCGGTCTCATCTTGAGTGCCATTGTGCTTGATCTGTCTAGATATAACTGAATGTTCCAAAACTGATTCACACTATCAATGAAATCTTAAACAGTTTATCATATAGATCTTTCAATTCTTTTCAATTTCAATTTTCGTTATGATTCCTTTTGATTCAACTCAGGTCATGAGATTCCGCATCATGACCTATTTCAGTTCAATTCACTGAGTGTAGAGAGAAATTCAGGACCTGTCAAACTCCTCCTTCTCTTTTGTCAAAACCTACCCCTGAACCTTCAGTTGAAAGTACCTTGCCTAAACAACCTTCAGGTGAGGCTTTATTATGGGAACACAATGACCTCTTTCCCAGGCTCAGGGAGGTGGTTATTAAGGAGAGGGATGACCATGATGGAAAGGCTCAAACTACTGTTGCATCACCTAGTGGTGCACAGGACAGTCGACAGGCTTTAAGACCCAATCATTGGAAACACTCTCTGATGATGCTTCTTTTGAGGACGCCTTAGAGTGCACCCAGGTGCCAAGAAACTGTGGGGGAAGGAGATGCTTCTGCTAGGCAAGAGGCTCTTTCTGTTCCTTCTTGTCATCTTCCTACTGTTGGTAGCCAATAGGAAAGGGGTGAGGATAGTTATGAATACTCAAACATGGAATTGATGGAAATGTGTCTGAAATTCACTCCAAAGGTTGACAAACAGGCAAAGGAGCTTGTAGTCCTCAAGAAGATGGTCCTTAAGCTGGTACAGAATCAGAAACATCTTAAGTATCAGCTTAGGAAGAAAAAGCTTGTGATGAAGGATGTTGGTACATCTCCCTTTCCCTCTGACTCCTCCACTTCTTGAGATGATGATGATGATTCCAAAAAGGGGGAGGTGAAGAAGAAGTCTGATGACATTTCTACTGCTTTTAGAGGTAGTACTGCAGTATCACTTTCTACAGCAACATTATCTCCAATACATGAGGAGGATGAAGCTGATATTGAGGGGGAGAAGGATCAAAATGCTGAAGATAGTGATCAAATTGTTGTTATTGCTACTGATCAAGAAGAAGGTAGTGATGAGAGTGATCATACTGCAGTTAAAGGGGAAAAGGAATCGGAAATTAATGATGAAGATATTGATGCTGATGTGATTAAGGGAAAGAGGGATGACATTGTTAGTACCGTGGTTGAGGGGGAACATGAGGAAATGGATGTTGATACTGCTATAGTTCAGGGGGAGTAGGAAGAAGAAGCTGTTGATACTGAAGCAGTAATTCAACCTGAAGTTATTACTACTGCTACTCCTACAACTACTGATACCATTCCTATTGTGCTTCCAACCACAACAACCATTACTACTGCTACCACAACCACCATTTCTACTACTGTTCCTATCATTGAAGAACCTACAGTAGAAGAAAGAACTCTTGCTGAGGAGTTGCTTAAGATCAAGAGTGATATTATTTAAAAGAGGATGCCAGAATAAGCCAAGAGACCCAAGAAAAAAGGAGTAACTATTCCTACTGATGATCAGGAGTCAAGGATGGTGTAGGGTGAGGATTATATTCTGGATCCTACAGAAAGATATGGTATGACTCCTATCATTCCTCCTGACACAAGACAAATCAACATACATGTGCATCATTATATTGGAGGCAGAAGGGTTAATCCAACTGACTCTTCAGTAAAGGGAAAAGGTAAAGGTGTGTTGATTGAAGAAGATAGAAAGAAAACTGAAGAGGCCAAGAAGTTGAAGCTGGATGAGCTTGCTGCATTTTCAATTGGCCCCTGAAACAGTGGATGTGTCTGGAGATCCTACTATTGCAAGGGAGGTACATGCAGAACTCCAAAGGAGAGATTTTGAGAAGATTGCAAGGGAGGAGAAGAAGAGACTGTCTTTGCTTGCTGAGTATAACAAAGAGTTGGCCAAGATTCAAAGAAATGAAGCTGCAAAGAAGTCTAAATTAGAAGTTAGGAAGAAAATCAAGAAGGAAAAGATAACAATAGACAAATAGAAGTTCATGGTCTATTTGAAGGCTACAGGGTATAGTGGTAAATCTTTGGGACCCATGAGCTTTGGTAACATCCTTGGCTTGTTTGAGAAGGAGAGAAAGAACCATAACGAAGAAGCTGCCAAATTATCTGAACAAGAAGAAAAGGAGGGGTATGAATTGGAAAGACTGGTGAAGAGAGCTCATGAAGTGGGAGCTAGAGTGATCACAGATGGAAAGGTATTTCCAAAACCATACAATCTCAACCTGTTATTCAATCTGAGCATCAGAAAAGGAAGAAGTCAATTTCTTCTAAGCAGCCTAACAAGAAACAAAGAGTGGAGGTGTCAACTACTGCATCAACTGCTGCAAAGAAGGAGAATATTGAAGTTGAAACCACTACGGCTGAAGTTTCACTTGATGAATCAACTACCGCTTCAAATCAGTATATTCTAGTTGATTCTACTACCATGGTGGAGAGAGGAAGAGATGTAGAGATATCTCCTAGTGATATCAGCTTTAATTCTTCATGAAGAAGGCATACATGTTGAGCCTTTAGTAGTTGAGTTACCAGAAATAATAGATTGGGAGTTTGTGGAGGAGAAAACATGACATCTTTTGTGGTTACAAGAGCTGACAACAAGAAGTATCATATGCCTGCTTTCTATAGAATGATCAAAGAATTCTCAAGACAAGATGTTGTGAGACTACATGAAACTGGAGTAAGAAAGTACTCACCAAAAAGAGGTTCATGTTCTGGCACAGATCTTGCTCTTGATTGGCTTAATGGAATGTTCACTCCTGAAGCTGAGAGGGTTAGCAGTGTATTTCATAGAAGACAAGGAGCAATCAGGTTTTACTTAGTTGAAAAGAAGTATGACTTGGATTTCAGCACTCTGCATGAGATGATCACTATCAGATTTTTTGCTCTTAGACACTCTCAAATGGCCAATGATTTGATCTCGAGAATGGTGCTTCAAAGGAATGAAGAACAGCCGAGGATAAAGGAAGAAAGGGATTCAAAGAGAAGAAACAGTAAAGAGTAGTTTTGTAATCATCATTAATCTATAAAGAAACGTGGTACTTTAATGATAATAAAAGTTCAAGTTTAGGGGATATTGTTGGTATAAAAATGTTTGAAAAATGAGTTTAAGTTGATTAATACTTCTCATTAATACTGCACAACTACTGCTCATTAATACTGCACAACTACTGCTCATTAATACTTGCACAACTACTACTCATTAATACTGCATGTATGTCAGTTACTACTGCAAGTGTATTGGTGAATACTGGTAAAGACTAATGGTTACTACGGCTGAAGAGTGTTACTAATGTCGTCTCCTGTTACTCCTACATGAACAATTTAGATAATTCTTGAATAAATTTTTAATTATCTCTTCCTTATTTGTAGAAATTGAAGTTATAATACAATTGTGATTGTAAAGTCGTTTACTATAATAACTAGGTTAGCCTCAAGGTCTATATATATATATATATATATATATATATATATATATATATATATATATATATATATATATATATATATATATATATATATATATATATATAAAGATCCTTGTATTAAGAGAAACACGCGTTGCTACAACTGTCAAGGACATGGCCACTTCGCCATAGAATGTCAACAGCCCAAGGTTGAATATACTCCGAATCAAGACAGACCTAGATTGACTACTCAACAATCACAGCGAAGTAGTGCTTGACAAGCCATGATAGTTCAGCATGAGGATCACACCTATGACTGGAAGGCCTGTACTAATGAAAAGGATCAAGCACTTATGGCCTCTATTGAAGAAATTCGCAACGAAGCTACTGCAAGTGAGTAAAGCTCGAGTGAAGGAGACGTTAGTGATTTTGAGGATATTGATAACGAATCAACGGTCTGCAACTGTACGGAGGATTTATCCAAAGATATTTCATTGCAAAGATGGCAAACCTCAAAACCGAGAAGACAAAGGTACTTCTTAATCTTCATTCAGTAAAGGAATTATGCAAATCTCTTACTATCTTAACTGTTCAAAACGAGAATTTGACTAAGTCATTAGTCACCTTGGAAACTTAGCATAAAGACCTCAAGCTTGATTTGGCAAACCAAATTAACTTAAATATTTTTTTTTCAAAGAAATTTCACCAAAATGAAAAAGACAGAATTGAACTTTTGTCTACCTTTAACGCTCAAACCCAGAAATTGACATGTTGTATGAGTGTATTGAAAAACAAAAGAGGCGCTATGCTGAGAAAGTCCAAGAAGTAAACAATTGTGAAATTGAACTATCTGAACAGGAAAGGAAAATCGAACAATTTCGCACCTCATCCACCACCTTGAACTCAATCTTAAGTCGTCAGAGAACAAGTGGCAACACTTCTGGATTAGGCTACAACGAAATACCACCTCCATTCAACAATAATTTTAGTTTCTTTAAGTCTGAACTTCCACTACATGACGATGAATGTGAAACATCCACCTCCAAATCCAATCAATCTGAGAAACCACCGAATCCAAAATCTGAAAAACCCAAGACTCAAGATTCAATACCAAACCCTTTGCACAAAATGTTCATTTCAAGCAAAGATATTGAATCCAATAGATCATCTTACCCTGAACCAAATCAACCAAATAAGATGGAACCTTAAACTGCTTCAAATGTCGTGAGCGTGGACATGTAGACCGGGTATGGGAAATTCTAACAACTTTCAAAGGCCACATCAATGTCCACAACAACGCTTTGTTCCATCTTATCGACAACATCTCTATGAACAACGTTTACAGAGTCCCCCACGACACTTTCAAAATTTCAATCAACAACGTTTCAGTTCCCCAAATCGAAATGTTATGTCCCCAGCGATGAGTCATGGAGTTACATATAACTCTAATAGTCATCACTTCAATCGAAACTCGTCTCCAAACTTTCACAACAATGTCAGCTTTTTCAAAAGGGTCACATATGTGAACGAGAAAGGTCAATCCAGGACTGTTATGGCCTGGGTTCCCCATGAGAACTAATCAATCTTGTTTAATGTGAAGGAACTGGGTCACCGGTTAGTCAACAGTTGGTACGTTGACAGTGGCTGTTCTCGGCACATGACGGGAGAACGAAATTTGCTCAGAAACTTTGAATCAGGAAAGAAAGGGCGCGTTAATTTTGCTGGATATAAAGGTAGAGAAATAACTGGAATTGGATCAGTTACCAACGGTAAAGTAACTCTGAAGGATGTCTTTTATGTCGAACAACTGGAGCACAATCTGCTCAGTGTGTCTCAAATCTGCGACAATGACAATCCTGTCTACTTTACCAAGAAAGAAGTATTGATTCTCAAATCAGGAATGAAATTCCTGAGGACCTAATACTGATGCGCGAACCACGAAAGAAGAACACGTACATTCTGGATATGAACAACACCGACTGCACCATAGAATCAACATGCTTATTATCGAAATCCACAAGTGAGGAAGCAATGATTTGGCACAGGAAGATGGATCACTTACATTTTCGAAAGATGAACGAGATAACCAAGAAAGGGCTGGTCAACGGGGTTTCTTTGAAACGCTTTGATTATAAGGATTAATGCGTCCCATGCAAACTCGGAAAACAACACAAGCAACCTCACAAGCCCACGGCCCATAACACGATTGAGAAACCATTTGAGCTGATGCACACTGATCTATTCGGCCCCATTAAACAACGAAGTTTTGGCGGAAAATATTATTGTTTGCTAGTCACCGATGACTACACTCGTTATTCTTGGGTCTACTTTTTGGCTACTAAGAGTGAAACAGTCGGTACACTGATCAACTTCTTTAACATGATCAAGAACGTCTACAAAGCCAACGTCAAACGCCTAAGAATTGATAATGGAACAGAATTCAAAAACTCAACCATGACTTTCTACTATACAGAAAATGGGATAGTTCAACAACACAGCGCACCTTATGAATCTCAACAAAATGGAGTTGCCGAGAGGAAGAACAGGACACAAATCGAGGTCGCATGCACAATGTTGGCTGACTCGCACCTCCCCGTCATGTTCTGGGGGGAGGCTGTCAACACAGCCTGCTATGTCTTAAATCGAGTGTTAACTGTTAAACGGTGCAATAAAACTAGTTATGAGTTACTTAATAGTCGTAAACTGAATCTTGCTGGTTTGGAACCTTTCGGGGCTCCATGTAATGTTTTGAAAACAAATTACACCACTAAGTTTGAACCTAAAGCAGTTCAGGGATACTTTCTTGGATATGTTTAAGGTTGTGCAAACAAATGCGTTTACCTAAAACTTGCACGAACAGTGGAAGTCGTTTTCAACTTGGAAATAACTAGTTATAACTTTGAAAAACAAAACGGTCCAACAATTTTCTTTCACTATGATTCGTTTTTTGAGTCGTTTAATTTTTCCTCTAGTGTGACAAAAACAGGAACAGTAGAAGAACCGAGTTTCTTTTTTGATGATGAAGACACCATCTTTCCTCGCTCGCCTGAAATTCAATAAATTGTTGATGAAGTTGTTGAACCCGAAGCTCAAGCCGAAGATCAAGCTGATGATCAAGTTCATGAACAAGAAGATGTGGAAGATACACAAGCTGAAGACTAGGAATTCCACCCCGCTCATGATAATTCGGACCATGAAGACTATGTCAATGATCCACCAGAATCAAGGATCCACAAGATTCATCCCCTCGGGAATATTCTTGGAGATCCGAACGCAAGTCTCCAAACAAGAACGCAGCTTGAACTTCTTCAAGGGATGTATGCGACAGCTACACAATCAGAGGATTATAACAATTGTCGCTTTTTCTGTTTTGTTTCTCAAGAGTTTCCTGCTAATTGGGTGAACGTTATGCAAGAGGAATTAGCACAGTTTGAGAAGCTTTGTGTCTGGACACTCGTGGAACTACCTAATGGATCGTATGTGATAGGCACCAAATGGGTCTTTCGGTGAAAACGCGATGATCGTGGAATTATCACTCGGAACAAAGCACGACTTGTAGTGCAAGGATTTTATCAAGAGGAAGGATTGGACTTTCAGGATGTTTTTTCTCCAGTCGCCCGACTTGAGGCAGTTCACCTCTTCCTAGCATACGCCTCTCATATGGGAATTACAGTCTATCAGCTTGACGTTAAGAGTGCTTTCCTCTACGGAAAAATCGATGATACAGTCTACGTTCAACAGCCACCTGGGTTCGAAGATCCACAACACCCAGACAAGGTTTACAAGCTTAACAAAGCCTTGTATGGTCTTCATAGGGCCCCTCGGGTGTGGTACGGGACATTGTCTACATTTCTCTTAGAAGCCGGTTTCAAAAGAGGACGTATTGATAGCACTCTCTTCATCAAAGAATCTCCCAAGGCTAAACTCTTAGTTTAAGTCTACGTGGACGATATCATTTTTGGCTCATCTGATCATCAAATGTGTAAAGATTTGAAAAGCTCATGAAGGACAGATTTGAGATGAGCGCAATGGGAGAACAAAAGCTCCTTTTGGGTTTGCAAGTTCAGCAATTGAGCGATGGCATGCTCATTCATCAATCTAACTACGTTACTGAGATGCTTGAAAAACTTAACATGACTGATTCCAAGCCCATCGCCACTCCCATTCAACAACAACACAATCTTGAACCGAATGCTCAGAATGATCCGGACGTGGATGCAACAGTCTATCGCGGCATGATAGGCTCTCTTATGTATCTTACTGAATCTCGCCCTAATATAATGTTTGTTGTTTGTTTATGTGCTAGGTTTCAAGCCTGTCCGAAGACGTCTCATCATTCGGCAGTCAAGAGGATCCTTCGTTACTTAAAAGGCTGACCGCGGTTGGGACTCTGTTATTCCAAAGGAAGCGACCTCTTTCTCGAAGCTTTCATCGACTCAGACTTGGGAGGTTGCAACATCAACCGCAAATCAACCTCCGGTGGTTTCCTTTCTGGGAGGACGTCTCGTGTCCTGGCAATGCAAGAAGAAAACGATTGTTTCTGTATCCTCATGTGAAGTAGAATACATCGCTGCAGGTAGTTGTGTGTCACAGGTTCTCTGGATTCAACAACAGATGTTGGATTACGGTCTATCTCTTACCTCTACTCCTATAAATATAGATAATGAGGATGTTTTATCAACGTATCGTCACCGGTTGCGTAAATTTAGGAGTAAATGCAGATAGTGACATTTTGCACAGAGAATAGAAGCAACAGTCAAGGAAGAGTTTGTTAGTGCAGATTTCAGATGACTGGTTATTCTATTGCTTTGTATTTTGTATTTGTATTTACTTAGTCTATTTTGTAGTCCCACGAACATGTATGTTCGTGGGCTTAGAGCTTGTTGGGCTGCTCATGAACTTGCATGTTCGTGAGGCCCATTGAAGCCCTATCTAGCCGAACATGTCTCTCTATATAAAGGGACATTTAGGTTAGTTTTAGGGTTGTTGGTTTTAGAGAGAATTCTGAGAGAATAGTTTGTATTGTAACTGAGTTTATCAATCAAAGTATTCTGAATTTGGTATTTGTGTTTCTTACTTCTTTGCTTATCGATTATTCTTGTTTATATACAATTGATTACGAGTTTCCGCCTTGTGATCAATTGGATTAATCCTATAAATCTGACCATTGGGACCTACACTATCAGAGCCGAAAAAATCATTGATTAAATTCAATTGACTTCGGTTCAATAATTTGACTCGATTCGAGCTGAATTTAGTCAAATTATTTAGTTTTTGTTGAATCAAAGAAGTTCAAATTGAAATTGAGGAAAGTTATTGAAGAATTTGTGAAGATTGGTTAGTTTTTGGTGGAATTACTGGTACGATAATCAATTGGAGGTGATCGGAGTATGAAGCTAATCCACGAGTTACTAAGTTATGAAGTTTGAAGGTTTTTTGGTGTTTATGCAGTGATTTTGAGCATATCAGAGCTGAAATTAAAGAATTGAGGTTCAAATTTGAATTAATTCGGTTGATGAAGCAGTTCATCCGAACTAAATTGAAATTGTGATTGATGAAGAATGGACTGAATCTGATGATCATGAAGGTAAGGATCTACTCATAAATTTAATTATTCATGCTAATACAAGCTGTGAATTAGTGATTTGTCAATTCAAGCTTCTTAAGTCAATTAATCTGTGAAGAAATTGTAGTTAATTGAAGGTGTGGATGATTGAAACTGTAATTGAAGGCTGAAAATGATGAACACGAAGCTAAGAATTTACTCAGTGTTCATGTTTGTATGCTTATCCAAGTCTAGATTGGTGATTCATCAATTCAATCAACTTTAGTCATTCCAGTTGAAGATTTGTGAAGAATTTGAGTTTAAGTCGGATGAAGGATTGAAGTTTACATGAAGTAAATTTGCATTTTGGAGCCCTAAACGATCCCGAAAGGCCAAAACCTGCTCGGAATCATGGCGAGGCAATGACTTTTGATCGTTGACCCATTTTTGAGTAACCACGCGAATTTCGGCTCAATCCGACACTGAAGTTAAGTTTGTCAAAATTGAGGAGGAATGAATTGTTGACGATATTTAATAGAGAGAGAGAGAGAGAGAGATTGTTTGTTTAATTTTGAGATGTTGTAGAAAGTAGAATTTAGTGAGGGGAGATTGTTGATATGATAATTCTGAATTGTGTAATGTTAACAATGGAGAATCGGTTAAAGGGGAGATCGTGGCATTGAAGAATCTGAGTTGTTAGAAGCTAATCATGGAGAATTATATGTGCTGATTTGAAGTTTCATAACATCATCCAAGGGGGAGATTGTTGGGTATTGAAAGTTATGGATGAAGCTATGAAATCTTCAAAGTATGTTTTTGCTCTAAGTTTTAAGTCGGGTGAACAATGTTCATCACCCGAACTAAAACTTAGAAAGTCTTTCAGTGAAGACTTTAACTCGGGTGAACAAGTTAGTCTACCCGAGTTAACAGAAGTTCACCAGAGTTAAAGTTAAATGAAGACTTAAGTATTTTATTTGTAGAGAGTCTGTATTGAGCTGTCTATAAATAAAGTACATAAAAGCATGCATACAATCAAAAATATCTTGAGTGAAGAAGCAGTTTATAAGGTTGCAGAATCATATTAGGGGGACTCTCAATAAAGATTAAAGATTGTTAATGTGTTCACATAAATTCTTTTGTTAAATCATGACATAAAACTATTGTGTTTTCATGTCAATGAGGTATACATGCCATATTTATGTAAAATATATTATATTTTATTTATTTCTACCGGACAACAATTGAATAAGTTTGACACTATATCATGTCATATTTAAATTATTAAAATTTGCAATTTATGAATTTTTGACACATGTTGAATTCTAATAAAAATACAAGTTTTTGCATTTTACGAAACATTTTATTTCTTTAGAAAATTTGCTCATATGAACTAATTTATGAAGTCCTAGAATATAAGTTTTTGATCTCTGAAATTGAAATTTTGCTTCATAAAACAATTTCAAAGTTAACTGATGCATTGGATTGTTTTAACTTTGATGTTAAGAATTTAACCCAGAGAGTTTTGAATGGGTCGACTTTGAAATTTTTAATTTAATTCGGGTGCTATAAATTTAGGTCGGGTGTTGACTTAGTTTATGTCTGGTGATTGGTTGACTTTATTGACCAAATTTTAAGTCGGAGTCTTTTATTTTTAATTCGGGTAATATTTTGTTTCAATTTTAACTCGGAGTCTTTTTTTAGGTCGGATTTTATTTCATTTTGGTGGGAAAAAATTTTAATTTAATTTAATCATGATATTTATTTAAAACTTTTAAATTCAAATAATCATTTTTAATTATGCAAATTACTTTTCTTATCCAAATCAAATTGTTAATCTCAATATCATTTCTTACATTTCCTATCACCGAAGCTTTCTCATAGATTCATCTCTCTAGATTTGTAGAGCCTTTAGTATCATTTTTTAGTGTTTTAGTGTGTTTGATTGTTATTTCCCCTGTTTTTCAGTGATTATTAAGGTGTGTTTCATTGTTACTTTGATATACTGCATTTATACTGAATATATTGCTTTGATTGTGTAATAATAAGCTTTGACTGTTTCCAGATTTCTTTCTCTTTTAAACCAAAGCATAATGTTGCTGATTTCCTTGACATGGGTCACTCGGAAGTTGATGATGAATGGAGAAACATTCTTGGATTTTTGATAAATTCCAACTTGAGGTTTGCCATTTCTGAGAGTCCAGTATATTATACAGAGATATGCTAGTCGAGTTTTGGGAGAATGCTAGATTCAGTGTGATTGATGGAGTTAGAACTATTACATCTACAGTTCAAATGGAAAATGTGGTGGTTACTGAAGAGGTTATTAGAAGAGTTTTGCAATTTGATGATGCAAATGGGTTGGAGAGACTGGAGTTAGATGAGACTGGAGTTAGATGAGATGCAAACTGAATGTAGAAGAGCATGATATGAAGGTGATTTTCCTGAGAGTATGGTGAAGAAAACTAGATTCTCCTACAACTAGAGATATCTTGTGCCTGTATTGGTGTGTTGCATATCAGGAAGATCAGGAGGATTTGATGACATGAACCAGATATTGTCATCACTTTCGTTTGTTTGATAACACAAAGAAGATTCAATTTTTCTGGGTTCATTAAGGATTGTATGCAGAGAATGGCAGAAGGACCACAAGAGTAGCTATTCAGATTTTTGAAGAGTTGCAACAACAATGGGGAGACAATATTCAACAGGAAGAACCACAACATGATCAACAACAAGAACGACAACAGGATCAACAACTTGAACAAAATCAACCCATAAATCAACCACTGTCACCTATCATTGATGTTCTATCCCCACCACCTCACTCACCAATCATTCTCCATGTTCAAATCAGTGAAGAGAGTAATTGGTTTTATACTCAAGCATAGAGTGAAGCTTTGCCCAATCTTGCAATAATACATATTCTTACACCAAATGTTCCAACATTAACCACTCCTGTTGTGCAAAATCAGAAAGAGGTTGCTTCAACAAATAGTCCTCTTCAAATATACACTTCCAAGAAGAAAAGGGGAGCAGGGGTTTGTGTTTTAACTATTTTGACATTGGAGAAGAAGAATGAATATTTGGAGCAGTTGGTGAAAAAGCAAAAATCTTTGATTAATCAATTGAGATGGAGAAATTCTATCAATGAAGTAATTAGAGATCAACAAAGTTTCAATCTCCTTTTGAAGTCTCTCCATGTGGATGATGCATCCAAAATAGGGGGAGATAAGACTGAGAAAACTATTCTGAGACAACTGTTTTGATTGAGGATGTTGAGATGGGATAGAAGACAGTGTATGATCAATGAAGAGGAGATCATGTCTAAGGGGGGAGCTAAATGAAAGAATGAAGTTCAAAAGGTAATGAAAAGATAGTTGAATCCAAATCAACACTTCCTGATGATTACTATCTTGATGATCCAGTTGCCACTGCATTGATTCAAGAATTGCCTGATTGGATAGATGATACAGCTTCAGATGGTGGTGATCTTGATCAATATGGATTCCCAATTGATCCTGCAGATACAAGTGCACAAGAAAAGGGAGAAGCTTGTGGGTCAAGGATAAGGGAGGTGACTTAAGAAGAATTAAAAGCAGAAAAAGATGAGCTTCTGAGAATGAAAAGAGGCATTCTTCCACCTATTATGGGTTGGAGATTTGGTCACTATAGAGATTCTATAGTGATTAAAAGAAACAGTAGAACTGGAACAATGACCCAATCCTTTGATACAACAGAAAAACTGATGCAAATTACAGTGGAAGATGCTAGACAGTTGTGCAAGTTGAAGATGATAAACATGGTGAATATCCTCATGGAAAAGATTATGAGAGTTTTATTCATGAGTATGCAAAAACTGATTTTATAAACTTTGGAAAGAAGTTAAAAACCAAAAGGAAGAGGATGTCAATGTATACAACTCCAATGAAGAGAATCGAGGTTGTGCATCAAAAACCAAAGATTCTCATATGGTGGGTTGATTATGAATGTGATGAGATAGTGTTAGATAAAGCAAATGAGGAAGATGAAAGACTGTATGAGAATGCAGACCTCAGAGAGCTTACAAATGAAGATTTACTTACCATTTTTAACTTACCTCTTGAGAAGCTACTACAAGGTGATAATGAAAGAAGAATGGCTTTAGAGGTAGTTGCTTGGGAGGTAGACAAGATCAGGAGGCAAGACAGAAATGGAAGATGATAAGTAAAAGTTGATGTTAGTGTATAAAGATGGGAATGGAGCTGATCCTACCAAGATGAAGATTTTGGAAGCATCATCCAAGGGGAGAGTGTTGGAGCATAAAAAGAGTGATGTCTGAAGCTTCCAAAGACTCTTCATCGGTGTTTTGTAATAAATATTTAGTGCAGGTGAGCAATGTTCGTCACCAAACTAAATCTTAGTTAGGACATTTCATGAAGAATTTAAGTCGGGTGAACTAACTCTTCACCAGAGTTAAGTTCAAGTTCACCCGAGCTAAAAGTTAAATGAATGTTTTGTTGATTTGTTCACCCGAAGTGTTCTTAAATGAAAATAAGGGTTGATGTAATGTATGAAGATAGTGTATGTAGTTTATAAATAGTGTGGAGAGTGTGATAGTTTGTAAGAGCTTATGTGTGAGTGAGAGTACCATTTGTAACCACTTTTTCCGCCATTTATGGCTTATGAATGAAAGTTCATTTACTCATTTCTATTTGATTCATCGTTCTTAGTTCGTTAACTCAATTCATTAACTCATGGTTCCGCCACCAGTTAATGATTCTAAACATCGAATTGTTTCTTTGAAGATTGATCAGACCTGACATTAGGTATAGCAACAAATAGAGTACTTAAAGCCTTCATTTATGTCTGTTTCTCTCTTCTTTCTTGATCAGTTGCTAGAGGTTACACAACTCTAGGTGTACCATCAGCTGCCAAATTAATGGTTTGGTTGTTTCCATTCACTATCACATACCAAACTAATATAGTTTGAGGGAAGTATATGTTGCTTGATTCTAAGTTTCCAAAGATCAAATTCATTAGTGCTTAGAATTGGAACCTTGTTGACTACCACATGAGACATGATTAGTAATTTCTTGCTTTTATCGAGTCTTTAATAAAACTTGAAGATCTGTACACCTAGAGTACCTCCTGTGCTCTGATACCACTTGTCAGGATCGATTACGTTATGTAAACACAACCACACATATACGTATAGATCAAAATCTATCAAAGAAGTTTTGCAGCGGTTAAACACTTTGATATTATAAGTTTTATGATAAACGAATGTTGTATATGAATAAGAAAAATATAAAAGAATAATGAATATCAACAAGCCTCAATATATTAATCAATGATGAATGACTAACATACGTGTTTTTCTAGGAAACGACTAAACAATTACAATTGTTAAACGACTATAACTAAGGAAAAGATAATTACAAATCTATTCTAGAAATATCTTTTTGAGTTAATTACATAATTGGTCCTTGAGTTTGTTCCAATTTAACGGGTTCAGTCCCTGGGTCGAAAATCATTCGGGTTCAGTCCTTCTCACGCTAGTTTCGCTACACGGTTGATCCTTGTGTCTCTTGAAATGACAAAATTACCCTTGATGAGTTAATGTCAAATATTATTATATTAACTAAACTGTTATTATTTAAATTAAAGGATCCAAACTATTAACTTAAACAAAAGAAAAATTAAAAATATCTAATTATATCCCATCCCAACCCAACCGACCCCCAAATCCATTACGAGTCGTCATCTCCCTCTCTCACCACCCACTCCTTAAGCAGCTTTCACTTTTGAAACCACCATCATCCACCTTCAAAAGTCAAACTCTAGATTTTAATAACCCTAATAATCGACATTAACCACTCTCCACCTACAATCAAATAATCCCTGACCATTTTCCCCTTTCCCCAATCATAAATCAAACCCAAATCGTCAATTCCCACACCATTTTCCAAACATGAAACGAGCTCCAAATCAACGACTACACCTCCACCATATCTGGTAAATTAAAGATGTGGGATCCCGACGACCAAGATGCCGGAGTCGACGAGCTCTTGGCTGTGTTGGGGTATAAAGTTAAGTCTTCTGATATGGCTGATGTCGCGCAAAAGATCGAACACTTGGAAGGCGTCATGTGTAACGATGATGAGTTGTCGCAGATTGCTTCCGATTCGGTTCATTATAACCCCTCGAATTTATCAAACCACCACTTTTGAAACCCCCATCATTCTCCTTCGACAACCTCCACTTTGAAGATCTACGTTTTAAATCGTATATTATCTTCTCTCCATTATAGATCTGTTCGGTTTAATTTTGGATCTTCGATTTTCATGTTTTCAAATTCAGAATATGGATATATAAATATGTGAATTTGATTCAAAAATTGATTTGGTGGCAAGACGATGGTTAAGTACCAAGACCGGTTAGCCTTTGGCAGTAGACGGTGACGTAGGTCCGCCAGAGACGGTGGCTGGCTGGCAATGGTGGTCGGCTGAGTGTTTCAGTACTGTTTATTTTGGATGAATGTAAAAAGGTTTAGATATAGTTTTATTATATAAAAGAATAGTGAATTAAGGGTAGTTTAGTCATTTAAGGTCGATGGGGGACCAACCGTGTAGCGAAACTAGCGTAAGAGGGACTGAACCCGAAGGATTTTCGACCCAGGGACTGATTAGTAATTAACTCTATCTTTTTCGACTCAAGGACCAATTATGTAATTAACTCTATCTTTTTCTTCAAAATCTTCATGCATTAGTAATGTTGGAAGGGTAGTACTAATGAGTTTGTTTAGTAGTAACCAGTTTTCTTCTTATAGTATTAACAAAACTTTGTATTGCAATAGTAACTTGTACTAATAACAACACTTACTTAATTTTAAAATATTTTATTCCCAGTATGTGTTTCTATCTAGGTTTATTTTATAAGAAAAAGTCATATTTTTGTTATTCTTATATTTACAAATATAGTCTTAAACGAGTATTAAACAGAATAAACGTTGAATTTAATAACTAAATTTTAGGAAGAAAAAAAAGTCTAATATATATAAATATATTCAAATTTAAATATAATGGTATAAAATAATTTAATTTAAATATATACTAGATTATTGTCCCGCGATAGCGCGGATAAAGATAAAGTTTGATTCGTAAATTTTTGTTTATGTAGATTTTAAGTTATTATAAGAAGATAATGTTATACGTTTAATAACATATATACGTTTACGTTTATACGTATGTTGCTTATAGTTAAAATAATATATACTTTTACGTTTATATACATGTTTTGATATTTTTATGAGCAGATTTTAGAATAACAATATGGTAAATCATAGTCTAAATTGAGCGATTTATAAGTAAAATAAACTTATGTTTTTTTTATTTCAGTAGATATGTAAATGAAAAAGAAAATATAATTATCTATTGTAAAAGGGTGTAAAATAGAAATAGTCTTTGATGACATTATCAATCTGATCTAACGGCTGAAATCAAATAAGATAACCCATCAAATGGACCTTACTTCGTCAAGTGGCATTTAAGGAATTTCTTTTATTGTATATTAAAGATTAGAATCGAAATGTTAAAGATTGTTTTCAAAATTAAGTGACTAAAATTTAAAGAGTTAATAATTTTAATATTTAAACTTATGTAGTGGTTCAAACTTGATGATTTGACTTCTCATACATATCTTTAGTATCTTAGTAATTGCAATATTTAATGTCCAATATAACTTTTTCTTATAAAACTTAATCTAATCGTTTATTTAAAACTATATAATCAACTAATATCTTATCTTAACTGTTTTAATAAAATATAACCCAATAATTTTCTAAAATTAATATTAACCCCTTATTTAAAAAAAAAAAATTAGTTTAACTCTTTCTTAAACAAAAATAAACAACATTTAGAAAGCCTTTATATCAAATATTCTATTAAATCAATTAAATCATATCTTTTTGATAAAATGAACAATTAACCCACTAATCATTACTACTATCGTTTAGTCCTTTTTTTGTAAGGCGCGGATTTTCTAAATAGATACCACCCACCTCAAACAAGGCGGGGAACAATTACATGGTGGTTACATAAATAGATCTCCAAGAAGGAGCACCTGACAAGAATACATAGCAATAAAACACCAAATAGACTCATTAAAGAAAACTTAATCAAAGGAAAGCACCTCTCGCGTCTATCTTTCAATTCTGCCAATTCAGGTTTTTCAAGGTGCATTGGCTTGATAACCAAAGCAAAGAGAGCCTTTGAAGCTGAGGAAATAAATCTTCTTGTCTTATTTTCGCTTTCTCAATTTATGTTATTCCTCCATTTCCAAGTTAACCATACAAGAATGTAAGAAACCCCATGGAATGTCTTGATGAAACAACAAGTTGCTTGAGGCAACATAATAGCATGAAACCACTTCCTTGAAATCTAAGGACATAGGAGGGTTAACCTTCCACCAAATTCAATGCTTCAACCATATAGGACGAATAGTTGGACATGAGAACAAAACATGATCAGTCGACTCCAAATGAACCCCACGGAAAGTTTAAGCCGACAAGTTAGTAGAAACTCCTCGAGAAGCTAGATTCACCGTTGTTTAGTCTTTATTTTTCACATATTAAACTAAATAATTTATTTAATCAATCTAACTCGTATTGTTAACAGTTTTGAACCTTTATCTATTATTTTCAACTAATCATTAGCCCTTATTTATTAACAAATTAAACTATATTAAATCAATTTAACACTTTAATTTTAAAAAAAATGAACACTTTATTTATTCCTTTGAACTAATCATTAACCAATTACGTTTTTTTCTAAATTAGGGACGAAATTATTAATTAGGTAACAATGATTTTAATATATTTTTTTTAACGGGTATCCATTTTAGGGACGACAAACATAATTAGTTTTTTAAAAGTATGACACCAATGAAAATACATTTTAAACCGAATCCATTCATATATTTTGCATCAATTATCATATAACACTAAAAACATAATTAAGGTTAAAGTTGAAAAAGAAGGAGTTTAAAAAATCAAAACAAAACAACCAAAGTGGGACCGAGGGAGTACATTAATGAAATTGAAGAAAAACATCACCTTTTTAAGTGACTTGCGATATGTATCTATATGTCGCTAAGATAGTTATGTATTATGTATGAATCTTATGAGATTTTTATAATCGTATTCGTTACATTTATTAGTTTTAAATTTATTATGTTAATTTTATATATTTTGTATTAATGTATTGTATGAATATTAATATCAAATATACAATTTTTTTTTAATTTTTTTTTTTTTTAAATTAATAGTAAATATATATTTAATATCGGTTCGGTCAATTAAATATCTCGATATATTTGTTTCTAAATAAATGATCTTTAACGGCCCGTGTGTACACACGGGTCTAGGATCTAGTATATCGTAAAAGAAATTTGAAAAAAATCGGATACCTCATTTTTAAATAGTTTATTAAATCAATTTATTTATTTTATTTTAAATAAATAATAGTTTTAACCCTTTCTTTATCGATTAAATTTTCTAATCATTTCAAATAATTTATTAAATCAATTTAATCCCTTTATTCAAAATAAATAATCAATTTAAACCTTCTTTTACCAATTAGATCCATTGTATCTCCACTATTTAACTAAAAATTTCTCCTAAATTTAATTTAACCTCTTATTTTCCAAAAAGTTAACAGCAAGACACTTTCAATCGGGTTTATATTTGATGTATTTTTACATGTTTTCATATTTGTACACATATTATGTTCTAATAATATCTATAACAAAATTCCATGGGTAAATGAGCCATATTTGATCCATTGTATCTCCACTATTTAACTAATCATTTATTTATTTTTAAGTTTAAAAATAACATGATTTACACTGCACACGAAAATAAGACTAGTATATTAAAATATTTATATGAAGTTGGTCCAATAATTAGACAAACGTCCGGTTTAGAAACACACTATATAGTATTATTAAAGATAAGAAAACAATAGAAGTCATTTAGAGACTTGCCTAACTCTCGATTGGGTATAGTCAATTTTCATCCAGATTCGCGCACTAACATTGCCAAGACTTACTTATTACATTTAACGTCTAATTAAAAATATGATAATATTTGAACCTCAATATATAGATCGACTTCACTTGACTTCTTTTCCTGTTCATTACATATTATTCCATATTCCATTATTTGAAAATGATTTCCCCACTCGACTAAACCTCACTTACAATACTTCACCCAATCTTGACAATATGGGCAAAGTAACGAGTCAATGTCTATGCCCATATTAACCTCATCTACATAGATGTCCCACGAATAAGTTTACAGTCCTTGGAACCAGTCTATTCCAACTTATTGTAATCGATCTTGTTTGACCTATTAACAGTTTCTTATCCACTATCTCTTTGAAGGTTTTAACTTGAATTCTCCATCTTCTTATGAGAACCATCACCATCTGTCTCTTCTGTTTTTCTTCAGTTGTGTTCAATGATTCGTCGAATTCACCTAATGTTCTTCCCTTTCACTTTCCCACTTACCACATCAACTATTATGAAATATATGAATTTTTATTATAATATTGGATCATAAGAATTTACAAAGTGACAGAAGGCAAGCGGAAATATAACATCAAACTAATAAAGTAATACTTTGACAATTATTATAGAATTAAATCAAATGTCAATGATGGAATATATTAGACAAACTAATATATGATAACTTATTTGTACTTAGTTTGTTGTATGTATTGTGTAAATCCTTAGGGATCTATTTTGTAATTTATTTTGTTATATAATACCATCCTCTCCACCATTATTGTTATATAATACCATCCTCTCCACCATTATTGGTATCAGACTTTTAATTCTCTCCCAACCTTTCTATCTTCTTTCTCCTTCCCCACCCAATCGTTTCTTCTTCTCCATGGCGTCTTCCTCAACAGAGTCTCCCCTCCCCATGAGCACCTTGTTTCACCTTCTTACCCATCGCCTCTCACCCACTAATTATCTGTTGTGGAAGAGTCAAATCAATACGGTCCTGGATTATCAAAACTTAATTCCTCTTATCGATGGATCCTCCGTCGCTCCAGCGCCAGAAATTACCGTTGATGGCAAAAAGGTTTCGAATCCTGATTACAAAACCTGGGTTATTGCTGATCAGAAGGCTCGCTTATTTCTACTTGCCTCTCTAACCGAAGAAGCTTCGGCCGAAATTGTGGGACTTACTACATCACGTCAAATTTGGCTTTCTTTGGAAGTTGCTTACAGTAATTCTTCCATTGAGAGAATCCAGAATTTGCGGGATCAATTACGCTTGCTTCAAAAAGGTAACTCTTCCGTTTCCGAATTTGGCCGTAAATTTAAACATTTATGTGATCAGTTGGCAGCAATTGGTTCTCCTGTTGAAGAATCCGATAAGTCTCATTGGTTCATTTGCGGGCTCGGACCCAGTTTCGAGAATTTCTCTACCTCTGTTCGGACATCTCGAGACCAGTTTCTGTTTCGTGATCTTATTACTAAGGCTGAAGCGCATGAGTTGTTTCTGCAGTCCATTCATGGTACTGCCACACCTGCGGTGGCTTTTTCAGCCAATCAGACTCCTTCTGGCAGTCGTGGTCGTGGTGGTCGCGGTCATAGGGGTGGTCGTGGTCGTGGCAGGCGGTCTCCCCATTGCCAGCTGTGTCGGACCGATGGTCATTATGCAGATTCATGTCCGAAATTGGGGTCATATGCATCACGTTCAATAGGTACTGGTCCTGATTTAGCAAAGGCGTTTCAAGCTCAATGCCATGTCTCTTCTAATACTCCAGACTGGTTTGTTGATTCGGGGGCCACAGATCATATGTCATCATCGACTGGCTCGGTTTCTCAATCCGTGCCTTACACCGGGTCCTCCAAAGTAGTTTTTGGTAATGGTAATTCTCTCCCTATAACTCATATTGGTCACTCAAATGTTATCCCTAATATTGCCTTACGAGATGTTTTGGTGGTTCCTAACCTCACCAAAAATCTCCTTTCTATTAGCAAGTTAACTCGTGATAACCACCTCGATGTTTTGCTTTCCGACAATTATTTTTATATTCAGGATCGAACAACGAAGAAGGTCCTAGCAAGGGGCCATTGTGATCGAGGACTTTACATTTTGGCACCATCATCATATGCCTTTGCTGTTACTAAAAGATCTGGATCACAAGCTTCGTTTGAGTTATGGCATTCAAGGCTTGGTCACGTTAACTTTACTACTTTAAGTTTATTGAATAAATTGGGGATTTTGTCTTTTACTTCCTTATTACCGAAACCTATTATATGTAAGTTTTGTCAAATGGCTAAATCTCACAGATTGCCGTTTTATGATAATGAAAAACGTGCTTCGGGTTTATTGGATATTATCCATTGTGATTTGTGGGGACCCTCGCCTGTTTACTCGCGTGATGGGTACCGTTACTATGTTGTGTTTATAGATGACCATTCTAGATTTACGTGGTTTTACCCGCTTAAGCAAAAATCGGATTTTTTCATGGTGTTCACCAAGTTTATGAATCTGGTGCAAACACAATTTACTTGCAAAATTAAAGTATTTCAAAGTGACGGTGGCACGGAGTTTCTAAATCACAATGTTCAGCGGTTATTAGAAAATAATGGCACACTTCATCGGGTTTCATGTCCGTACACGCCTCAACAAAATGGACGGGTTGAGCGGAAACATAGGCACATCGTTGAAACCGGATTAGCAATGCTGTTTAACAGTCATGTACCAGCAGCTTACTGGGTTCATGCATTTAGCTCGGCAGTCTATATAATCAATCGCCTACCAACATCGGTATTAAACAATAAATCACCATTTGAGCTTGTCTTTTCGCAGGTCCCAAATTATGATATTTTTCGCACATTTGGGTGTTGTGTATACCCGTATCTCCGGGATTATGCGGATCACAAACTATCTCCACGAAGCATACCATGTGTTTTTCTCGGCTATTGTTCCTCTTATAAAGGATATCAGTGTTTGGATCCGGCTACCTCTCGTGTTTATATTACGAGACATGCTAAATTTGATGAAACATGTTTTTTGTTTGGTGGTGATACTAACTCTATTTCTGAAGATAAGTTGCACTTAAGTGAATTTCTTGTGGGTAAAAATTCTGTTAAGAATTCATCATCAGCTCCATCCACCACACCCACTGAACTTGATAAACCCACTGATACTCCACCAACATCAGTAGGGACTGCTCCGTCACTTTCACACTCTGATGTTGCAAATGGCCATTCATCTCCGTGCACGATATGTTCTGACCCGACACCATCATCATCACCATGTGTTGCTGAACAAGTACCTACTGATGTTCAACCGCCTCGCATTATTGATGGTGCTCCTCCGCCAGGCTCAGAACAATCAGCCCCTATGACTACTCCACCAACATCCACCCACCCAATGGTTACTCGTGCCAAGGCTGGAATTTTTCGTCCCAAACATCGTGCCGATATGGCTCAAGTCGATCGGCAACTACACATCACAGCTTTATTTGCAAACCAAGATCCCAAAAATGTGAAACTTGCAATGAAAGACCTCAAATGGGCTACCGCTATGAAAAATGAAATAAATGCGCTACTTAAAAATATCACTTGGGATCTTGTACCTCGCCCAACGTCTCAAAATGTTGTTGGATGTCGTTGGTTATTTCGCACCAAGTATCGAGCCGATGGGACGATTGATCGTCACAAAGCCCGACTAGTTGCTCAAGGGTTCTCTCAAATTCCGGGGGTTGATTTTTTCGCCACTTTTAGTCCGGTTGTTAAGGCTGCCACTGTTCGCATCGTTCTTGCCCTAGCGGTTACTAACAATTGGCCGTTGCATCAACTTGATGTCAACAATGCATTTCTTCATGGTAATTTGAAGGAACTTGTGTACATGGAGCAACCTCCTGGGTGTGTGGATCCAAAATTTCCGAACCATGTATGTCGCCTTAATAAGGCTATCTATGGCCTGAAACAAGCCCCACGTGCTTGGTTTCATCGGTTAAGCTCGTTTCTTGTGAATGCAGGGTTTCTTTGTAGTCGGGCCGACTCGTCTCTCTTCATTTTCAAAAGAGGGTCTTGTCTTCTTTATTTGTTGGTGTATGTAGATGACATAATCTTAACTGGAAATCAACTTGCTGTTATTAATTCCTTTATTGCAAAACTCAACAAAGAATTTGCTATTAAGGATCTTGGTAAGCTCACCTATTTTCTCGGTTTAGAGGTCGAATACACCAAAGATGGGTTATTCCTTGGACAATCCAAATATGCACATGATGTTCTTGTTCGTGCCAATCTGGTTGATTCAAAACCAATGCCGACTCCCTTGGCATCAAATAGTGGCTTTATTACACATGGAGAGCCTTATCATGACCCTAAGCATTATCGCTCTCTTGTTGGTGCCTTACAATACCTCACCATCACCCGTCCGGACATAGCATACGCCGTTAATCAAGTTAGCCAATTCTTACAAGCTCCGACTGTGGTTCATTATCAACATGTTAAACGCATCCTACGCTATGTTAAAGGCACACAATCATTTGGTCTATCATTTTCAAAACCGGTCTCCTCTCGTGTCCTTGGCTACTCCGATGCTGACTGGGCGCGGTGTGTTGAAACTCGTCGATCGACATATGGTTACTCAATTTATCTCGGTGGAAATCTTGTTTCATGGAGTGCTAAGAAACAACCTACTGTCTCACGATCAAGCTGTGAGTCGGAATATCGGGCCATGGCTAATACGGCCGCGGAAATTGTTTGGGTAAATAATGTTCTCCAAGAATTACATGCTCTCCCAACGGGTCGTCCAATACTTTTATGCGACAACCGAAGTGCTCTTTTTATGTCACAAAACCCGGTCTCTCATAAGCGCGCTAAACACATTGACCTTGATTATCATTTCATTCGGGAACTTGTTACTGCCGGAAAATTAATTACATCATTCGTTCCTACCAAACTCCAGGTGGCTGACATTTTCACGAAGAGCTTACCACGTCATCAATTTGAGTTTTTTCGTGACCGTCTTCGTATTGGTCCACCACCGTGTCGATTGAGGGGGGATATTAGACAAACTAATATATGATAACTTATTTGTACTTAGTTTGTTGTATGTATTGTGTAAATCCTTAGGGATCTATTCTGTAATTTATTTTGTTATATAATACCATCCTCTCCACCATTATTGGTAAGGAGATTAAAGGTTATTAGAATATAACATGTGTTGGTTTTAGTATTAGGAAAATCATTGCTAGAAGAAAAGAAAATAAAGTAAAATAACATGCATGTTCCTGCCCTTTTACTATTATTTGTTGACATTCTTCTCTTTTAAAACTTTTTCTAGCTTTAAGTATTCATTACCAACTTTTTAAATATAAATAGCTGTTTTAACTTAATCGGTTAAATAAATGAAAATAGTTTTTAATTATTTCAGTTAATAAAGTTATTTGTTTGAAAAATACAGTTAGTTATCTATTAGAATATCTAATAATACAATTTTATTAACAAGGTTATCAATATAATTTATTTATTATACAAATCAGATTATAATTATAATAAATATATAATTTTTAAAGGTTTAAATTTTAAACTATTTAAAGCTTTAAAATGTTTTCGAATGATTTAATTATTTAAATTTATATTAACTTATTGTTTCAACTCTCAAAACATTATGGGTCAAATTTCGAAACTTAGTTAAAACAGTTAATTCCCAATAACACATCACAGAAAAAAATCATCAAAAAGAAAAAGAAACAAAACAGATTGGATAAAAATTGTAGCAAAAGAATAACTTAGAGTTAAAATGTCAAAAGCTGTAATTTTGAGAATAAGGCCATGTTCGGCGGAAAAACATAAATATTGTTTATAATAATTGAAATTATCTTTTTTTATGTTTCGTTTGCATTTATGATACATAAAATGACATAAATATTTTATATAATATTTTTTTGTTGGAAAAAAAATATTTGAAAACAAAAAATGATTCAAATAAAATCTTTGTCAAAAGAAATATTTCGACGAGAACTCTCTAACCCCGTGTACCTTTGTAATTAATAAAGTATTTAGTATTTTTGTTTATTACATCACTAATGATATATTTTCATTAAAGACATTAGTTACTTTTAAGGTTTAAAAAATTAAAATATTTTAAGGACAAAATATAAATTACTTCATTTTAAATATCCATAATAATTTTCAGACAAACATAAGTAGATAAATAGAAAAACTTTTTGAAAGGTAAGGAGTAATTGAAATATTATTTTATATATGTTTTGGGGTTTTTTATTTATAAGTTACAACACCAACTACTTTATCAAACATGTTTTTATTCTTATATATAAATAAAAATATAAATATAAATCATAGAAAAAAAAACATCAAAAAAACTTAAAATTTTTATCATGTTTGGTGAAAGGACTTAAAAGAGCTTATTAATCGTTTTATTAAGCTATCCATCAACATTATTTGATTTAAAGTTTTAGCACGAACGTATTAAAATGAGGGATTGGACTTATAACAAATAAAAAAATATACATATCCTTTATATTAATCAAAATATACCCCTTTAAATATGTTATTTTGTATCTTTTATTTATAAGTTACACTTTCAACTATTTCTTCTCACATTATTATTTCTTATATATAATTTCAACTTAAGTTATAAACTCAATTTTCAACTCAAATCCAAAGTTCGGCACAAGATTTAGTTCCATCAAGTTATACCATTACTTATAGATTGTAGTTGAAACTAAAAGTTTGAGCTTATATATAGAACTGAAAGCTTAAGTTATTTTTTTTAAAATATATTAGGAAATTAGTTAAAGTTTGGGCTTGAAAATATAAACCGACTAAAAATTATATATATATATATATATATATATAGAGGTGGGTTCATTTAGGAACCATCAATTATTTAAGAACCATTAGGAACCATTTTTAGGCAAGGTGGCAATTTTGTAATTAAGTCAAATCCCCAAATTGGAAATCAATTAAAACCCACTTTAAAATACTAGTTAACTTTAAATTAACATATCTAAAGTATAACTAGGTTTTAGGAAAAACTAAATACACCATTAAAACAAGCATTTAATTATCTTTCCAACGAGCACCCACTTGATATACTTTTGACGACTTTTTTTTTTTTTTTTTTAGTGAGTTTCGGTATATACACTAGTGTATATACTAAATATTCACCAGTGTATATACTAATTCACCAAAAACACATCTAAACCATATACACTATACACTAGTGTATACACTATATTCACTAATGTATACGAATCTTTATATTAATTTCCTTTTAATTGTGAATACGCAATATACAAAAGTGAATATACAATATATCTATACACAAGTGAATATACAATATACACCAGTGAATACGCAATATACACAAGTGAATATACAATATACACCAGTGAATACCATGTATTCAATAGAGAATACATCTTATACATTAGTGAATATAGTGTATACACTAGTGTATAGTATATATGGTTCAGATGTGTTTTTTGTGAATTAGTATATACACTGGTGAATATTTAGTATATACACTAGTGTATATATACCGAAACTCACTGTAAAAAAAAAAAAAAAAAAAAAGTCGTCAAAAGTATATCAAGTGGGTGCTCGTTGGAAAGATAATTAAATGCTTGTTCTAATGGTGTATTTAGTTTTTCCTAAAACCTAGTTATACTCTAGATATGTTAATTTAAAGTTAATTAGGATTTTAAAATGGTTTTAATTGATTTCCAATTTGGCTCTCAATTTTGACTTAATTACAAAATTGCCACCTTGAGTTTAATTACAAAATTGCCACCTTGTCTAAAAATGGTTCCTAATGGTTCCTAAATAATTACATGGTTCTTAAATGAAACCAACTCTATATATATATATATATATATATATATATATATATAATAGTATAATAAGACAAATTTTATAAAGAGTATTTTATGGAATTTACCATCATATGAGTACAAAAAAAAAATTAAGTATTTGAAATAGCTTATTTTTTAATATCTTATTTTTCAAATAAACCTTACAAATAAGCTCTAAACAAACAAGATTTCTTTTAAAAAAATCCCAAACTTTCAAATAAGTCCCAAATAAACCCGTTTCAAACATGACTTATATCTAAAAATGAAACTTTTTTTTTGAAAGGTATTTTGGTTCAACGGTATAGAGGTTTCTCCCAACGAGTGAGCTTTATCTGTGCCTCGGGATCGAACCGCCTCTAGTACAACACCCCACGCAAAGGTGCATCCGTGCTTTTTTGAGGAACCAACTCCAACTCCAAAGGAGAAACCCTCTATAGAGGCTCGAACCCGAGACCTCTCCTTCACTGAGAAAACTCCTTACCAATCAGGCAACAACTGATTGGCTCTAAAAATGAAACTTAACTTACTAAAATAAAACGTAGACAAAGAAAAGAAAATTATGATAACCATAGTTTCAGGTGTTAACTAGCATTTAAAGCTATCACATGCAATGAACGTGGCTTTGTTGGCCTAAACTCATCGGTTGACTAATAAACTTAACCAAGGTTAGATATAATATTCACTCTAGTCCATGTGCAGATATAACCTTCTCACTATTTATCATCCACTACACAACACATATTTATTAAAGGTTTGATTATTATAAACGTCACAAAATATTTTTACCCTTCTGATAATTATTTAATGCTTTCATTTAAATAATAATTTTGAATAAAAGTATGAGCAAAGAGTAAAATTTTAATATGAAAATAAATTAAAGAATATTTTTAATAAATAAATTTTTTTTATTCTTATAGGGTCAATGTAATATCAAATCCGTTAGTATATATAGTATAGTTATTTAGTATAGTTTATCGCGCTTTGTATCGTGGCCCTTGAAGGTTTATCTTTGTATTATATAACTACTATGAAACCCGCGCGATGTAGCGGTAAAAAAAAATTATTTTTGACAAAATTATGTAACGATTTATGGTAGTTTCCCATTCGTTTCAAGATAAGTAATAGTTATGATTAGGGTTGTTCGGACACTCGAAGCATAAAAATAATTATATGGTAAGAGTTTCTTATTCGGTCTTTCGAACCTGAAAATGAATTATGTGGTAACCGTTTATGGTGGTGCATCCCTTGTGGCCATCATTTTATTTATATATATACGGTAACGAATTTTGTTAGAGTCTTACTTCAAAATTAATATTTTAAGTGTAATAGTTTATGATCTAGTTCATCGAGCATCAACAATCTCTCCATATATTTTCACATACATGTGGTGATGTAGTAAACTCATTTGATTGTTTTAGAAATTTGTTGTTGTTCGATCGTTCGAACTATAAAATACTATTTATATGTTTTGTCTAATGATTTTTGTTTGAAACGTGTTCTATTAAAAAAAACATTTATTCGATCCAAACTCGAACATCCTGTTAAAAATTAGTGGTAATATATAGCCGAATAACCATAATCATATTCTATTTAATAGTTTCTGATTCTAGTGTTACGACTATATTTTAAGTGTAATAGTTTTTAGTGACTTTTTGACTCATATTTTGCAATAAAAGCTTTAGGTCATCCACGTCCTTCGGGCTATAAACACAATTATTAGGTAACGGTTTAAATCCAGATCTTTGGACATAACAAGTTATTATATGCGACGCTTAATAATAAAAAAATTAATTCACATTTTACATATTGAAATTAGATGTAAGAAATTATTTGTGTTGAAAGTTTTTGAAAAAATTATTAGTCAAATTACTTGTAATTTAATATAGTTGATGGTGAAGATTGAAAAGTAAGGAAAATGAGTTGAAAAAGAAGAAAGTAAATTGGTAAATAAAATTTTATTTAGATAGTAAATGAGGGGTATTATAGTAATTTCTTTCTTAAATTTCAACTTTAAGATTTTAAAACCAAATGCTTTATAGATAGTTAGATAATGTATTATTAATAATGTTAATCATTGTAAAATATACTAATCTATACCCCTCCCCTAATCGATTTCTTTCTTTCTCTCTCCTATAATACAATCGATATTCCCATACTAAAAACCTAATTTTCGTTTATCCCTAAACCCTAAAATTCGATCATCTTTTCTTTATCATGCGTCCAGAACGACAATCAAGTTCTAATTCCCCTTTCCATGAAGCTTATAGTGTGTCTAATATCAAAACTCACATTCCCTTTCACTCTCAATTTGGATCACATGATTGAACTTTTCTCCACTCACTGTGATGGATACAATGTTGGTGATTTCATTGATACCTCATACGTTCCAACTGAAACCAATCCGAATAATACTCCTCTTACGGACCAGAATGGCGTAAACTGGATTCTATAGTCAAGCAATGGATATATGGAACCATCACTCCATCTCTTCTTCAAAATATTATTGAAAAAAACCTCACCGCTCGGAAAGCATGGATTAATCTTCACAATATTTTTCATGTCAACAAAGCAGCCAAGTTTATTCAGCTAGAGAACCAAATACGTACAATCACCCTTGGTAACATGTCTATTAATGACTATTGCACCAAAATTAAAACCATTGTTGATCTTCTCTCTAATATGGATAAAGCAATTCCAGACGAAAACCTTATTGCATACACATTTAACGGTTTACCATGTCGTTAGGCGGGCATGGCTCTGCACATACGGCTTCAAAAACCTCCACTAACTTAGAGAGAAACTCGAGCAATTCTTCTTGGGGGAAAAGAACGTATCAATTCTCCAAGACAAGAGGCTTCTCAAAACAAAAATTCTTCATCATCTACACTCTTGTACAGAACAGAACTCGGGGTCTCGTCGGAATAATCGCATGAATGATCGTCGTCAAAATACCCCGGATAATCCCCTTATTCGTTATGGATGGGTATTTATTCCATCTCCAAATTATGTGAAAAATTCATAAATCTCAAATCCCTTATTCAAATAAGTACAAAGGCAAGTATATCTTCTATTTTGAGGGAAAAAGATAAGGAAAATATGGAAATCAAAGCATGGGCATCTGCAACTAAGAGGGAGCAGTAGATCGTCGATGGAAGAGCCATGTCAGTTGGATGTTGCACCTCACTCGACCCACAACAGGCCCCACCATGGATCTGCTCCAGGCTATTCTCGGCCCAGTAACATGCAGCAACATGCTCGTGGATTGCTTGGCTCCACGCCTAGGACCGGTCGCGACTTTGGTTCATCTTCTGCTTCAGCTTTTGTCATGGTCCAACAGTCCCAAAACTCCCCTGGTCCATTTATTAATTCAGCCGACCAACATCCAGCAGCTAGTGATGGGTTTACCGAGAATCGTACCCCACCATATGAATGGTTTAATAGAAATCAACCAACTTCGCTTTCGCAAATGTTTAGTACAATGTCTATCCATTATCCAAATCATGGGGATGGGTTATGTACATCGGCACAACCGGTCATGTTCACTCGAATGAAGGTATATTGCACACTATTTTAAACAAACATGATAATCGTTCAATTGTAGTTGGTAATGGATCTTTGATTCCAGTAAATGTCACGGGGCACTAAACTTTAATCGTTCATATCGCCCACTACATTTAAATCACGTTCTAATTACACAAAAAATTATTAAAAATCTTATCTTTGTTCGAAAATTCACTCGTGATAATAAATATTCTATTGAATTTGATGCATTTGGTTTTACTAGGAAGGATTACCACACCCGCACCCCTCTCATCCGATGTGATAGCACTAGTCCTCTTTACCCAATCTTAGATTCTCATCCTGAAGTCTTTGATGCGTCAAGTTCATCTCTATGGCATCAACGACTTGGTCATCCTGGTGATCAAGCTTTGAAGATGTTAATTTCAAATAATTTTATTTCTTGTAATAAGGATAAGTCTCATGTGCTTTGTCAACCCTGTCAACTTGACAAACATGTACGACTACCATTTAGTCTTTCAAATTCTCTTTGTTTTTCTCCGTTTGATATTAATCATTGTGATTCGTAGACATCTCATGTTTCTAGTTTACGTGGTATTAAATATTATGTCATTTTTCTTGATCATTTCACACATTATTTATGGGTTTATCCGCTTCGTCATAAATCACATGTTTTTGCTAAATTTAAACATTTTTTTTATTACGTCAAAACCCAATTTAAACCACTATTAAAAATTTTCAGTGTGACAACGGTGGGAATATAATAACCAATTATTTCATGATTTTTTTCTCTAGTAATGGTATTCAATTTCGATTCTCATGTCCCCACACTTCACAACAAAACCGTAAGTCTGAACGCATGTTACACACTATCAATAATGTGGTTCGGACCTTGCTTTTTCAATCTCGTCTTCCTCCTAATTTTTGGGTTGAGGCGCTTCTTACGGAAACTCATCTTCGCGATGTATTGCCATCCTCGTCAATTAAGTTTGACACACCTCACTTTCGTCTTTTTCAGCGACATCCGTCTTACTCTCATCTTCGTGTCTTCGGGGTTTTATGTTTCCCACACTTACACACTCCACATAAACTTGCTCCTCGCTCTACACCCTGTGTGTTTATTGGGTATCCCAAAAACCATTGGGGTTATCTTGATCTCTCATCTCAGAAAAGTCATTATCTCTCGTCACGTTGTATTTGACGAAACTGTCTTCCCTTTCGGTTCCGTCACTCCCTTACATTCTCCTTCCTAAGACTTTCTCGATGACTTTCCTATTCCGGCATATTTCCGATCTCAATTTCAGTCCACCACTTCGCCCACTCCAGTGCATCACGACCTCCCTCCTACACCACCACCTTCCCCACCTCCACCATCCCCACCACCACCCACCCACCCCACCGCCACCTTCTGTCACACCCCGCCAGTGGAGGAAATGAAGGGTGCAACTGATTGGAGACCGTCATAACACAATAGTAAATAAAGAAACAATCTATATGAAATGAATAATATTCGTGCGTCATGACGTCGCCATGTCTAAGGTAAAACCCCTTGGTACACAATTACGTCATTTAATACAATGAAACAGCATCCAAAATAAATTCGAAAATGAAAATAAAGTACTTAGGCATACAAGCCCGAAATAAAGTTAATAATAAAATAAGAATCCAAGCCACCATGCATGAAAGTAACTCTAAGTCTCTAGGACTCCAATCCAGCTAGATCCTATGCCTGATTAATACCTGAAAGTATAACTTAAAATTCAACACAAAGGTTGAGCGAATTCATCGAGTAGTAAGTAAGAAAATGTAAGTAAACAGTTTTTCAGTCTCAAGCACAACAGTAGTATAAAAAAGCGTGTAACTAATGCATACGTAGTAAAATAGTAACCATATCGAAAATAGGAATCATATCCAACGAACAGAGTGACACGCCTCGGCAGTGCCCTGTAAGTGATACGCCTGTCGGCAATATCGAATCTAAACACTGTCATTGACGCGCCTCGGCAACGTCAAGTCAATATGACACGCATCAGTTGTGTCATGTCCGAACGCTACCCTTAGTACGCCTCGGCAATACTAAGGTAGCTAAGTAGTTTGTAAGTAACATGAATCCAAATATGCTCGTACCTCGTAAGTTTTTGAAAATGCATTAGGTTTTGTTACACGTTTATGAAATCCAGTTCGTAGTAAGTTTCCGAAAATAGTAAGTTTCTAAAATTAGTAAGTATCTATAAATAGGAAGTTCTATTTATAGTAAGTTTATCGAAAGTAGTAAATTTCCCGAAATAGAAAGTTCCCAAAAATAGTACGTTTCCATAAATAGAAATATCTATTTATGGTAAGGTATTCGTTTTCTCATAAATCGTTTAGTTGAGTTTTACTTTCCCCCGTTTAGTTTAAAATAAGAAAGCAGTAAATATGGGGCGATGAACTCACCTTATCGAATGAGCAATAAAATAGGAAATGTGTGTAATATGCGTAGTATGTCGATCACAAGTAGTGTCCTCACTAGTCCTAGAGGTCCCTTAGATAAAAGTATAATGTAAGAATAGAATTAAACGGTTAACGACTTTTAATCAAAACACAAACTTTTCAGCGAACACATAGGTTCCCTCAAACTGAGATAACTATGGTTCTAGAAGGAATTATACGTTGACCAATGTTGTGAAAATCGCGCCTGAGGCGCGCCTAGGCGCTAAATCGCACGAGGCGCCAAGGCTAGGGATTTTTTTAGGTCGAGTCGCATGACATGCATGAATCGCAAAAAAAGCGCAGCGATCCGGGCTTTTGCGCAAAAAAATGGCAAAAAAATCGCAAAACGATGGGGAATTTGGAGAATTCGACTGAAATCTCTTGCATTAGTTTCATTAAGTTTCTTTATGAAATATTATCATGAAAATGTGGCATTATGCCTTGAATATTGACACGCTTGCTTTATATTTTGGGTTTAAATTCAAGCTTTATTACATATGTATTAGTTATTCAGTATCTCAATATTATTATGTGCTATTTAAATTGCATAATTTTGACACATATGTTATAGAAAAACATAATATATATAGTGCGCCTCGTGTTTATGAATCCCACGATTTGGTATGCGCCTCGCCTCAAGGCTCATTGACCTCCTTTGCGCCTTAGTGCGAGATCTATCTTTTTAGACTAAGACATCATTATAAAAGAGTTTAATACGAGTAAGATACGACAAAATCAAAGTCGGTTACCTAAGCTGTCCGAAAACGTTATACGTATGAATGTTGTGTTTATTATATTAAAGTGTCGTATAATTTAGGTGTAGACAAGATGAACCTTTTTAGTACCTTTTATACTAGCTATTAACTTAGTAAAAATCCAATTAATTGTTATTATAGTTGTCTAAATGGTTACACGAAGTAGGTTAATGAACTTAGACATTTTACTCAAATAATCAGATTAGACTGGACTCAAACGAGTTTTGTTTCGACTCTATTTGTATTGAACAACTGTTTTTCAACGTAACTGTTAGTTACGTTACTTAGCGTAACTGTTAGTTACACTCAGTGTAACTGTTAACGAAATGGAAATCAAAACTTGTAGATACGAAAGGTGTAACGTTAGACCAGATTATAAACATCCAAAACGAGCTCACCGAAATACCACCCGTAGTGAACCCACAAAACAGATTATAAGAACACCAAAGAAAGCAACAAAGATCGATTTATACATAACTAGTAAACGGTTTATGAAACGGACAATCAAACCTTTTAGAGACGTTTTAGATCAAATTATAACGAGGTCAAAACTGAGATTTTAATGATGTGATCGGGGCTACAATAACAGTTCACAAATCTCAAAATTTAAACAATCGACTTAGATTTTGATAACTAAGAACACAATACACGTTTTCATGAAATTGATTAAACAGAAATGAAGTAAACGATTTCGGAATTAAACAAAACTATAAACGATGATCTTGATCAGTTTGTCAAGAGGTAAAATCAAAAACCTGATGTTGGATTTCGTGGCTGAAACACAAAACGAATACAATGAAATTGAAAATCCTGAATTAAAGTTTTCGGCCAATATCCAAAGTAACTAAAAAACAAAAATATGATTACCTTGATATGATCCACGATTTTGGTGAAGAACAAGAAGGATAATGATGGTTTAGGTTGCTATAATCGGTCACAAGAAAAAGCTTGTTAGTAACCGATTAAGTGGAATCCAGAATTAGTGTTTTTCGGCTGAAATCAAAACAATAATTAAACGAAATCTGTTACCTTGTTAATAAGAAATATTAATCCGATGATGATGGAGGAGAGGCTTCGAATTTCCTCCTTGGAGGCTGAGATCAACGATTGAGATGGTGGAAAGGAGGTGGCGGCCGATTGAAAGAATCTACTAGGAGTGGGGTGCGGATTAGGGTGATGGGAATGGGGAGGGAAATAGTTTAGGGTTTTAATTTTTTTATTTAAGTATTATTAGGATTAGTTTAAGGTTAATTTCACTGGATTGGGTCTAGCAATTTGTCAAGCCTTGGCCAAAGCCCAATCCTTTAGCCAATTATAACCTACAACCAACATTTAACTCGGTGAAGGAAAAACTAGAAAACGAATGTACAACGAGACGTAAAAGTAAAATGATAGGCGTAATCTAGAAACGAGCGATAAATAAGAAATTGATATAATTCTATAATTAGAGGTTCTTAAACGAGATATAATATTAGATAAACCCAAGTCCACTTATAGTGCGAAAATATAAATTTCCCGTTAATTTATCTAGGAGCTCGATGAGGGAACTATCTACATGGCACTTAACTGAGGAAATCAAGACAACAAGTATACACACATAACATAGAAGTCATCTTATACTACAAAACGTAACTTTTAATCTCGTAACAGTAGTAATAATAAAGTTTTAAATTTTTCAGTAAAATGCGGTAATGATCTATAGGCATATTAGACTAACTATAGGCGGAGAGAGTGACGGTTGTCACAGTATACACCACTTAAAAGAATTTCGTCCCGAAATTCAAGTTGGAAGTACCGTCACGAACCAGATCATCGAAAGGTAAGACTCATAATCAGAAAGTAAAGTATCAACATGTGTTACGAGTAATATCAGAGTTGGATAAGGAAGTACCAGCATCGAAATTCGGATTCATCTGCTCCTCTGCAGCTCCCAGCATGTAGGCTCTAGCACGAGCACGAGCACGAGTGTTTAGTCCTTGATTTCCCTGAGTGATCTGAGGTGGATTAGCTTGACCATCAGTCCCTTGCTTGTGAGGACAATCTTTGATGAAGTGGTCGGTACCCCCGTAACCAAAGCAAGAATTTGGCTTCACCGCATTCGTCGGCACGGCAGTAACAGCTCTAGAACGACAATCCTTGGCCAAATGTCCTCTCCTACGGCATAGCGAACAAGTACACAGCATGTGCTCCTCATGGTGATTGTTACATTTCTGGCAGAGAGGAAATGTACCATTATACCCTGACCTCGTGGTGTTGTTCGACTGACGCGCATCTCTCTTAATCTTCTTGAACTTCCCCTGATCAGCTTCACTGTGATCCGTCTTCTTCTCCGAAGCAAACACGCCATATCTGATCAGATCTTCCATAATAGACTCCGCACGGTGGATGGCATCGTGTAGTGTAGGAGGATCGATTCCCCTCAGTGATCGACGAACCTCTGCGTGCAGCCCGTGAATAAAGCGCTCGACAAGACGAACTTCAGTATCTACCATCCTCGGACATAGACGAACGAGCTCGTGATAACGGTCGATGTACTCGGTCAGCTTGGGTCCCTCCATAGTATGACCCCATAGTTCATCCTCTAACTTCTTCATATCCGTGCGAGAAACAAACTGGTCCAGAATAAGCGTCCTGAGATCCGCCCAAGATATAGCCATGGCGACGTCCCTACCGCGGGCGCTGATAATGGAATTCCACCAGGTAAGGGCCTTTCCCTTCAGGAGATGCGTGGAGTATCGGACTCGGTTTTCGGCACTGCAATTGCTGAATCTTAGTACCGTACAGATAATGGCGCCAAATCTTTAAAGCAAAAACTACCGCGCCTAATAGCGATGAGTGGAATTGCTTAACGACTATGATTGCGAAATTTGTTATCATCCGGGAAAAGCTAATGTAGTAGCCGATGCGCTAAGTCGCAAGGAGTCGGTCAAGCCGGTGAGAGTTCGTGCTATGATGGTTTCTATTCAGTCGAGTTTGAAGGCTCGTATTATTCAGGCTCAGCAGGAGGCTCTCACCGAGAATTGTCTGAAGGATGAAGGATTGTTTAGTTTAGCACGTCAGTTGGAGCCGAAAGACGACGGGGTATTGTATTTCTTGGACCGTATTTGGGTCCCCGTCGGTCTTAGGCAGTTGATATTGGATGAAGGTCACAAGTCTAATTATTCTGTTCATCCCGGAGCGGATAAGATGTACCACGACTTGAAAGATTTTTACTGGTGGCCTGGGATGAAGAGGGCGATTGCCGAGTATGTAGGCAAATGTTTGACTTGTTCTAAGGTTAAGGCTCAGCATCAGAAGCCTTCTGGCCTTCTTCAGCAGCCGGAAATCCCACAGTGGAAGTGGGAGAATATTACTATGGATTTTGTTACGAAGCTTCCTAGGTCTTCAGGAGGTTATGATGCTATTTGGGTTATAGTTGATCGACTGACTAAGTCAGCGCATTTTCTGCCTATTCGAGAAGATTACCGAATAGAGAAGTTGTCTAGGTTATATATTGGGTAGATCGTGGCCAGGCATGGAATTCCTGTATCTGTTATTTCTGATCGCGACGCGCGTTTTACTTCGAGGTTCTGGCAGACACTACAGCGAGCTTTAGGCACGAGATTGGATATGAGCACGGCTTATCACCCTCAGACCGATGGACAGAGTGAGCGCACGATTCAGACGTTGGAGGATATGCTACGAGCATGTGTTTTGGATTTTGGCGGGAGTTGGGATAGACATTTACCGTTGGTCGAGTTTTCGTACAACAATAGGTACCACTCCAGTATTAATTGCTCGCCTTTTGAAGCTCTTTACGGTCGTAAGTATAGGTCTCCACTTTGTTGGGCTGAGATTGGTGATAGTCAGATTACGGGTCCCGAGTTGATCCAGGAGACGACTGATAAGATCTTTAGGATCAAGGATCGCCTCGTAGCCGCGAGAGATCGCCAGAAGAAGTACGTCGATTTGCGTCGTAAGCCTTTGGAATTCGAGGTCGGCGATATGGTATTGTTGAAGGTTTCTCCTTGGAAGAGCGTGTTTCGTTTTGAGAAGCGCAGCAAGCTAAGTCCACGTTTTACGGGTCCGTTTAAGATTTTGTCTCGTGTTGGACCAGTGGCTTACCGTCTTGAGTTGGCACCTGAGTTGAGCGGTGTGCACAACGTATTTCATGTATCGCATCTCAAGAAGTGTCTTGCTGACGAGTCGTTAATTGTGCCTTTGGAGAAACTAAGTTTGGATGATTCGCTTCACGTAATAGAGGAGCCGGTGGAAATCGTTGACCGAGAGGTCAAGCGTTTACGGCGGAGTCGGATTCCTATTGTAAAGGTCCGATGGAACTCTAAGTTTGGAGCTGAATTTACTTGGGAACGGGAGGATGAAATGCAGCGGAAATTTCCCCATCTTTTTTCTTCTAGCGATGCTCATTAGTAATTTCGAGGACGAAATTCTTTTAACTGGGGGAGGCTGTGACGTCCCGTCAATTTGAGGTACTTGAGTTACCGTCATTATTTATATTTTATTCGCAATTGATTTCGAACCTTGTATTTCGCTTTGTTTTGCTCACAATTTACTGTTATTGAGTATCAGGTTTTCTGTATTTGCTGATTCGTCCTTCGAGGCGTAATAATATTAATTTATCTAAGTGCCAATTAGTTAGTATTCTCATAAATATAAGTTAGAAGGTTTATGCCAAATTTGTCGGTTATCGGATCCTTTAAACTCGAGATATCGTGCTTCTGCTCTTGTTTACTCGTTTACCGAAATTGTGCGAATCTCGAAATCGAAAGTGAAAATATAATATTAAATGAACTTAATATAAAGTAAATCAAAGTATTAACTTTCCTAAGTTCAACGCAAAAAGAATCGGGAGTCTTCGACGAACGAAACTCTTTAACGGTCGAAAACAAGTCTGCAGAGCCAGCCGACCAGCCAGCAGCTGGCAGGGATTCAGCCGACTGCTGAGCCTCTCCAGCCGGCGGCTGGATGGGTCTGGACAGGTGTTTTATGACTCATTTTTGAATGAAAAACGATTGGGGACACTTGGCTAAGCCCCATTCGACCCCTAAACTGCCAAAATGGTGTGTCCCATGTGATATTATCACTTCCTTTTCCATTTTTTCTTTCATTTTATTATCACAAACACACACACACATCAAAGTGTTTTCCCCAAACTCTCTCTACATTTTCTTCTTTTCCCCCATTGTTGCTGTGATTTTCCAGCCATATTTCACGATAAAAACATCATAAACACCACAACAATCATGTATGTTCATCAAGGGGAGCAAGAGGTGGTGATTATTCCGGGTTATTTCTTGTGTTCTTCATCATTTTCAGGTCTAAATCTCCATCAAAACCTCCATCAAGTTCAAGCTAGATCATCACACACTCTATTCTTGGGGTATAATAACTTTTACTCACTGTTTTTATTTACCCTTCATCATATTTATACATGCATGTATCATGAAACACCAAATAAGGGTTTTTTATAAAAGTTCTATGGAGATTTATCTAAAAACATAAATTTTATAAACTTTTATCTTAGATCTTGATATAAAAAGGTGTTATTTGAAGAAATAAGTGGATATTATTAATGGTTTTTAAGTTGCATGTCGAAATCTACCGAAAATACTCTTGAAAACGCTTAAAATCGCTAAAAATCAACAAAATCCGAAGCTGACTGTGGGCTTCCAGCCGGCGGCTGGATCAATCTGTTAACATAAATTATTCGTTTTGCTAATTATCGGTGGTTGTCGTGTGTTTTGGAGGCGGATATTCTCATCACTACACCACTGAAGTTGTCATTCCAGATTCTTGTCAAATCAAGCGGAGTTAGCGGTATAACTTGTTACTCTTGTAAATCTTGTGATTTCATTATATTCATAATCGGTTTTAGCCTTGAAAACGGTTAGGTTAACTATTAGACCAACACTCGTCGTATTGTATCGGATTGGACTGAAGTTTGGACAAGTTATGTTAAAATATAACCTAACCAAAGTATTATATAAAACTTAATATGGTATTATGTATTATGAATAATGGTTTAAAATGATAATGTTGTTAAGCGGGAAAGTGATTGAAAATTGGACGAATATCTTATGACGCGGAAGCGCTGCCGAAATTTCAACTCACGACTTTTTACGACATTAAAACACTTATGTAAATAAAGTATATACAAAAGTAACATATTATACAATAACATCGTCTTTGGACTCAAAGACGCCAACGCAATCGAAAATGTCATAATATTACTTAAAACGACGTTTTAAACCTCTTTGCGATACTTTAAACTTCGCCTCAATTTGATCATCGTTTTAAGCCATCAAAATATGTTTGCGGAAAATTTTGTAAAATGGTTTTGAAAGACTTTTTGCTCTAAACATTTGGTAAGAAAAGACTTCAAATTATTCTAAGTGTCAAATTGGACTTTTAAATTGATCTTGACTTTAATAAGTCAACATAATTAACATTTGACTCTTATAAGTCAACATGTTTGACATTTGACTTTTATAGTCAACATAATTGACCTTTGACTTTTATAAGTCAACATCTTTAATCTTGGTCAACATAATGAACATTTCTATTAATATTCTTTTCGACTCGGAGTTATCACTCGTTTCCAACGGTCGCTGTTGACGTGAAAGATCGATATCTTGCCGATCGGCCCTTTCTGGCGCGGAACATCGTTTTCTTCATCCGTCATCCTTATTCGAATATTTAATCGTTGGAATGTTATAATAAACCTAATCTTAACCGACAAGGCTAAACCGTACTAGACTTATAGAGATACTGAGACTATGTTGTTTATTGTTTAAGGCACTTAGACGGTGGGATTGTGATCCTGTGATTATTTACCCGAGATTTTGCTGGAGTTGTACAGTGAGTTATTCGTAGCCCTTGTCTTAAATATTTTGGGCTGTAAAGCGTATTTTAAAATGTCTGCTTGTATGCGGAATGTTGTTGATTATGTTGTTTGCCTAGTGGATTAGGTCTGCCTTAGATTAAGCCATTAGCCCTTGTTGGGGCCCCCTGATACACTTGTTAAGCTTTGAGCCCAACGGTTTTACATATATATATATATATATATATATATATATATATATATATATATATATATATATATATATATATATATATATATATATATATATATATATATATATATATCTATATGGGTTATAGACCTAACCCTCACTGCTCGGTAGAATGTTTCTAGGAGCGGATGTTATGGTCGGTTAATTAATTTGTTACCTTTGGTTGGCGACCTCATAATTTGGGGTTGTACGGTCAGGTTCAGTGTATGAATAGTCTAGGCAAAGTACTTATCACTATTGGTTGTTGAAAACAAGATATATCTTTTGAAATTAACGTTGTCTTGGATGAAATTGTCGATGGGTCAACTTTTACTTTAAAATTGCGAATAATTCACCAACATGTTGTTGATGTCGTTTTAACGCTTTGCAGGAAATTGAGGATTTCCATTGATCATGCCATAGTTTATTTTCGGATCGCTTGCTTTTGGGAAATTTGGATTTGAATTATCTATGGTAATTTCCATGACGATCCGTTGTTTATTTCTTTTGGGAATTGTATTTATACTTGGCGTCTTATCGCCTTTGACTTTATGATGTATTTGTAACATTTGGCATGATCTATTTAATTTGATGTTTTGTTTATCGGTTATATTGTTGTAATCTTGACTCTTGATATTATAACTGGAACATTCCGTGTATCCGCTATTAGCGGGGTGTGACAGAAGTTGGTATCAGAGCCACTCTTGTGACGTTTGGGATGGTGGGGCAAACCTCAACGAGGACGTTGAGTCCCAAGTGGGGGTGTTTGTGACACCTTAGGCAAATCCCACATCCCCCGTGCACAAGAGTGATGCTGGGTATATGAGTAAACCTTTAGCCTTTCATGACACAACGCGTTTTGGTGACTACAGGCACTGCAGAGCTTAGAAACTCTGTAGTTAAGCGTGCTTGGGACAGAGTAGTTCCAGGATGGGTGACCCCCTGGGAAGCTCAGCCAAAAACAAATCCGTGAGCTTGATGTGGCAGAGCGGACAATATCGTGGGCATTAAATGGCGGGGTGTTACAAGATTTTGTGACACCTTAGGCAAATCCCACATCCCCGTGCACAAGAGTGATGCTGGGTATATGAGTAAACTTTTAGCCTTTCATGACACAACGCGTTTTGGTGGCTACAGGCACTGCAAAGCTTAGAAACTCTGTAGTTAAGCGTGCTTGGGCCAGAGTAGTTCCAGGATGGATGACCCCCTGGGAAGCTCAGCCAAAAACAAATCCGTTAGCCTTTATGGGCAGAGCGGACAACATTGTGGGCATGAAATGGCGGGGTGTTACAAGTGGTATCAGAGCCACTCGGTCGGCTGGCTCTGCAGACTTGTTTTCGACCGTTAAGGAGTTTCGTTCGTTTCCAACGGTCGCTGTTGACGTGAAAGATCGATATCTTGCCGATCAGCCCTTTTCTGGCGCGGAACATCGTCTTCTTCATCCGTCATCCTTATTCGACTATTTAATCGTTGGAATGTTATAATAAACCTAATCTTAACCGACAAGGCTAAACCATACTAGACTTATAGAGATACTGAGACTATGTTGTTTATTGTTTAAGGCACTTAGACGGTGGGATTGTGATCCTGTGATTATTTACCCGAGATTGGTGCCGGAGCTTTATCAGTGAGTTATTCGTAGCCCTTGTCTTAAATATTTTGGGCTGTAAAGTGTATTTTAAATTGTCTGCTTGTATGCGGAATGTTGTTGATTATCTTGTTTGCCTAGTGGATTAGGTCTGCCTTAGATTGTAAGCCATTAGCCCTTGTTGGGGCCCCTGATACACTTGTTAAGCTTTATGCCCAACGGTTACATATATATAGATCTATATGGGTTATAGACCTAACCCTCACTGCTCGGTAGAATGTTTCTAGGAGCGGATGTTATTGCCGGTTAATTAATTGTTACCTTTGGTTGGCGACCTCAGGATTTGGGGTTGTACGGTCAGGTTTAGTGTATGATTAGTTTAAGCAAAGTTACTATCACTATTGGTTGTTGAAAACAAGATATATCTTTTGAAATTGTTGTTGTTTGATAAAATTGTCGATGGGTCAACTTTTACCTTAAAATTGCGAATAATTCACCAACATGTTGTTGATGTCGTTTTAACGCTTTGCAGGAAATTGAGGATTTCCGTTGATCATGCCATAGTTTATTTTGGGATCGCTTGCTCTTGGAATATTTGAATTTGAACTGTTTATTGTAATTTCCATGACGATTCGTTTGTTTATTTCTTTTGGAATTGTATTTGTACTTGGCGTCTCATCGCCTTTTACTTTATGATGTATCTGTAACATTTGGCATGATCTATTTAATTTGATGTTTTGTTTATCGGTTATATTGTTGTAATCTTGACTCTTGATATTATAACTGGAACATTCCGTGTTTCAGCTATTAGCGGGGTGTGACAGAAGTTGGTATCAGAGCCCGGGCCCGGACCGATGTACACAGCGAGGACGCTGTGTCCTGTAAGGGGGGAGGATTGTAACATCCGTCCCACATCGGTTGGAGAGGGGAACAAATCCTTCTTTATAAGGGGTTGATACCTCTCCTAGCATGACGCGTTTTGGCACGAGCTCCGTGCCAGAAACAAATCCGTGCGCCGGTGAGCAAAGCGGACAATATCACGCTACGGGTGTGCTTGGGCTGTTACAAATGCTCTTGTAACACCCCGCCATTTCATGCCCACGATATTGTCCGCTCTGCCACATCAAGGCTCACGGATTTGTTTTTGGCTGAGCTTCCCAAGGGGTCACCCATCCTGGAACTACTCTGGCCCAAGCACGCTTAACTACAGAGTTTCTAAGCTCTGCAGTGCCCGTAGCCACCAAAATGCGTTGTGTCATGAAAGGCTAAAGGTTTACTCATATACCCAGCATCACTTTGTGCACGGGGGATGTGGGATTTGCCTAAGGTGTCACAAACACCCCCACTTGGGACTCAACGTCCTCGTAAAACCTGAAAATATGTTTTTACAAAGATTTAAAACGTTTTCTTCCTTAAAAACGAGTTTTTATAATAGATCAACACTTTTAACACATAAATCTAAAACAAAACAGTGATTTTACTTTCAAAACACATATATTTGAGTTATATCAGTTTGCATGTCGAATCTAACCGTTAAACAAGCTAGAAATCGGAAAATAACGTAATATTGAAACTGGCCGAAGGCTTTCGGCCGGCGGCTGAAGGTTTTGAACAATTGCATTTTAAACCATTATTCATAATACATAATACCATATTAAGTTCTATATAATACTTTGGTTAGATTATATTTTAACATAACTTGTCCAACTTCAGTCCGATTCGATCAAATGCACGAGTGTTGGTCTAATAATTAACCTAACCGTTTTCAAGGCTAAAACCGATTACGAATATAATGAAATCACAAGATTCACAAGAGTAACAAGTTATACCGCTAACTCCGCTTGATTTGACGAGAATCTGGAATCGACAACTTCAGTGGTGTAGTGATGAGAATATCCGCCTCCAACACACAAGACAACCACCGATAATTAGCAAAACGAATATTTTATGTTAATAGATTGATCCAGCCGCCGGCTGGGACTATCCAACCGTCGGCTGGAAGCCCACAGTCAGCTTCGGATTTTTGTTATTTTCGCGTTTTTAAGCGTTTTCAAGAGTACTTTCGGTAGGTTTCGACATGCAACTTATAAACTCTTAATAATATCCATTTATCTCATCAAATAACATATTTTTATATCAAGATCTAAGGTAAAAGTTTATAAAATTTATGTTTTTAGATAAATCTCCATAGAAACTTTTATAAAAATCTTTATTTGATCTTTGATGATACATGCATGTATAAAAATGTTAAAATATAAATAAAAACAGTGGAAGAAAGTTATTATACCCCAAGAAAATCGAAAGAAAGATGATCTAGCTTGATTTTGAAGAAGATTAAACCCGAAAATGATGAAGAACCTCAAGAAACCACCCGGAAAATCACCACTCCATGCTCCCTTTGATGAATATACGAAAGACGGATCCTTTCGTATGTGCATCGACTACCGCGAACTGAACAAGCTGACCGTCAAGAACCGATACCCACTCCTGAGGATCGATGACCTTTTCGACCAGTTGCAGGGTGCAACTTACTTCTCAAAAATCGACCTCCGTTCAGGTTATCATCAGGTTCGTGTCAGTGAGACCGACATTCCAAAGACCGCTTTTCGTACTCGTTACGGTCATTACGAATTCCTCGTCATGCCATTCGGTCTAACCAACGCACCAGCAATGTTCATGGACTTGATGAACCATGTGTGTAGACCTTACCTGGAAAAATTCGTGATCGTGTTCATTGATGACATTCTTATCTACTCGAGAAACAAGGAGGATCACGCGAAACACTTGAAACTCATCTTAAAACTCCTCCGAGAACAGAAACTGTACGCCAAATTCTCTAAGTGTGAATTCTGGCTCCGGGAAGTACATTTCCTTGGTCATGTGGTCAACCAAGGTGGGATCCATGTGGATCCGGCTAAGATAGAAGCGATCGAGAAATGGAAAGCCCCGACGACTCCTACGGAAATTCGTCAATTCCTAGGGTTGGCCGGCTACTATCGAAGGTTCATCGAGAATTTCTCGAAGATCGCCAAGCCACTTACCGAGCTCACTCAGAAGGATAAGGATTTTATTTGGGGTACGAAGCAAGAGGAATCCTTCCAGAAACTCAAGCACCAGCTTTGCCACGCACCAATTTTGTCTCTACCAGAGGGTACGGATAACTTCGTAGTATTCTGCGATCCATCCCATCAAGGACTAGGGTGTGTCCTTATGCAGAAAGACAAAGTCATCGCCTACGCTTCAAGAAAAATCAAGGTCCACGAACAAAACTACACTACTCACGACCTCGAGCTGGGAGCAGTCGTGCTCGCACTAAAGATCTGGAGACACTACTTGTATGGGACTAAGTGCACGGTTTTCACGGATCATAAGAGTCTTCAACACATACTAGACCAAAAGATGCTCAACATGAGGCAGAGGAGATGGATTGAACTGCTGAGTGACTACGATTGTGAGATCAAGTACCACCCGGTTAAAGCAAACGTAGTAGCAGACGCCCTTAGTCGGAAGGAAAGGGTGAGACCATCTCGGGTTAGAGCATTAGGTATCCAGATTCAGACGAACCTTCAAACGCAAATCGTCGAGGCTCAGCGAGAAGCGTTGAAGCCCGAGAACCTAAAGGGAGAAACTTTGCACAATCATGAGAAGGAGTTCGAACGCAAATCCGACGGGATTCATTACTTCAAGGGCCGAGCATGGATTCCGAAGTCCGAGGATCTTCGAAAGCTAATCTTGGATGAGGGCCACCGTTCCCGATACTCCATTCACCCAGGATCCGACAAGTTGTACAAGGACCTTAGGGAGTACTACTAGTGGCCGGGCATGAAGAAGGATATCGCCTTGTACGTGGCCAAGTGCCTTACTTGCTCCAAGGTCAAGGCGGAGTATCAAAAGCCATCAGGACTACTGCAGCAACCGGAGATTCCTATGTGGAAGTGGGAGCAAATCTCCATGGATTTCATTACCAAGTTACCCCGGACGGCAAAGGGTAACGACACAATTTGGGTAATTGTGGACCGTTTGACGAAGTCTGCTCACTTTCTGCCGGTGCGAGAAACCCCCTCAATGGAGAAGTTCGCGCAAATCTACATCAACGAGATCATCTCTCGCCACGGGACACCTCTCTCCATCATTTCTGACAGGGATAGTCGGTTCACGTCCAGCTTCTGGAACGCGCTTCACAAATCTCTCGGGACGCGACTAGATCTTAGCACAACTTACCACCTTCAGACCGACGGTCAAAGCGAGAGGACGATCCAAACGCTTGAGGATATGCTTAGAGCATGCATAGTTGACTTTGGAGGAAGTTGGGATACTCATCTTCCATTGGTCGAGTTTTCGTACAACAACAGCTACCACGCTAGCATTAAGTGTGCCCCGTTCGAGGCCTTATATGGACGCAAGTGTCGATTGCCGCTTTGTTGGCTAGAAGCTGGTGATCGACAGCTCACAAGGCTCGACATTGTTCAAGAAACCATCGACAAGATCACCATCATCAGGGAGCGACTGAAGACGTCCCGTACTCGGCAGAAGAGCTACGCCGATAACCGAAGAAAACCCCTCGAGTTCCAGGTTGGCGACCGGGTACTTCTTAAAGTATCGCCATGGAAAGGGGTAGTTCGCTTCGGAAAACGCGGCAAGCTAAGCCCAGGGTACACCGGACCGTTTGAAGTCATCGAGCGTATTGGCCCAGTAGCATATCGACTCCAACTCGCGCCAGTTCTTTCCAATGTTCATAACGTGTTCCATGTCTCGCACTTGAAAAAGTGCCTATCTGATGAGACCATCGTCATCCCGCTCGACGAGGTCAAGATCGACAACAAACTCAATTTCATAGAGGAGCCTCTTGAAGTTGTAGACCGAGAGGTCAAGCAACTCAGACAAAGCCGTGTTCCTATTGTCAAGGTTCGTTGGAACTCCCGACGTGGTCACGAATTCACATGGGAACGTGAAGACCAGATACGTCAAAAGTATCCGCATTTGTTCAAAGATACTTCTACCTGATGGGACGAGTCAAATTTCGGGACGAAATTTCTTTCAACCCGGGGATGATGTGACAACCGTCTAAATTTCAGGTGATTCTCAGTTACTTAATCGGTTCGAATCTCTAGTTACTCTTTATCATGTTCATATTGTTCGGGATCATACTTATTGTGTCTTTTATTGTTGGAACCAAAAGTCGGAATCAACTTATAAATCCTAACACCAAATAAACAATACAAGAACTTGACTAAGTTTATAACGGAAACCAAAAAGATTCTAGTCCTTAACTAATTATAACGGAAAACTTAAAACGTCAAAAAGCTGGATTTTCAATCCAGCCGGCGGCTGAATATATTCAGCCGGCGGCCGAATCCCGCTGTCCAGCTGGACGATGACTCATTTTTGCATGAAAGCTCATTGGGCCAACTTTATAACTCGGGACTGGGCAGAAATAACTGGCATTTGTGACCCCCAAGACCAGTCCCTCAACCCTAATCCCACTCACATTTTCATTTTCAAACACAATTCAATTAACACACACACACACACTCCATTACTCTCTCTCAAAATCTCTCTCACATTTCCTCCCAAGAACAAAACAAATCCAGAAACTTTGCACCTCAAAACAGTCCATAAACACACAAAAATCGACCATTAATCATACACAAATCGTCCTAGAAGAAAAGGGTATCAAAGGAAAAGGTTTAAATCGGGTTTCCAAGAGGTTTTTCTTCACTTTTGAAGCTAGGAACTCATCCAAATCGTCTCTTTGTTTTTCCTTCAGTAAAACCCTTTCTTTTTACTGTTTTTACTTAGATAATCACTTGCATGTATGATCTAAAACCTGAAAATATGTTTTTACAAAGATTTAAAACGTTTTCTTGCTTAAAAACGAGTTTTTATAATAGATCTACACTTTTAACACATAAATCTAAAAGAAAATAGTGATTTTACTTTAAAAACACATATATTTGAGTTATATCAGTTTGCATGTCGAATCTAACCGTTAAACAAGCTAGAAATCGGAAAATAACGTAATATTGAAACTGGCCGAAGGCTTTTGGCCGGCGGCTGAAGGTTCTCAGCCGACGGCTACAGTCCAGCCGGCGGCTGAGTACCTCCAGCCGCCGCCTGAATACTGCTGTTTGTCACATTTATCGTTTTAAAGGCCGTAAACTTAAAAATAAGCTAAAATAAGTACCACAGATTAATTGCTTTTGAAAAGCTTTCTGTTTTGGACAAAGGAATTGTTTGAGAATGATTGAGAAGTTAAAACTTGTGTATTATTGTTTAAATCGTGATATTGCATGTCTTAAGGCGGGAAATTGTTTTGAAAATTGGACATAAATTTTATAGCGCGGAAGCTTTGCCCAAATTTCTCCGTAAAACATACCCTAAATTTAGTAACTTAACATTTTGGGACTTATACACTTTGACTTTGAACTTGGACACTTTTTGGACATAATTGGACTTATCGGACTATAAAACGTACACGAACACACTTATTCATATAATTTTTCCGTAATAACCTTTTGGGACAGAATCTAAGTATAATAGATTTGGGAAATTAAAATGTTAAATTGGAACTTAACATAACTCAATTATACTAATAAAACTTGTACAACTTTCCGGTGTTTTAGGTCGTTTGTGATTCCCGACGCGTTCCGCTTCTTTTGTGCTAGTTCATACCTTTTATCTTCGCAAACCGTGAGTTACAACCCCACCTTGTTTTACTTTTGTACTTTTAAACATTATTTGGGGGAAACATAAGATATTATGCTTGTAACTTTGTAACTATTTGCGAATTATTGAAACTTTGGAAACTTGCGTGAAACTTTAGAAACTTGAAACATTTTAAACTTATGAAACTCGTAAACTTTGGAAACTTGTACGAAACCTTATTGAACTCTTATGAAACTTTGAACTTTGGGAAACTTGGAAACTTGTGAAACTATTATGCGTATATGTGTTGATGCCTTAGCCGGTTAACTAAATTTAGGATACTTGTTAGCGACCAATCCTTAATGAAAATATAAACCCGTAAGTACTTACTGCTACTTTTGGAAACTTTGTTCATTTGCCCCGTTTTTGGTTCAAGAACTTTATACACTATTAGCAATAGCCGTTAGTCATATGGGTATTGATACTTAGGAGCGGTCACTCCTTACTCAGGGTTAGCGACCCAAGTAAATATTACTAAGATTCAGTTGGCAACTTTATTGAAACATTTTTGGGCTAGATCAAGACCACACAATCGGTTTAGTGTATACTTACTATTTATATTATGCCAAGTGATTGATACGAGTTACTATTTAGTTAAACACATACTCCCTACGCATATACCTTTTTAGCGCCTGGATTCCGCTACAACTTATTTATACGAGTTTTATTTATTTTACTTGCGTGTGTACAAACCTTTTACTATTTACATACATGTTCAAACGTCGCTCCGTTCCTTTTTCTTATGACGTCACCATTTTCATGTACTTTCTATTTTTGGAAACTTTATCGAAACTCTAAACTGTAACTCACTCACTACTTTATGTAGTTGACACTTTATCTTATGTTTCAGGAAATTAGTGTAAGTGTATGGAATGCATGGCAAGGAAGGGTCACTATGGTTACGTGAGGCGCACAGTGGGAAAAGACCTTTCTATTTTGGGAATTTTATTTTTAAACATTGTACTTGTACTTTATTTAAAACTTGTGAACTGTTTGGTTGTTGAAACTTGAACTATTTTATTTTTATTGAAATGACTTGAATCGTTTAAATTTGCTTATGACCGTGTAATGATATTCCAGCTCTCACATTCCGTGTTTCTTCTATAGCGGGGTGTGACAGACTTGGTAATACCATATTAAGTTTTATATAATACTTTGGTTAGGTTATATTTTAACATAACTTGTCCAAACTTCAGTCCAATCCGATACAATACGACGAGTGTTGCTTGTAACACCCCGCCATTTCATGCCCACGATATTGTCCGCTCTGCCACATCAAGGCTCACGGATTTCTTTTTGGCTGAGCTTCCCAGGGGGTCACCCATCGTGGAACTTCTCTGGCCCAAGCACGCTTAACTACAGAGTTTCTAAGCTCTGCAGTGCCTGTAGCCACCAAAACGCGTTGTGTCATGAAAGGCTAAAGGTTTACTCATATACTCAGCATCACTCTTGTGCACGGGGGATGTGGGATTTGCCTAAGGTGTCACAAACACCCCCACTTGGGACTCAACGTCCTCGTTGAGGTTTGCCCCACCATCCCAAACGTCACAAGAGTGGCTCTGATACCACTTGTAACACCCCCGCCATTTCATGCCCACGATATTGTCCGCTCTGCCACATCAAGGCTCAAGGATTTGTTTTTGGCTGAGCTTCCCAGGGGGTCACCCATCCTGGAACTACTCTGGCTCAAGCACGCTTAACTACAGAGTTTCTAAGCTCCGCAGTGCCTGTAGCCACCAAAACGCGTTGTGTCATGAAAGGCTAAAGGTTTACTCATATACTCAGCATCACTCTTGTGCACGGGGGATGTGGGATTTGCCTAAGGTGTCACAATGGTGCATATCATCCTTAAAAAATGAAGATTGTTTGAGCAGACAGGTACCCAAACAAGTTCAAGCTGTGTTGGGTGAGGGATTCAGTTTGAAGAAGCATATGACTGAAGAAGAAGAAGAAGCTGAAAAAGCTGAAAGAGAAAAAATTGTTTTCAAACCAGAAATTCTTCCAAATACTTTCACATATATGAAAGGAGAAAAAATAATGATGTCAAATGCTTTTGTAAAACCTTTAATTTCCCAAGTTTCTAATAAAAGTAATTCTTCATCTTCTTCTCAGTCTGAATGTGTTAATTTATCTGAAACTGATAAAAATGTGCATGATGAAAAAGATTATGTGCATTGATGTGTAAAATCTAGTCTTAATTTAAACCTACTATTTCACTCAATTACACATTTTTAGGCAGTGGACCTATCCGTATATAATATAGTTTAAAGCAAGTAAAGGTTCGTTCGCAGGGACTAATTTGTTTTAAGTTTTCGAATTAATAATACTGAGTATTTGTGGGGGTTTTTATCGTAACAAAAGATTGAAAATAATTAAGAAAAAGTGATTAATTAAAATCTATCGAAAGAGTAATTGCTGTAATCAAATAATGAGAAAATATACTTGTTTGACACTTCACCTATTTTCCGTTTAAATTTACGAAATCGACTGTTTTCAAAACTTCTAAGATATAATAAAAGTCCTCCCGAATCTTTCACTAACTTTAATTATCTTTAATTACCCCGTTCCTCTCGAATACAGTAATAACTATTAATAACCAAGCAATAAGCAACAAGTCCGTTTTTAGTGATTTAATCTTATAGAGTTTCCTCCCGAATAACTCCTCTAATTATCAAGTCCTTCCGAATCTTAACAAAAAGATTTACTCACTTAAATTTAATTACCTAAGTTGTGATTACTAAGTCCTCCCGAATCCTAGTAATTTTAAACCAATTATAGACCGACCGATTATTTCATACAACCTATCTAATCTATCTAGATTCCTCCCGAATACCTAGAATGTTGATTAAGCAAATTATATATAAACAACTCTAATAATATACTAAAATTTAAGCAATTAAGGTTCAACGATTAAACACAAAAACATAAACAATCGATAACGATAAATAAACTTCAAATAGGATCCATGGTTCAAACAAGCATAACGGAAATTTAGCTACTCATGATCAAGTCTAAAACAGCAAATAAATTGTTAGAAAACATTCTGGAAAATAGTTTAAAACTGAAAAGAAACAAACGAAGAGTTTCGTTGAACGTGTCGTGATCGCCGTTAGCCGAAAAAGTGATCTTCCTAGCCTTGGATCTTGCTTCTAAACGTAATAACCAGCTCCAGAACCTTAGAATAATAATTGATGATGAAACCTGGTCGTTTGGGTTGGTATTTATAGAGATAAATCAAGAGAAAATCAAGTTCGAGTCAAATTCCAATTGCTGAAAATCCCGCCAGTGCACAGCACCAACCCCTCAGTGCGCAGCACCGTGCACTTTTTTCCCAATATTCAAAATTTACAAAATGTAGCTCTCTCTTTCTTCTTTATTCTCCAATTTGAATCACCTAAATCGGATATCGTATGAAGAAGTTATGATCAAAACGGTGGAGGTGATACTGCAACGTTCTCTTCGTCAGATTTCACTATTTTTGGTCTTTTAAGCTCATTTTTCCAACATTTCCACTTCCCAATCATATAAACCTACAAAATAGACAAAACAACTTTTCCACACGATTAAATGCAAAAACCTATCCTATCCATCATGTTTATTATGAAAAACAACCGAATATCGCATAGAAATAAACGTATAAATATGCGATATCATGCATCTAACCAATAGATTGCCCAAGGTTGTGAGTAAACCTAAGAATCAGCACCCAGTGAGTTTCAAAAGTCATGAAACAAAAACCATTGATAAACTGGGGAATCAATTGTTGGAACTAACTAACATAGTAAAAACTCTAGTCAGGAGCAAATCACCTAATCACATCAGGCCCAAGACTCCTCCTAAGAGAATTTGCTACAATTGTGGTGAAAAAAGGACATGAAGCTGTCTTTTGTAAACAACTGAATCAGTCTAGACCACAGAAAACCATCTTTCAAAAGTCAGTCTCACCAAAACGTTGGTCAGCTTCACATAAGTCAGTCTCACCAAAATCTAGGTCAGTTTCATCAAAGTCAGTCTCACCTCAAAAGCAAAGAAACACTTCTAAATCAAAGACAACGTCTGTGAAACCAACTAAGAATAAGTCAGTTTCATCTCGAGTCAGTCTCAAAGATAATCCATGTAAATATTGTGGTGTCATAGGTCATTATTATGTTAACTGCATGAAGGAAATAAATAAATGGAACTATACCAGCTCCAAAACTGACTGCAAAACTGAACCTGAACTTAAACCTGCTTCAGTTCATGGATCTACTCTAAAGTGGGTGCCCAAAAGGAACTAATATCTTCTAATTCATGTGCAGGACTCTACGAAATGGTATCTAGATAGTGGAGCTTCAAGGCACATGACTGGAATGAAGTCGTTTCTACAAGACTACAAAGAAGAAGATGGGCCTCAAGTGAGATATGGTGACAACGGGGTATCAATGACGCGAGGATATGGAAAGATTCATGTTGGAGCTGTCACTTACTAAGTGTGAGTCAAATTACTGATGAAGATCATGAAGTCAGATTCAGAAAGCAAGCTGGAATAATCTACAGTGCCAAGGGAAAACCACTACTACTTGCCAAGAGAGAAAGAGATGTATTTTGTCTGGATCTGAGTACGGCCAATGATGAAGCTGAGACATGTTTGTTTACAGAAACAAAAGAAGAACTTAATTGGCTATGGCATCGAAGGTTATCCCATTTAAACTTCAAAAATATAAATGCCTTGTCAAAAAGTAAATTGGTTAGAGGTCTTCCTGAACAGACCTATACCAAAGACAAAGTTTGCTCAGCTTGTGTGCTTGGAAAGTAACCAAAGACTCAATTCCCATCCAAAATGTTGCATTCAATTGATGAACCTTTATTTATGCTACATATGGATTTGTTTGGTCCAATTGGAATTGAGAGTCAAGGAGGAAAGAAATACACCCTTGTAATTGTTGATGAATTTACTAGATTTACTTGGGTTATCTTCTTAAGGGCTAAAAGTGATGCAGCTGAAGAGATCATCAGTCTGATCAAAAGAGAACAGCGACAGAAAAACACTCTTGTTCGTCAAATGAGAAGTGACCATGGAACTGAGTTCAAAAACTCAGTCTTAATAGACTTTTGTGATCAATTAGGCATAGTTCAAAAATTTGCCTCAGTTCGAACCCCTCAACAAAATGGAGTTGCAGAGAGAAGAAACAGAACTCTAATTGAAGCTGCCAGAACAATGTTGTGCTATGGAAACATGAAGATAAAATTCTGGGCTGAAGCTGTGAACACTACATGTTTCACACAGAATAGATCCATCATCGTGAAGAGACATGGAAAAACAGCTTATGAATTACACCACAACAAGGTCCCTTCCATCCATTATTTCCATCTCTTTGGAAGTAGATGCTATATTCTAAATCAACGAGACTTGTTGTGTAAAATGTCTCCTAAAGCTGATGAAGGACTGTTCGTTGGATACTCAAGCATCGCCAAAGCATTCAGAGTCTACAATGAAAGAAGAAAGGTGGTAGAAGAAAGCATTAATGTCACTTTTGATGACACTACTCAGTCTGACAAAGATGAATCATCATCACAGATTGACATAGCCAGTATCAATCAGCTTTGTGATGAATTACTTGTAACCACATTTGAAGCTGACTCTCAGGCTGCAGATCAGAATAATGCACACGCCCATCAACATCAAGCATCTGACACTGAACCCGATGAATCGTCATTCTAGAGTGTCCTCGATGTTGAAAATACTGAGTCAAATGAAACAGATGAAACTCAGACTGACACTCCTCAGGCTGACCAAACTCAGCTCCAAATTACTCAGCCTGATGACACCCAAACTGACGATACTCAGACTCAAGTAGAGCCAGTTTTTCATAATGCAACAGGCAATATCAAGACTGTCAAGGGACATCCTATCTCGACAGTTATTGGTTCATTAACTGAAGGTGTCAAAACGAGAAGAAAGACTGCCACAGCCAATTTTTGTTTCTATACCTTGAGTCTAATGGAACCAAAGAAAGTTGAAGAAGCGTTATTAGATGAAGACTGGGTTGATGGTATGCAAGAGGAGCTTGGAGAATTCATAAGAAACAATGTATGGACAAAGGTCCCACGTCCCCTATTTAAGACCATTATTGGACTTAAGTGGATCTTTCAAAATAAATATGACAAAGATGGGGTGGTGATCAGGAATAAAGCTCGACTAGTTGCTCAAGGATACAAATAGGAAGAAGGCATTGATTATAACGAAACCTTTGCTCCAGTGGCCAGAATAGAAGCAATTCGCCTATTCTTAGCATATGCAGCTTTTAAAGATTTCTTGGCGTATCAAATGGATGTGAAGAGTGCATTTCTGAATGGTGATTTGCAGGAGGAAGTCTATGTCAAGCAGCCTCCAGGTTTTGTTGATCCTAACTTTCCTGATCATGTTTTTAAATTAAACAAAGCCTTCTATGGTCTCAAACAAGCTCCTAGAGCTTGGTATGATACTCTGTCTGACTTTCTTCTTAAAAACAATTTTAAAAGAGGATCAATTGATAAAACATTGTTTATCAAAAAGGAAAATGGTCATGTGATTTTGGTACAAATATATGTTGATGACATTATATTTGGATCCACAAATGAAAAGTTGTGTACTTGGTTTTCAAAACTCATGTGTAGTGAATATAGAATGAGTATGATGGGAGAACTTACTTTCTTTCTTGGCTTACAAGTCGAACAAAAGAAAGATGGAATTTTCATAAATCAAAGTAAATTCGTTCATGATTTAGTAAAGAAATTTGGTTTTGAAACATGTTCTGAAATGAAAACACCAATGAGTACTTCTGATAAGTTGCATAAAGATTCATCTGGCAAGTCAGTTTGTCAAGCTACTTACAGAGGTATGATTGGATCTTTGCTTTATTTAACTGCTAGTAGACCTGATATAATGTTTTCTACATGTCTATGTGCACGTTATCAAGATGACCCCAAAGAATCCCATCTTAAAGCCGTCAAAAGAATTTTCAGATATCTTAAGGGTACACCAAATCTTGGTTTATGGTATCCTAAAGATTCTGGTTTTGAATTAATTGGCTATACAGATGCAGATTATGCAGGCTGTAGATTGGACAGGAAAAGCACATCAGGAGGATGTCAGCTTCAGGGAGGAAAGATAGTCAGCTGGTCAAGTAAAAAGCAAAATTCAGTGGCAACTTCCACAGCTGAAGCTGAGTACGTGGCTGTAGGGAGCTGTTGTGCACAACTACTTTGGATGCAACACCAATTGGCTGATCTTGAAATCAAGATTCAAAACACTCCAATCATGTGTGACAACAAGAGTGCAATTCAAATCACTGAGAATCCAGTTTTCCACTCCAGGACCAAACACATTGAAATACGACATCATTTCATTCGATACTTTGTGGAGAAAGGAAAAGTCAGATTGGAGTTTGTAGCCACCAATGATTAATTGGCAGACATATTCACGAAACCTCTGAGTGAGGACAGGTTTTTCTATTTGTTAGGAGAACTGGGAATGTTAAATCCTTAATCTGTCAAAATCATAAATCTCAAGCTGACCTCTACGTCAGCTTGTGAATTTTCAGTCTGACTCGTTAGTCAGCTCCAGATCCATCAGTCTGACCACTAAATCAGACTGAGTGTAATTTTTGTACATATTTTCTACCGCACTTTTATTTTTTTTCTTTAGTCTATAGAGTTTTTGTTATTTTTAGTCGTTTGAAAATATTTTTGTTACTTAAAGGGTCATTAGTGTCAATAGATTTAAATTACGTGGACTAAATAGAGAGTTTCCTAACTTAGTTACTTAAATTTCGCTCCTTCAGTTTATATTCAACTTACTTTCAAATTTTAACCTAATTATTATCTACTCTAAATCTTCTACTCTAACCCTTATCAATGGCGAATGCAAATATGATTCTTCACGTTACTGCTCGTATGATTCCATGTGCAGATTTCCAAAACAGGGTACAAATCAAGGATAACAACAGGGTAGCCAATGTTGATATTCCCGCCAATCGCCAAAACAGGGGTTTTGAGCAACTGATTCAATACATGAACGCCCATCCTCTATATGGCGCTTACTTTTGTAACACGGTGATGTACCCACCAGTGTTATGTGAATGGTGGTATACATGCACCGCAAATGAGAAAAGACTGCCCTCACTGGCACCTATAATGATGCCAGACAGACGATCACCATTACTGAAGAGACGATACGCGCAGCCTTACTACTTCCCACCATTGAGGAAGCAGGTGAAGGGGGATTCCAGGCCAAACTGACTAAACAGCAAGCTCGAGCTGAGGCATTTCCATTGATTGGTCAGCCTGAAATCCAAGGTGTAATTAAGTAAAAATTCTTTACTGGTAATTGGAAGTTTTTATTTTCCAGTATCACAAGGTGTTTGGGGGGCAAATATGGAAGTTTGGATCAGATGAACGAATTTGAAACCCATCTGTTTCATTCTATGGTAACGGGTCGAAGAATCTCTTATTCACAACTATATTTTGAAGAGATTCTCTCCCTTGCGTTGAAAACGAAGAGACCGAATGATGTTCCATTCATTTGTGTTCTCTCACTGAGTTTTGAGGAGGCTCTGGGAAAGGAGGCATATGAGCAGCTTGACCACACCTTTTACGTATGCCCTCTTCCCAGGCTGACTCCAAAGATTTTCACCTATATCAATATCACTGAGGCTGAGCCAGGGTTAACCCCAGTTATGCTTCAGTGGATTGAAAATCCTTTTATCGATCATGAACTCACTGAGTCTGACGAGTCCGACTCAGACGAGCAGCCCGAAAGAATTGACGAACAATTGGAGGTAAAAATTCCTGCTGCCGATGCTGAGGTGGAAATGGGTGGGGCAGGGCACGATGAGGCTGACCTAGGTATGAATATCAATATTTCTCTTCCTCGGTCTGAGAGTATCCCCTCTCAGTCTGAGCAGTTCACTCCTCAACTTGATGTCTTAGCTACTCAAGCGACCAATCTGATGAACTCACCCAGTTCATTTGAAAAGGCACTCACATCAAGCCCCACTGTAAATCAAGCACTAATGGATTCACTGTTCCATGAGGCTGAGAGTTCTAAACTCCCCTCCAGTGCTGTAGATCAGACCATTCTCCCTCGCCTAGAGCAAGAGCTGGATCTGACTACCATGACTACCCAAAGCCCTCCTAGAGTAGTCAACTTGGAGAAACATGTTGCTGCTGCCACACTGACACATGTGGTATGCATTGAAGAAGATATTCCACTCCTGAATATCCCTGTACCTAGTATGGGACCACCCCCTTCAGTTTCAAAGCCAGATTCAAAGGCTATTTTCACTAGCTATGTGCTAGTTCACGATAACGTACCATCAAATCTCTCACACTCTTATGCACAAGTCGTCAATGCCTCACTTCCCAAACTGAGTGAGGTACAAACTTCCTTTCTATGGCTAAGGATCATCTCCTAAACCACAAGGAGGGAGTGAAGCTGTACCATCTGTTTCAACACCAATTGTTACTGGAATCCCTCAGTCTGGGGTTGCAATGACTGTCCCTGTGCTTTTACAAGCCATTCAAGACATGTCAACTCAGTTTGATGTCAAGCTGAGTGCAATGCAGACTGAGTTGCAAGCCATGAAAAGACAAAACACTGAGGAGATGCAGGATTTAAAGGGAATGGTTTTGAAGCTGCCTTCTGAGATCAGCATGATGAGAAAAGGGAAACGGGTTGCTGAGGGTGCTCAGACTCAGGGGGAGAAAACAAATACACCAACTCATGAGTCTGATCTCCCCAAGCAAGATTTGAAAAGAAAGAGGGATGAATGGGAGAAGAAGTACTAGAAGACCACCAGATTCAATCTGAAAACTGGTCAGTCTGAAGTATTTTATGAGACTGACTACAGTGACCTATCAAGCAGTGAGTCTGAGAAAGAAGATAAGAAGGGAAAAGGGAAAGTTGGGGATGACAGTGATACTGACCAACAAACTGATGAAGAGATTGAGATGGAAGAGCCCCCAAATGTAGAGTCTGAGACAGAAATTGAAATACAGAAAAGAAGAGATGAAGTTGAGAAACTGGCTAAACTTCAAAGATATGCTCACAATTCTGGAATGACTGTTGAGCAATACAAGGAGTATGTCAAAGGGATGTATATGGAGAAATTTGATGCAAATCCAAATGACCAGTCTATGAAAGCAGCTGAGGCTCTTGAAGCTGAAATGAAAGAAGAGGAGGATTTGGCTATTGAAGAAGAACAGCTGAGGGTAGAAGCTGACAGATTGATGGCTAAACAGGTGTTAAGAGAAGAAGCAAGACTTGACTATATTGAATCAAACTTTACACTGAGAAGGAACAAGATAAAATCCAAAACTTAGAATGTGTAGATACTGGAGGATCTGACCTCTTGCTAGTTTGTTATCATAAAGAGGGATCCTTTAGGGTTGGAGTACACATAATGCACACACTGGGGCTAGAAGAATGGAAAGAGATTGCAAATCTGAGCTCAGGGATAACTAACATTGCTCGCAGAATGGATGTAAAAAGAGAAGTTGTCTCAAATGTCAATGTAGCCCATGTGTTAAAGCTGATGTCAGAAGAAGATTATAGGGCATTTTGTACTATCCATAGGGTGAGAGCTGGGGCTAAATCTCTTGGTCTGGAAACAAGCTACATGCATCTTGTTCCTAAAGGTGTCACATTTCAAGACAAGACGTATGTTAAGACTGAAAATCATGAGGGCTTGTGTTATGTAGATTGTGGGGGAGAGGAATGCTTCCAAGCCAAAGACAGACTGAATATGGCTTCCATCTACCATTGCATTGCTTTGCTTAGCGAATGTGAGTCTGGTCAATGCCTCCCCTTCCGAATGAAGCTGATTGGTTGGTTATTTAATAACCTTCGAAGAATTGAAGAGATGGGGACTTTGATGGACAAGGTGGATCTGATCAAGAAGGAGTACCAAATGCTATTCCATAAATCTGATGCTGAAATGGAAAAACTACTTGATTGGAAAACTGAGATGCTGAAATGGGCAAAAGAAGTGAACAAGCCTACGCCATGGGAGGTGCCATCCAAGAAGAAAATATCTGTCAAGAGGAGGAAGTAAAGTGGTTTATGTATCTTTTTGTTCACAAACAGTGTTAAGTAAACAATTTTAGTTTGTGTTTAATTTTTGGTGCATGAATTGTAAAAGACTTTAATTCAAACAGTTAGGGGGAGATTGTTGGGAAAATCAACGATTTAACCCAAGTTAATAAATCTGATAATTAAAGTCTTAGTCTGAGTGATTTGAGTCTGAGTGATTCTGAGTCTGAGTGAGTCTGAGTCTGAGTGACTCTGAGTCTGAGTGACTAAAAGCAACTAAGGCATTATGGAGCTGACTACTCAGCTTCATAAAGAAACGTAATGCTTTAATTTAGGTATGTTAGTTAGATAAAATCTTCTATCCTTTTAGAAGATTTACTAAGATTCATACTTATCACGCTCACTATTATTGTGTATAAATAGTGAGCTTGAACATTGTAATCGTCGTACCTTTCTAAGAAATATAACTGTGTGTTATAATCATTCTTTGTTATTATAAATTCCGCTATAATAATCTAAGAAACTGAGTAATAAATCGATTCATAATAATTAACAGCTAAATACTTATTTGTGATTGATTAGCTAGTGTTTGAGATCTTATTGAGACCTAACAATTCACATAGGTTCTTTCTTGAAATATTAAGCCCTTGGGAACTGGATGTAAACTGCATGTCTCTAGACCAAGTGATTTGGCCCCAGCTCTCACTCTGTTGATAGTGCAGAATGCTCTATAATCTTCATCTGAGATCAGCTTTAGCATATGAGAAACATTCACATTTGACACAGCTTCTCTTTTTACTTCAAGTCTGTGTGCAATGTTTGTTATTCTAGAGCTCAGACTTGCGATTGCTTTCCATTCTTCTAGGCCTAAGGTGTGCATTCTGTGTACCCCAACTCTGAAGGATCCCTCTTTGTGATAACACGTCAGCCTAAGGTCAGATCCACCAGTATCAGCACAATCCAAGTTATGGATTTTATTCATATTTCTCCTCATTACAAAGTTTGACTCAATGTAGTCCAGTCTGGCTTCCTCCATTAACACCTGTTTAGCCATTAGTCTGTCCGCCTCTATCCTCTGTTGTTCTTCATCAATTGCCAATTCTTCTTCTTCTTTCATCTCAGCTTCAAGTGTTTCAGCTGCTTTCATGGACTGGTCTTGTGGATTGTCCACAAACTTCTCCTTGTATAGCCCTTTGACATACTCCTTGTATTGTTCAACTGTCATCCCTGCATTGTGGGCATATCTTTGAAGCTTTGCTAGTTTCTCAGCCTCAGCTTGTCTTTTCTTTATTTCAGTTTCTAGCTCAGTCTGAATAGTTGGCTCTTCCATTTCAATTTCCTCCTCAGCCTGATCAATATCAGTATCAGCTCCAACTTTGCCTTTTCCCTCCTTGTCACTTCCTTGGTCTTCTTTCTCAGATTCACTACTAGATATGTCGCTGTAATCAGTCTCATAGAAGTCTTCAGACTGACAATTTTCAGATTGAATCTTGTAGTCTTGTAGTATCTTTTATCCCCTTCATATCTTTTTCTTTTCAAGGCTTGCTTGGGAAGGTCAGACTCATCAGTTGGTGTAACCGTTTTCTCCTCCTGAGTCTGAGCATCCCCTTGTGATACCTAAGCAACCTGTTTCCCCTTTCTCATCATACTGATCTCAGAAGTCAGTTTCAGCACCATCCCCTTCAATTCCTCCATCTCCTCAGTGTGTTGGCATTTGAGAGCATGTAACGCAGTCTGCATTGCACTCAGTTTGACGTCAAACTGAGTTGACATGTCCTGAATTGCCTGTAACAGCACAAGAACAATCATAGCAACCTCAGACTGAGGTGAAGTAGTAATAGTAGGAAATGAAACAGTTGGTATAGCTTCACTCCCTCCTTGTTGTTTAGGAGAATGATCCTTAGCCATAGAAGAGGAAGTCTGTACCTTACTCAGTTTGGGAAGTGAGGCATTGACGACTTGTGCATAGGAGTGTGAGATTTGAGGTGGTACCTTGTCGTGAACTAGCACAGAGCTAGTGAAAATAGCCTTAGAAATTGGCTTTGAAACTGAGGGGGTGGTCCCATACTAGGTACAGGGATATTCAGGAGTGGAATATCGTCTTCAATGCTTACCACATGTGTCAGTGTGGCAGCAGCAGCGTGTGTCTCACACTTGACTACTCTAGTGGGGCTTTGGGTAGTCATGGTAGTCAGATCCATCTCTTGCTCTAGCAGAGGGAGAATGGTATGATCTACAGCACTGGAGGGGAGTGTAGAACTCTCAGCCTCATGGAAGAGTGAATCCATTAGTGCCTGATTTATAGTGGGGCTGGATGTGAGTGCTTTTTCAAATGAACTGGTTGAGTTCATTAGATTGGTCGCTTGAGTTGCTAAGACATCAAGTTGAGGAGTGGACTGCACCTCAGACTGAGAGGGGATACTCTCAAACTGAGGGAGAGAGAGAGAGTTATATTCACACCTGTGTCAGCCTCATCTCGCCCTACCGCACCCATTTCCACCTCAGCTTCTGTAATTGGAATGTTTGCCTCCAAATTTACTGCAGCTCCGTCATCATGATTTTCTGAATCTGAATGGTCAGACTCAGTGCTTTCAGGGTCAATAAACGGGTTAGCAATCCACTGAAGCATAACTGGTGTTAAACCGGGCTCAGCTTCAGTGATGTTGATGTAAGTAAAAATTTTAGAGGTCAGTCTGGGAAGAGGGCACACATAAAAAAAATTGATCAAGTGCCTCATAGGCTGCCTTTCCCAGAGCCTCCTCAAAACTGAGTGAAAGGACCCGAATAAATGGAACATCATTCGGTCTCTTTGTTTTTAAAACAAGGGAGATAATCTCTTCAAAATATAGTTGTGAATAAGAGATTTGTCGTCCCGTTACCATGGAATGAAAGAGATGAGTCTCGAATTCATTCATCTGCCTGGGAAGAATTTGTATTCAATGACGCCCTGGGTGACAGGCTGACCAATAAGAGGGAATGCCTCTGCTCGAGCTTGCTGTTTGGTCAGTTTGGCTTGAAAACCCCCTTCGCCAGCTTCATTAACAGTAGGTAACAAGAGGGCTGCACGAATGGTCTCCTTAGTAATGGTAAGGGTTTGCCTTCCATCATTATAAGTGCCAGTGAGCTCAGTCTGATCCTCATTAGTGGTGCAGGTGTACCACCACTCACAAAGCACAGGTAGATACATCACCGTTTCACAGAAGTACGCGCCATACAGAGGATGGGATTGCATGAACTGACACAGTTGTTCGAAGCCCCTGTTTTGAAGATTTGCGGGAATATCGGTAGTGGCCACCCTGTTATTGTCCTTGATCTGGACCCTGTTTTGAAAATCGACGCTAGGAATCATACGAGAGGTAACGTGAAGGATCATGTTTGCATCCGCCATTGATAAGAGTTCAAGAAAGAAAAAAAATTAGAGAAGATAACAATTAGGTTAAAATTTGAAATTAAGTTGAATATAAACTGAGGGAGCGAAATTTAAGTAACTAAGTTAGGAAACTTTTCATTTAATCTATGTAATTTAACTCTATTGACATATATGACCCTTGAGATTAAAAAAAATTAGAACTGACCATTTTTTTTTAAATTAATAAAGAGAAAAAAAAACAAAAAAAAACTTTAAAGACTAAAGAAAAAAAAAACTTTAAAGATATATATGAAAATTACATTCAGTCTGAGCACATGGTCAGACTGAAGAATCTTGAGCTGACTAACAAGTCAGACTGAAAAATCACAAGCTGACTAAAAGGTCAGCCTGAAATTTATTAGTTTGACAGATTAAGGATTTAACATGCCCAGTTCTCCTAACAGATAAAAAAAACTTGTCCTCACTCAGAGGTTTCGTGAAAATGTCTGCCAATTGATCATGAGTAGCTACAAACTCCAGTCTGACTTTGCCTTTCTCAACACAGTCTCGACTGAAATGATGTCTTATTTCAATGTGTTTTGTCCTGGAGTGGAAGACTGGATTCTCAGTAATTTTAATTGCACTTTTGTTGTCACACATGATTGGAGTATTTTGAATCTTGATTTCAAGATCATCAAATTGGTGTTGCATCCATAGTAATTGTGCACAACAGCTGCCTGCAGCCACGTACTCAGCTTCAGCTGTGGAAGTTTCCCACTGAGTTTTGCTTTTTACTTGACCAACTGACTAGTTTTCCTCCCAGAAGCTGACATCCTCCTGATGTACTTTTCCTGTCCAATCGACACCCTGCATAATCTGCATCTGTGTAGCCAATTAATTCAAAACCAGAATCTTTAGGGTACCATAGACCAAGATTTGGTGTACCCTTAAGATATCTGAAAATTCTTTTAACAGCTTTAAGATGGGATTCCTTTGGGTCAGCTTGCTAATGTGCACATAGACATGTAGAGAACATGATATCAGGTCTACTAGCAGTTAAATAAAGTAAAGAGCCAATCATACCTCTATAAGTAGCTTGACAAACTGACTTGCTAGATGAGTCTTTATGCAACTTATCAGAAGTACTCATTGGTGTTTTCATTTCAGAACATGTTTCAAAACCAAATTTCTTTACTAAATCATGAACATATTTACTTTGATTTATGAAAATTCCATCTTTCTTTTGTTCTACTTGTATACCAAGGAAGAACGTGAGTTCTCCCATCATACTCATCCTATATTCACTACACATGAGATTTGAAAACCAAGTACACAACTATTCATTTGTGGATCCAAATATGATGTCATCAACATATATTTGTACCAAAATCACATGTCCATTTTCCTTTTTGATAAAAAGTGTTTTATCAATTGATCCTCTTTTAAAATGATTTTTGAGAAGAAAGTCAGATAGAGTATCATACCAAGCTCTAGGAGCTTGTTTGAGACCATATAATGCTTTGTTTAGTTTAAAAACATGATCAGGAAAGTTAGGATCAACAAAACCTGGAGGCTTCTTGACATAGACTTCCTCCTGTAGATCACCATTCAAAAATGCACTCTTCACATCCATTTGATACACCAAGAAGTCTTTAAATGCTGCATATGCTAAGAATAGGCGGATTGCTTCAATTCTGGCCACTGGAGAAAATGTTTCATCATAATCAATGCCTTCTTCCTGCTTGTATCCTTGAGCCACCAATCGAGATTTATTCCTGATCACCACTCCATCTTTGTCCAAACATTGTTCCTTATGAATTCTCCAAGCTCCTCTTGCATACCATCAACCCAGTCTTCATCTAATAAAGCTTCTTCAACCTTCTTTGGTTCCATCAGACTCAAGAAATTTGTATAGAAACAAAAATTAGTTGTGGCGGTCTTTCGTCTGGTTTTGACTCCTTCAGTTAATGAACCAATAACTGATGATATGGGATGTCCCTTGACAGTCTTGATGTTTCCTATCTCATTGTGGGAAACTGCATCTGCTTGATACTGAGTAGCATCAGTCTGAGTGTCATCAGGTTGAGTAGTTTGAATCTGAGTTTGGTCAGACTGAAGTGTGTCAGTCTGAGTTTCATCAGTTTCATTAGACTCAGTATATACAATATCGGGGACACTCTGGAAAAATGATTCATCAGGTTCACTTTCATATTCTTGATGTTGATGGGCGTTTGCATCATTCTGATCTTCAAGAAAAGAAGAGGCAAGATGAAGAAAAAGTGTTAAAAGCTGCCAAGGCTACTGGCAAAAAGATCATTCTTGAGCAAGACCCAGTTGATACTGCTCCTACTGAGGAAGAACCTGTTGAGAAGCACAAAAGAAAGAAGCTAGCATCCAAGAGAGTGCATGGATTGGCTAAGAAACAGAGAGTAGGAACATCTACTGCTCAAAGTGCAACTCAAGACAGTCCAAAGCATGCTGAAGAAGAACAAATCAATCCTGAAGGTGATTATTCTTCTTACATAAACAATGTAGAAGGACTAAGGTTTACTCCTTTAGTAGTGAAACCTCCAATGATCATTGACTGGAAGTTTATTGGTGGAAAGTTGTTAACTGAATATGAAGTCATCAGAGCAGACAAGTCAAAGAAAGTTGTTCAAGCATTCCATTGGATAGTTAGAGACTTCGACAGAGATTATTTGGAGAGGATGTACAAGATTGGGAAAATCAAGTATTCTCATGAAAGAGGTACGTGCTCAGGTACTGATCTAGCAATGGATGTTCTATGTGGACTGTTTGAACCAGGGTACAAGAAGAAGAGTTCAGTCTTCAAGAAAGGAGGACCAAACAATCCGATCATAAATTGGTTCATCTATGAAAGAAGTGGTGTATACTCCCTTGTAAAAAGACATGGAGCTAGAGAATTTTACTTGGTGGATGTTAAGTCCCACATACATTGAAGACATTGGATGAGATGATTGAGATAAAGCTGAATGGATCACATGACTCAAGAATCGCTCATGAACTCATTTGGAGAATTTTGGTTCAACGCATAAAAGAAAAGACAAAGGGAGAATCTGATTGGCAAAACAAATAGTTGTAATTAACGTCAAATAGTTAAAACTGTTTTGTTAATGAAAAGAAGTTAGTACTGTTGGAGCATGAAACTTGTACTTTTGATGTGTCATAAAAGTTCAAGGTTAGGGGGGGATTGTTGGGTTATAACATAGGCAATATCGTTTAACCATAAACAATACGCTTAACAAACCAGAAAAGTAACTTAAACAATTAATGCGGAAGACATTAAGAGTTACTACGGAAGAACAAGTTAGTGCGGCTGTCCAACAGAGTTACTACGGCTGGTCAAGTTACTACGGAAGAAGTCAAGTTGATACGGAAGACCAACTTGCCGTGCAAGGATAATTTAATTAGAGTTGTAATTAGATTATACTTAAGTTTCCTTTTGTTATTAGATATAGTTTCCTTATTCTAGATAACGATATATTTAGATAAGGATAGAAGATGTTTCCTAGTTTATCTAGGTCGGCCTCAAGGTCTATATATAGATAGATCCTTGTATGATAGAAAACACGTTGTATTGATAATTTCATTAATACGAATGAGGCTTATAATTTGACTATATTATGTTGTTCTTATTGTTATTCATATAACATTATATTGTTCGAGAACTCGTTAATATTGAAGTGTTCATCCGCTGCTGAACTTCTTCAATAGATCACGATCTTAACGAAGGCGAACTTATTAGTTTACATTGACTAATACGATCCTGACAGCTTCAAACGTGGTTACTACTAATTCATCACAAAGTTGATCGATAGTGGCTATGTCAGTCTGTGATGATGATTCATCTTTGTCAGACTGAGTAGTGTCATCAAAAGTAACATTAATGCTTTCTTCCACAACCTTTCTTCTTTCATTGTAGACTCTGAATGCTGTTGCAATGCTTGAGTATCCAACGAACAACCCTTCATCAGCTTTAGGAGACATTTTACATAACAAGTCCATTTGGTTCAGAATATAACATCTACTTCCAAAGATATGGAAATAATGAATGGAAGGAACTTTGTTATGATACAATTCGTATGTTGTTTTTCCATGTCTCTTCACTATGATGGATCTATTCTGTGTGAAGCAGGCAGTGTTCACAGCTTCAGCCCAGAATTTTATCTTCATGTTCCCATAACACAACATTGTTCTGGCAGCTTCAATTAATGTTCTATTTATTCTCTCTACAACTCCGTTTTGTTGAGGTGTTCGAACTGAGGCAAAGTTTTGGACTATTCCTAATTGATCACAAAAGTCTATCAAGACTGAGTTTTTGAACTCAGTTCCATGGTCACTTCTCATCTGGCGAACAAGAGTATTTTTCTGTCGCTGTTCTCTTTTGATCAGACTAATGATTTCCTCAGCTGCATCACTTTTAGCCCTTAAGAATATAACCCAAGTGAATCTAGTAAATTCATCTACAATTACAAGGGTGTATTTCTTTCCTCCTTGACTCTCAATCCCAATTGGTCCAAACAAATCCATATGTAACATGAATAAAGGTTCATCAATTGAATGCAACATTTTGGATGGGAATTGAGTCTTGGTTTGCTTTCCAAGCACACAAGCTGAGCAAACTTTGTCTTTGGTATAGGTCAGTTCAGGAAGACCTCTAACCAATTTACTTTTTGACAAGGCATTTATGTTTTTGAAGTTTAAATGTGATAACCTTCGATCCCATAGCCAATTAAGTTCTTTTTTTGTTCCTGTGAACAAACACGTCTCAGCCTCATCATTGGCTGTACTCAGATCCAGACAAAAGACATCTCGTTCTCTCTTGGCAAGTAGTAATGGTTTTCCCTTGGCACTGTAGATTATTCCAGCTTGCTTTCTGAATCTGACTTCATGGTCTTCATCAGTGATTTGACTTACACTTAGTAAGTTATGTTGTAAGCCTTCTACATATGCAACTCTCTTGAATGTAACAGCTCCAACATGAATCTTTCCATATCCTCGTGTCATTGATACCCCGTTGTCACCATATCTCACTTGAGGCCCATCTTCTTCTTTATAGTCTTGTAGAAAAGACTTCATTCCAGTCATGTGCCTGGAAGCTCCACTATTTAGATACCATTTTGTAGAATCCTGCACATGAAATAGAAAATATTAGTTCCTTTTGGGTACCCACTTTAGAGTGGATCCATGAACTGAAGCAGATTTAAGTTCAGGTTCAGTCTTGCAGTCAGTTTTGGAGCTGGTGTAGTTCCATTTATTTAGTTCCTTCATGCAGTTAACAGAATAATGACCTATGACACCATAGTATTTACATGGAGTGTCTTTGAGACTGACTTGAGATGAAACTGACTTAGTCTTGGTAGGTTTCACAGACTTTGTTTTTGATTGAGATGTTTGTCTTTGCTTTTGATGTGAAACTAACTTTGATGAAACTGACCTAGACTTTGGTGAAACTGACTTATGTATGGATGGAGTTGACCAATGTTTTGGTGAGACTGATTTTTGAAAAGCGTTTTTCTGTGGTCTAGACTGGGTTAGTTGCTTACAAAACACAACTTCATGTCCTTTTTCACCACAATTGTAGAAAATTCTCTTAGAAGGAGTCTTGGGCCTGATGTGATTAGGTGATTTATTCCTGACTAGAGTTTTTACGATGTTAGTCAGCTCCAACAATTGATTTCCCAATTTATCAATAGTTTTTGTTTCATGACTTTTGTTAGGAATTTTGGAACTGACTTGGCGCTGAATCTTAGGTTTACTCACAACCTTGGGCAAGACATTATTTAAATGCAAAGAATCTTTTTCAGCATGCACATTTGTATCAGTTTCAGATAAATTAACACATTCAGACTGAGAAGAAGATGAAAAATCACTTTTATTAAAAACTTAGGAAATTACAGGTTTGACAAAAGCATTTGACATCATTGTTTTTTCTCCTTTCATATAAGTGAAAGTATTTGGAAGAATTTCAGGTTTGAAAATGATTTTTTCTCTTTCAGCTTTTTCAGCTTCTTCTTCTTCTTCAGTCATATGCTTCTTCAGATTGAAGTCCTCACCCAACACAGCTTGAACTTGTTTGGGTACCTGTCTGCTTAAACAATCTTCATTTTTTAAGGATGATATGCACCATGATTTACAAATTCTTTTATAATGCTAGTTTCTTCTCTAAATTTATAATTTTCTTTTGCAAGATCACTATAAGCTTCAATCTGAGCATTTAAAAGAACTTTATAACTTTCTAGTTCACTTATTTTATCATCTTTAATTTTCAAAACATTTTCAAAATCTTTAATCTGTTGTTTAAGTTCAGATTGTTCTTCTAAAGTGGTGGTTAAATCAATAAAGATATACTCAAACATTTGAAGTTTTTGTTCATTAGTATAAGTATTAAAGTTATGTACCTTGTAAAGCTTTGATTTGTTCCAATCTGAGTTACAGCTCAGTCTCTCAGCTTCCTTCAGATCCTTCTCGAACTAAGATGCAGATTTCTCAGCTTCAGTCACTTCCTCTGTAAACGCCATCAAGCACTTATCCACTACTTCCTCCTCCTCATCAGACGATAATTCCTCATCTAACCATTCTTCAGCAAAGAAAGCCTTTTGCTCAGTTTGAGGCTTTTGAGTGCTTGAACTATTGCCTTTCTTGTATTTAAGATACTTCTTTCGGTATCTTTGGGCCCTCTCAGCAACCTCATCCATGTTTTCAGTCTGAGCATTCTTTACTTTACAGTCAGCAGCCATGTGACCATATTCATTGCATTTAAAGCATTTAACCTTCTTCAGATCGAAAGATTTCTTTCCTTTGTAGCCTGTCTTCTGTTCAAGCTTCATAGTTAACAGGGCAAGCTGACTTTTCAGCTTTTTGACCTCAGTTTCATCATCTGATTCTGAGTCTGAGTGTGACTCAGACTCAGATGAGTCAGCTTTAGAATAAATTTCTTTATTCCTTTTGCTAGTAGCAACTAATGCAGCTTCTGGATCTCTTGTAGTCCTTCTTGTGTTTATCTTTTTCCTCTCTTGAGATTCTTCAAAATTCAGCAACAATTCAAAATTCTTCAAAATTCAGCAACAATCCAAAATTCAGCAACAATTTTTCACTAACCACTAGAGAAGTAATGACATATTCAAATTTTTTGGGCAAGATGTCAACAAACTTTTTGCAAATTTCATCATATTCCTTCATCATTCCCAGGGCTGATAGGTCATTCAACAGTACTTGGAACCTTGTATGCACATCAGTTAAGGTTTCTTTATCTTTCACGTAGAAATTTTCATAATTTCTAATCAGATTGTTTAACCTTTGTTCCCTTACTATCGGAACTCCTTCATAAGATACAATTAAAGTATCCCATATTTCTTTAGCAGATCTGCATCCAGCAATCTTTGAGAATATTTGCTCAGACACAGCATTTCCTAGAATGCTTCTTGCTCTTGGATCTAGATTAAAGAGTAACTTATCAAGATCTGTCCACTGTGATTAAGGAGTTTGAACCCACCTTGCACGTTGGACAACTTTGTCTCCTTCCTTGACCTCATCAATATGCTTTCCTAGAATGATTGGTCCTTCCGTTACAGTCCTCATCATTTCTTCATGAATTCCGGACAAATGCCACTCAGCTTTAAGTTTCCAGTGAGCAAAGTTGTGACCACTGAAAATAGGAATACCTTTTCCAGCCATAGCGGGTGTATTGGATGAAGATGATGACATTGTATTTGAGATTTTATGTATTGATCGTTTAAGATTGGTAAATTTATTAAAATTTAAATCTTATTTGCTCTGATACCAGTTTTTAGGTCTCAATAAGATCTCAAACACTAGCTAATCAGTTACAAATAAGTATTTAGATGTTAATTGTTACGAATCGATTAATTGCTCAGTTTCTTAGTTTATTAAAGCGGAAATATAATAACAAAGCAACTAAAATAACAGATAGTTATATTGATTCAAAAGGTACAATGAATTACTAAGCTCAAGCTCACTATTTATACACAATAATAGTGAGCTTGATAAGTATGAATCCTAGTAAATCTTCTAAAAGGATAGAAGATTTGATCTAACCAACATACCTAAAATAAAGCAATACGTTTCATTATGGAGCTGAGTAGTCAGCTTCATAATGCCTTAGTCGCTTTTTGTCACTCAGACTTAGAGTCACTCAGACTCAAAGTCACTCAGACTCAGAGTCACTCAGACTCAGCAACTAAGACTTTAATAAACAGATTTATTAACTTGGGTTAAATCGTTGATTTTCCCAACAAACGGTTTATGAAACGGACAATCAAACCTTTTAGAGACGTTTTAGATCAGATTATAATGAGGTCGAAACTGAGATTTTAAGGATGTGATCGGGGTTTCAATAACAGTTCACAAATCTCACAATTTAAACAATCGACTTAGAGTTTGATAACTAAGAACACAATACACGTTTTCATGAAATTGATTAAACAGAAATGAAGTAAACGATTTAGGAATTACACAAACCTATAAACGATGATCTTGATCAGTTTGTCAAGAGGTAGAATCAAAAACCTGATGTTGGATTTCGTGGCTGAAACACAAAACGAATACAATGAAATTGAAAATCCTAAATTAAGGTTTTCGGCCAATATCCAAAGTAACAAAAAAACGAAATCTGAGTACCTTGATATGATCCACGATTTTGGTGAAGAACAAGAAGGATAATTATGGTTTAGGTTGCTGTAATCGGTCACAAGAAAACGCTTGTTAGTAACCGATTTCTTGGAATCCAGAATTAGTGTTTTTCGGTTGAAATCAAAACAACAATTAAACAAAATCTTTTACCTTGTTAATAAGAAAGATTAATCAGATGATGATGGAGGAGAGGCTTCGAATTTCTTCCATGGAGGCTGAAATCGACAATTGAGATGGTGGAAAGGGGGTGGCGTTCGATTGAAGAATCTGCTAGGAGTGGGGGGCGGATTAGGGTGACGGGAATGGGGAGGGAAAAGGTTTAGGGTTTTAATTTTTTTGTTTAAGTATTTATAGGATTAGTTTAAGGTTAATTTCAATGGATTGGGTCTAGCAATTTGTCAAGACTTGGCCAAAGCCCAATCCTTTAGCCAATTATAACCCACAACCAACTTTTAACTTGGTGAAGGAAAAACTAGAAAACGAATGTCCAACGAGACGTAAAAGTAAAGTGATAGGCGTAATCTAGAAAAGTGTGATACATAAGAAATTGATATAAGTCTATAATTAGAGGTTCTTAAACGATATATAATCTTAGATAAACCTAAGTCCACTTATAGTGCGAAAATATAAATTTCCCGTTAATTTATCTAGGAGCTCGACTAGAGAACTATCTACAGTGCACTTAACTGAAGAAAGCATCACAGCAAGTATACACACATAACATAGAAGTCATCTTATACTAGAAAACGTAACTTTTAATCTCGTAACAGTAATAATAATCAAGTTTTAAATTTTTCAGTAAAATGCGGTAATGATATACAGGCATATTAGACTAACTATGGACGGAGAGAGTGACGGTTGTCACACCTTCCCCTCATGTTCCATGACAGCCACTCAATACTCATCACATGCTTACCTGTGCTAAACATGGCAGTATTACTCGCTACTTCATGTATGCCGCGGTCCTATTTACAAACATTATAAGATCCTCATTAGCTAAAAGATATGAACGAGGAATATGGTGCTCTTATTTCTAATGGTACGTGGATTCTTGTTCCTCGGCCACCAAGGGCCAATATAGTTACTTCCATGTGGTTATTTAAATTTAAAGTTCATTCGGATGATACATTAGCTCGATATAAAGCACGACTTGTTGCTAATGGCAAAAATCCAGCAAACTGGTATCGATTGTGATGAGACATTTAGCCCGGTAGTTAAACCGGCCACCATTCGTACGGTTCTTAGTCTTGCGGTCTCTCGTCATTGGCCCATTCATCAGCTTGACGTAAAGAACACATTTTTACATGGTGATTTACACGAGACAGTCTACATGTATCAACCTCCTGGATATCGGGACTCTAGATTTCCCAACTATGTGTGTCAGCTTCAGTGCTCCTTATATGGTCTCAACTAGGCTCCACATGCCTGGTACCACGTCTCACCAATTTTATTTGCGCCCACGGTTTTCAGCACAATTGGTCTGATACTTCTTTGTTTATCTATCATCATGGGCACTCTACTGCATATCTTTTTTTGTATGTTGATGATATCATCCTAACTGCTACATCCTCAGAGTTCCTTCAGCTAATTATTGCTTTGCTTAGCAATGAGTTCTCTATGACAGATTTGGGTGCCCTCAATTATTTTTTGGGAATCTCTGCCACACAAAATAGTACTGGTTTATTTCTTTCTCAGCGATATTATGCGAAGGATATTCTTGATCGAGCACATATGCTTCAATGCAATCCATGTCGTACTCCATCTGAAACTCAGACTAAATTAGATGCTTCGGGCACCCTAGTTTCGGATCCTACTCTTTACAAGGGTCTAGCAGGGGTTTTGTAGGACCTTACGTTTACCATACCTGATATTCTTACGCGGTACAACAAATTTGTTTGTTTATCCATGACCCTAGGGAACCACATTGGAATGTGCTTAAACGCATTCTTCGGTACATATGGGGTACTTTACATCATGGACTTCAGATTTACGCCTCTACAACTGATGGTCTCATTGCATATTCTGATGCCCATTGGGGTGGATGCCTTGTTTCTCGACGATCGACTTCAGGATATTGTGTTTTCTTGGGTGACAATCTTCTTTCCTGGTCGTCAAAGTGTCAGAATGTCGTTTCTTTCTCCAGTGCTAAAGCGGAATATCGTGGGGTTGCAAATGTGGTGGGTGAGACTTGTTGGCTTCGCAACCTCCTTCGTGAGCTTTGAGTTTCGCCTAAAAAGGTTACTATTGTTTATTGTGATAATATTACCTTCGTTTACGTGACCGCGAACCCTCAATATCAACGAACCAAACGTATAAAGATTGAAATTCATTTTGTTCGTGATAAAGTTGCTTTGCGTGAGGTTCGCGTTCTTCATATTCCTTCACGTTTTCAGTATGCAGATATATTTACAAAGGGACCGCCCTCCACATTATTCATAGACTTTTTTTTTCAGTTTGATCATTCAAGATATTTCTCCCGATCAAACTGCGAGGGGATGTTAGTGTATATTGTATAGTTATTTAGGATAGTTTAGTCGGCTTTGTATCATGGCCCTTGAAGGCCATCTTTATATTATTATTATAAATTGATGTATTGTTAATAATGTTAATCATTGTGAATTATTTCAATTTACGGAGTTAACTTTTATCGGAGCAAATCTTAAAAATAACATAAATTTAACTATTTTTTAAATTATAAAAATATTATAATGGAAACAACTATCTACTCTATCCCACTCTGCCTCCACCCCTGCTATTATGTTTTCCATTATTCGGATAGTTTGTAGTTATATGAATGGCTATCTACGGAGATCGTTACGATTCTTCATTCCTCGGGTATGCTACTAAAGCTCATACAAAGACCTAGTTGTTCTTGAAGTTTTATATATTTTCAAAGATTTTGGAATAGCAGATTTTTTAAACATACGCTCTCATTGTAAAATATATTGGTATTGACATAAACATAGAAAATTAGAAATAGGTGTGTGGTATAATTATGATTATCATGAAACATAAATTAATTTCATACTTTTGTATTCATTTGATATAAAAAAAAAGATTCATTGATGTCACATTAGAAATGTTGAGTTATTAATTTAATAGGCATGGGGTGTCCATTACGCTACACCATTTGTTTGAATGAATTAAAGTAATAAAGACATACAGTGGTGATAACTTCATGTTTAAAGGTTCTCATTTACTATTATGTTTGAGACAAAATTCAAAAGTTTGTTATTTATTAATTTTTTAGTTTAACTGCTCTTTTTCCTTTTCTTTTTTAAATTATTATTTATTTTTAAATATAAATATTATTAATATAACAACTTTCTATTTTGTCTTAAAAAACGAGGTGAATTTGATATATATCACTCTAAACTTACATAATATCATATTTATCCACCTTAAGTTTAAAATGCCCTATATGTCATTCTTAAAAATGAAAAATATCATATACTATAAAATTAATAACAAAATACATGTTGACCATTATACCACTTTAACATCTTTATAATAATAAATAAGTAATTAATATGCCACTTGTTAGACTCTCTAATGCTAATTTTCCATTCTATCATATCAATTTAGTATTCTTAGGGGTCTTTTGTTTTTTCTAAATAATTAAGTCTGAATCTGAAAACCAGTTCTGAATGATAAGAGGTTGTGTCTGAAATCTGAAAGAATAATCATTAAGATTGTTTGAAAAATCTACTTTCATATATATCTTAATTCTTTTTTTTTTCTTTTTTATTTCTTGTTTTTATCATATTTTCAAGCTATTAGAATAGCTAAATTGCACGAAAAATAAAATTAACAAATAACTAAATGTAAGAAAAACATTTAAAAGGTTCTTAGATCAAAAGACAACGTCTTCACCAATAACACTCGAACAATAATACCGACAAAGTACGGTAAATGAAAATCCATAAACTAACATGACAAAATCATTTAAAGTAAATCATTCTCCATTGTGCATCAACTGATCAGCAATCTCTTCACGCAAGTTTATCATTAATTGTTGATCTGATGCACTACCTTGTGACTGGAATTCTTGATTCTGATTATTTTCTGTTTCATTTTCATTTTCAACTTGTATCTCTATTTGATCAGACATAGAAAATAACTCATCATTAACGCCTTCCTTTCGTATAAAATTATGAACCGCAAAGCATGCAATAACAACATCCCTTTGTGTATCAAATGAAAACGTTGACATCTTTTTCGAAATGGGGAAACGTGTTTCAAGACTCCATACGCCCGTTCAATAACATTTCTAAGTTTTGCATGAGCATGATTGAACTTTTCATTTTTGCTCATTGCACGTTGACGACGAAAGTCTCGAAGCAAATATCTAACATTACGATGTGGTGCCATAATATTAATTCTAACTAGAGGTATTAAGAGGTATTAAGATTCAAAATATAGCTTATCAAATAGGAGGAAAAAAAGGGATATTAAGATCTTATCCAAAAAAAAAATCAAAACCTCTTATTTGCTATTTCACTTATTGGATAATACAATTAGATATCATTAGGAGCTTAACATGAAAAACAAACGACTCCTTAATAAGGTTTCCAATAAGTCTAATACTTTCACTTCTTTTCAAACAGAAATTGCTTCGTGAATATTTGCTTATTTTATAAATTCAGATAATTAATTCTCAAGTGAATATAACTTTAGTTGAAAACGAACTCTTTAAACTAAGTTTTCAAACTAAGATTAACTATATTGTCATTCTCAATTTTAGTTTTTCAAGTATATTTTTCTTTATTTCACTTAATAAGCAAAATGAATTAAAATACTTTAAAAAAATTTCTTATTAACTCAAGTTATATTAACATTATTGTGTAACACACGAGATATATACTAGTCACTCATATAAGTAACTGCGATTTTAATCCCTCTTTCTTTCCTTTCACAACTAGGGGTGTTCAAAAGGCACGGACCAGACCGAACCGGTAGAAAACCGGACCGGACCGAGACAAAAAAATCAAGAAACGGTGGACCGAGGACCGGACCGCTTTTTTCGGGTCATTTCCGGTCCGGTTCCTAGTCGGTTCTTTTGGTTTTTCGGTTCATTTCGGTTTTAATACTCCGCACAATAAACAACATAGTAATAAAAAAGGTTATCCAATTTAAGAAGAAGAAAAAAAAGGTCATGCAAAGATTAAGAAAAAAGTAGGTTAAACGATAGGTGTCATAATCATAATATCAAACCGAACCAATAAGCAACACAAAAAATAATTGTATCGAATTAAAAATCATAAACGTAAATACGTAATAGGCATAGTAAAAAATTAAAACGCCAAATACGAATAGTAAAAACAAAAAACGTAAATTGTTGTCATAGTATAATTTTATATTAAAAGAAGCAAAGTCCATATCTATACAAAAGTTATATAGTTTTCGGTCCAAATCGAGTGGACCGCCGGTTTGGACACGGACCGGAACGGATTTTTTTTTGGCATATTTTTGAGAACCGAGAACCGGACCACCATAACCGGTTCAGTCTCGGTCCCGGTCCAAACTCGGTCGGTTTTCCGGTCTAAGTCGGTTCTCGGGTTTTTTGGTCACCCCTATTCACAACTGATATTGGTATATTTCTTTCTCTAATGTACACAAAATACCAAAAAGAAAAGACCATAAAGTAATATATTTATGTGACGAAGATGACTAAATATGGAAGAATTACCATCACCGATTCCTCCATACATGTCTGATGTCGATATATTTTAATTAACATCATAAGCTATAAAGTTATCATTTATAAGAAATTGGTTCTAATTTAGAAACAACATAATTATATATAACAGATGAATTTTATTACCTCTTTCCGCCTCTTAGGATCGATAACAGAAAAAAGATTAGATAAATGAAAGTCTTTGTGGCTTTTTTGCTTTTGAATCTGTACGGTTTAAATAAAAAAAGGTTAAGTCTATTAAATAGCAATTATTTTTTCTAACTTTATTCAAGTAATATCTGAAGTGAAAGTATTATTAGTATCATACATAAATTTTATTATTTTGTTTCGACGCCATACTTTGGTAACCAGTAACCTCTTCCAACATGTAACTTTAAAGAAAAAAAATACAACCACCATCAAGGTTCGATCTCTTGATATCCAAGTGTAACACACTGGTTTTCAAAATTCAACCTCAACAAAAACTTTTCAAATTTCTCATTAAATATATCAAAGTACTTTAGCGGAAGTCTTCAAAACATATATTAGTCACGTGTCTCTTAAACCAAAGGCACGTGAACAACACCGTAAACTAGTGTTACTTCAAAATTACATCAAAACAGTTTAATTATTCAACGTATGTAAATGTAAACATTAAACTAAGTTCCAAGCTTCATCAATCTAAGGCTACCCAAAGTAACCCATGATGAGGTTAGTAAGGACTACCTATGTTATGTCAAGTTGTCAAAGTTGTCAACGCCTGTCCAGGTCGTCAGCGTCTGTCCAAGTCGTCCAGGTCGTCACCGCCTGTCAAAGTTGTCAACGCCTGTCCAGGTCGTCAGCGCCTGTCCAGGTCGTCCAGGTCGTCACCGCCTGTCAACCTAAATATAATAATGGGCTTTTTTATTATAGCCCGCTACTACAACCAAACCCAAACAGTTGCCAGCAGCTGTCAACGGATGTCATCTGCCCAGGTCGTCAGCACCTGTCCAGGACTTCAGCGCCTGCCCAGGTCGTCAGCGCCTGCCCAGGGCGTCAGCGCCTGCCCAGGTCGTCAGCGCCTGCCTAGGGCGGCCGCCTGCCCAGGGCGTCAGCGCCTACCCAGGTCGTCAGAGCCTGCCTAGGGCTGCCGCCTGCCCAGGTCGTCATCGCCTGCCCAGGTCGTCATCGCCTGCCCAGGTCGTCAGCGCCTGCCTAGGGCGGCCGACTGCCCAGGTCGGTCGCGGCTGCCCAGGTCGTCAGCACCTGTCCCGGTCATCATCGCCTGTCCATGTCGGCACCGCCTGTCAAGCTGTCACCGCCTGTCCAAGGTGTCAGCCTCTGTGAGTGCTTTATTATCGTCATAATAGTAAGGCGTTACACACACTGGTGATTAATGAGTAAGACCTTTCAAGTATTCGTAATCATGACAACGTTCCATATACTTGACACTGGCCATATAAATACATGGTCCAAATCATTATCGACATACCTTTTTTTCTCATCTCATTTAGCATACACACAAAACCTTAAACGCAGAGTTCTTATACTCTCACTTCCATCCTCAACCTTGATCACCCTAGGTTCGTCAAGAACTTGTTGGGTTTGCACTGTGATCATCACAGGAGATCCAAGGTTGATATCACCTCACCTTCGTGTTTGACAATCGTTGCTCAAACATTGGCGCCATCCGTGGGACCCGTTTTTTAACGGCGTTTCACTTTTCCAAATTTTTTTTCTTTTCTCAGTAATCAATCGTTTCCATGGAGGCAACACATCCATCGCAGATCAGTTCTTCAGTGCCAGAAATAACCACTACTGTGATTACCACTGCACCGGAAGCGGTGATGACTTCACCTGTTCATACCACAATCCCAGAATCATACGTCGATTCTGAGTATACAGTGTCGGATCTAAGGATGACACGAGGGTATCCCTCTTTAACAAGTCCCCTTTTTCCACAAGGCTGGCTAGAACAAGTATGTTTACTTCACCACCACCAGAGACATCCATCCCTCCATTTCAGCCTCTTTTGTCCCACGGGACAAGCTCTCAGGAGGATGGCACGGATCTTGTAAGACAACCGGTTTCGATGGTTTCCCAGCCTGCTACTCAAGGGGTTCAGGAGGATCCCATTGTGGAACTGCTTAGAAGGTTGGCTCAGATCACTCAGCCACCACCACCCCCACCACAACCTGCTTCGTCAGATCTGTTGTCACAGTTAGTGGAGGCATTGCGCCCAACGCCTCAGCCAGCGCCCGTACACCTAGTGGATCCGTTGTCACAACTCCTGGAGCGGCTAAGGCAACCAAGAACACACACCCCACCAACACCTCTACCACAGGACACATCTAACGACATGCTCAGAGTCTTGCAAACCCTAGTGACAGCAACAGTTCCACCTCGTGCAGCCACTATGCCTTTGTCAGTGGTTAGTTCAAAGTTCTGTGACTGGGTTGCCAGATTCCCACTCCCAGATAAGCAAAAAGTCCCGTCCGTTGTTGGTACTTACGACGGTACTCGAGATCCAGACGACCACCTTGCTCTGTTTGAACAGGCTATTATGACGGATAAATGGTTAGACCCAGTCGCTTGCCACATGTTCCCTGGAACATTACAAGGTTTCGCTCGTGATTGGTTTGCTGACTTGCCTGAGAGGAGTATTCAAGATTTCGCAGATCCAAAAGCCAGGTTTGTGACTCAATTTGTACAACAAAAGAAGCAACATAGAACTCATATAGAGGCTCATTTGATACGCCAAAAAGAAGGAGAGGGGTTGCGTGACTTTATCCAGCGATACACACAAGAATGCCAGAAGATCGCCATGTTACCAGAGAGTCAACAAATTTTTGGTTTTACTCTTTCCCTACTTCCAGGACAACTTCAAGAAAAGTTAATCAAGAGAACTCCAGTTACTTTCAAAGAAGCCACGGACAGGGCATATGACTATATAAGGTCAAAGGAAACTGTCTCCCTGACAAGAGAGGTAGGCGGCAGGTCATGGACCGACACTCGGCGAGATGAAAGGAGCAACAGGAGGTTTGGCCCATAGATAAACATGCGTCTGAGCTTGCTCTTAGCAAAACACCAAAAGAAATATTGATAACAGAGCAGGTGGGCGCTACCTTCACACCTCCACCCCAGATGGAGCATAGGTCAGGTACGAAAAACATGAATAAATACTGTGATTTCCATGAAGACCATGGACACGACACAAATGTCTGTAGAGAGCTCAAAAGGGAAATCAGGCGGGCTTTGGAAGAAGACAAGCTAGAACACCTTGTCCCTGGCGCTAAGCAGCAAACAAATAAAACTCCACCTAAGAAGAATTATGCCTGGCAAAAGAAGGGGGAAGACACAGAACACCCCGGACCACCTGATGGCCATGTCTTCATGATACATGAGGGAGCCAATATGAACTGACCTATCTAGGTGCGATAGTCTTTACTGTCATTTTTTCCTTTATGTTTTCAATAAATGTTTCCAAGCACATGGAATGATATGGTCATGAATGAAACTGGCAATAATAGCATTTGGTCTGATCTTGTATCCCAATATTATCGCACAATATCATTTTTCTATGGTATTTGCATAAAAAAAAATATTGAAGTAAGGATTCAATACAAAAAGCATAAGGCCACAATAGACATCTCAGTCTAAAGCCAACCATGCACTTTCATTATGTACAATGTTACAACTTGAACACGCATGCGCACGTACACAACTAAGAACATAGTTCAATATAACATGTATGAAGCCAAGAAAGACAACCTTGTCTGGCCAAATAACATACAATCATATTCGTCTTTTAATCTACTTGATAAAAGTTAAGCACTTCTCACTGGGAAGCGACAATCCTCGCGAGTAAACAAAGTAAAGGTTAACCACCAAAAGTGCCATTGGCACAGTGTCACAGGCACAATATGAAACATACATCAGAGATACCCAAATCTACCTATGTCATTGGCATGCAAAGGAACCATGGGCCCTCAAGAAAGTGTCATACGCACAACCAAATATACACATTGTCATGCACACCCAAGACGGTGTCATGGACACAACATTCATAATAAAAAGATAAAAAACAAAAATGTGTTATTGGCTTGATCATCCAATAAAACATTATTTTTCAAAGGTAGACAATGTCACAAAGCACGCCTAGACAACTACAGGTGTAAACAAAGCAAAGCAATGACTAGTACAACCTACAGTCGGTCCACCATGGCAGCCGGTCCACCATGGACAGCCGGTCCACCATGGACAGCCGGTCCACCATGGACAGCCGGTACACCATGGACAGCCGGTACACCTTGCGCCCCTACCGCCGGTACACCTTGCGCCGGTATACTTTGCCCGCCGCGGGTACTTTGCGCCGCCGGTATACTTTGCGACGCCGGTGCCGCACCTCAAAAAAAAAAAAAAAAAAAAAAAAAAACTAACGGGTAACGAGTGATGATAGTTACGACTTGCAAAACGTTGTTTTGTCAAATCCTAACTCGGGGGCATGATGAGGTTAGTAAGGACTACCTATGTTATGTCAAGTTGTCAACGCCTGTCCGGGTCGTCACCGCCTGTCCAGGTCGTCCAGGTCGTCACCGCCTGTCAAAGTTGTCAACGTCTGTCCAGGTCGTCACCGCCTGTCCAGGTCGTCACCGCCTGTCAACCTAAATATAATAATGGGCTTTTTTATTATAGCCCGCTACTACAACCAAACCCAAACAGTTGTCAGCAGCTGTCAACGGATGTCATCTGCCCAGGTCGTCAGCACCTGTCCAGGTCTTCAGCGCCTGTCCAGGTCTTCAGCGCCTGCCCAGGTCGTCAGCGCCTGCCGAGGGCGGCCGACTGCCCAGGGCGACCGCGCCTGCCCAGGTCGTCAGCGCCTGCCCAGGTCGTCAGCGCCTGCCTAGGGCGGCCGCCTGCCCAGGGCGGCAACGCCTGCCCAGGTCGTCAGCGCCTGCCTAGGGCGGCCGCCTGCCCAGGGCGTCAGCGCCTGCCCAGGGCGGCCGCGTCTGCCCAGGTCGTCATCGCCTGCCCAGGTCGTCATCGCCTACCTAGGGCGGCCGACTGCCCAGGGCGGCCGCGCCTTCCCAGGTCGTCAGCACCTGTCCCGGTCGTCATCGCCTGTCCATGTCGGCAGCGCCTGTCAAGTTGTCACCGCCTGTCCAAGGTGTCAGCCTCTGTGAGTGCTTTATTATCGTCATAATAGTAAGGCGTTACACACACTGGTGATTAATGAGTAAGACCTTTCAAGTATTCGTAATCATGACAACGTTTCATATACTTGACACTGGCCATATACATACATGGTCCAAATCATTATCGACACACCTTTTTTTCTCATCTCATTTAGCATACACACAAAACCTTAAACGCAGAGTTCATATACTCTCACTTCCATCCTCAACCTTGAACACCCTAGGTTGGTCAAGAACTTGTTGGGTTTGCACTGTGATCATCACAGGAGATCCAAGGTTGATATCACCTCACCTTCGTGTTTGACAATCGTTGCTCAAACAACCCATCTCACAGTCACCATATAAAAGCCTAAGCTACCTTCCTGTTCAACCTACACGAATGCAAGACATAAAAAGAACAAGTGTTAGCTAAAAGCTAAGTGAGACATCGATGATTTATAACACGTCTTTAAAATCATCTTTAGTAAAACCTCTTCATAAAAGATTCTTATCAAAGATCTTTGTCAAAACATATTTCTCAAAACATCTTGCCTCTAACATCTTTATCAGATCTTCGTTATAAAACATCTTTACCATAACATTATCATAGTTAACAAATCATCGACAAAGTTAACGAAGCATCATCAAATCAAACAAGCAATAAAGTAAGTAACCAAACACACAATAGGCATATCACAACAAATTTTCTTAGTCTATCTCATCATATATCTTAAGGCCATCTAATTATCAAATTAATCTAAGCCTTCATCGTCTACATCGTTTTATTCATCGTAATTCATCAAACGTACAAGCACGTACTTGGGAAATTACATCAAGACCCCAAGTCCCTCAAGGCCACGACTTTGACCAAGCGGGGGTTTCGCGAGTACCACAAAAACTATCGATCTTCTAGCAATCGGGGTGCAAGTCCGCTGTTAGATCAACCTCTAGTAATCGGGCCTCACTACTTCGACTTTGCAACGTATAAATACGTCACTTGTCATTATGGCATGGATAATAACGGACCCAAACATCGATATGATCCTCTCCATTCCTAGGATGACATTATGCATATGGACCATCGTAATACAACACACGTCGTACCATCAAATTTCATCGAGTACACGAGCACCCGGAAGTACCTGCATACCCATGCTTTCAACAGTGTCTAGATTTTCAATAGTAGCATACTAAGTACAGCTATAAAGGTAGTTTTGCGTTCTTCTACCCTAGCCATCATTCATCATTTCATCGTAAGGTCGGCCACTCATCGTTATGGTTAAGTCATCCAATTATCTAACTCATGACTAACCATCATCGTCATCATCTTAGTTGGTTTAATCATGCATTTCATCGAAACCTTTACTAACCTAATCAATCCAAGTCTAATTATCTAAGCATGCAAACATCTAATTCATACAATTATGATAAACAACAATTATCACAAAATGCGAACATCATTTCAAACAAGCGTATAAATCCCCAAACCGCTTTCCCGCATTATCGGGGGCTAAACATCAACCAAAACAGCCCCTGATCCAGCATCTAATCACATCATACAACATCAAATAATCAAACACATAACAATCAATACTCGTTACTCAAATCCAGTTTTTGACATGCATTCGGTTTTGAATACGTATGTACTCACCTTAGTAAAACGAACGCAAATGAACAAATAGAAAAGCTACTAAAATCAACGGAGATATGATCACAAAATAGCCTCGGTCAATCACACACGGTAACCTATCAAAAACCCAAAAATCTAAGTCAATCGGACTCCGAAAATCAAACGGAAATGTAAATCAAAGCGATATGAATGAATCTAGATTCAAATGATCTAAACGAAAGGATCAAAGGAGAAACAATGATCTGTAATATTAAAGAAGTGTGAGGGTTTTACCTTCCGAATGAAAACCTAATCGATTAACAGAAGAAATCGCAAGAACGGAACGATCTAACGCTTGGATTACACCACCAATCACTCCCCAAACACTCTTGGATCGATAGACAATCTTCCCAGGTTAACACACATACAAAAACGCAGCTAGGGTTCCAAGAAATGAAATGGAAAACCCTAAAAACGTTTAAATACAATTTCTGTCTGGTAGGCCTTTACGCCGTAAAGGCGTGGGGGGGAGAATTCCCACGTTTTATGAAATTTAAGCTTTACGCCGTAAAGCTAAAAGCTTTACACCGTAAAGGCTAAAAGCTTTACGCCTTAAAGGCTCAACTTTTGACTTGTTGACCGAACTTCCCGTCTTTATGATGTAAGTCCTCCAATGCATGCCGTAAACCAAAAGCTCATAAAAATGAATTTTGGGTCGTTACACCAAGTCTTGAAGTTAATTTTTTGCCATGTGTTTGAGCAAAGAATAACAGGCTCAGTAATTGGGTTTGGGAGATCAATATCTTGGCCTCCTGCTTAGCAGTGCAAACCTAACAAGCTCTTGGAGAGCCTAAGGTGGTCAAGAGATTGAATGGAGAAAGTGATCGTAGTATGATTACTACGGTGAGTAAACTCTCCGATGGGGTAATATTGTGTATAGATATGATGAAGATGATTGTAACATCCCGGTTCTCGGAAATTAAAATATTTCGTAAGTATTTATTTAATTATAATATAAATGTTTTATATTTATGTTATTTGAGAAGTTTTATAAGTAAAGGACTAGAATTGTAAGAAAGATAGTTGAGTTTAGTTAGAAAGGACTTAATTAGTTAATAATTCTAGTAATTGTTGTAAATTAGAAAGATTTGAGAAATTGAGGGACTAAAGAGTAATTTCGAAAATTTAGTATGAGTAAGGTTATGAGGTGTCATGTGCAGAAATTAGTAGGTGTTTTTGGTGTGTGTTTGTATCTGTTCTTGAGAGATAGCAAGGAAAAAGTGTAAAAATTACTCAAATTTGTGAAGATTCTAAAGAATTAAGGGTAGGAGACAAGGAAGTTTAGCTTGATTTGATATTTGGAGAGAAGAAGGTAAATTTATACATTTGATATTAGTTGATGAAATTTGAGTTATGCTATGTGTTATAATCTTATTTAGATGTTTAATTAGAAGTAGAAATGCTTAATTGATAAAATTAGGTTTTTAATGATTTGGGGATAATCATGAGAATTTTTAATTTGAGCATTTGTGTATGTTAATTTAATGTTAGAATTATATGTTTTAGTTCTATGAATGAAATAGAGTATGATGATGTGATTTCTCCATTTAGTATTGTCAAACGGGTCAAAAGACCTAAGGAGTGGCAAATGGGTAGAAATTTGTTAAAGAGAAGAAATGACAATTTTATGCAATGTGTTTATTATGAGTATAATGTAGATGATGATTTGAAAATGCTTCTATGTAAATTAAAAGCTTAACGGGTCAAAGACCCCAAAAAGTGGCAAGATGGGTAAAAGCGACCCAACAAGTTAATATTAAGATTTTAGAAAGAAGTGTGTATTAAAGTTGTTAGTTATGTTATTATGAGTATTGAAAACTATAGTGTTTTGGTCTTATAAATTCAGATTTAAAAGAAAAAGGAAAGGGTAAAGCAACCAAAGAGTAGTAATCGTACTTCAACGCTAAGGTGAGTATACGAGACTTATTTCTATATGATTATGTATTTTAAGTTTTGTATTAATGTACTAAAGATTGATAAGTATGTTATTCCAAGTTATAGTATTAGTTGTTAGCGGAAATAAGGACTATAAGTGGTATAAACTAACATGTAAGTGCAGGAAATAGTTGAAAACGGAAATCACCCCTGCTACTGGGCTAGTTGCGCCGCAAGAGGCTTGTCTTGCACCGCAACTCATCCCTAGTAGCCAAGGGTGATTTCTAAAGTGTTGAGTTGCGGAGCAACTGTTTCAGTTGCCGAGCAACTAGTGTCTAGATCAGTTTTTAGTGTATTTTAAGGTAATTTAAGCATGGGAATGATATCCTAACATATTGTTATGTTAGAGGAGAATAGAGAAGACATTTATATGTCTATAAGAAGTAGAATTGACTTTCAATAGTCGGAAAAGAGTAGAGTTAGCTATAATTCTATACCGCGAGGGTATGTAGTAAGACTTTGAATAGTCTTGGAGATGTATCACTATGTTATTAAGTATACTCACTAGCTTAATGCTATTGTAAATTATTGATTTTTATGTTTGTAGGTAAAAAGGATTTCGAATTTGCAAGGCAAGCATAGGAAGAATGGATGGGGACCTAAATATGAAGTTAAATCTTTTGTAACTAGTTTCCGCTCTAAACAACTTAAATGTTATTTTAGTAGAAGCAAAACGATAACTTCCATTTTGGTTATGTTGTGTAAATATTGTAGAATGTTTTAAAAAAAAAAAATTGTGTGTTTAAGATCCAAGTGTTACAAGTTGGTATCAGAGCCTTGGCTTGTGTGAGTTGGGTATCTCGGTTGATACTTAAACCCAAGTTGAGGCTTTGTAAGGGGGGAGAATCTTGTCTTGCGGAAGAGATAAGAGTAAGAAAGATTAATTGTTGAGAAAGAATAGAATGCCTTAGCCTTAATTATGCATCGATGGTATTGGATGTACAAGAGTTAATATGTTTAAAATTAACGTCTGGCCAACGCTAATTTTGGACATATTATGTGTATCCAATATGATTGAAGTATATTAGGGATAAGGAATAAAGAAAGTTAGAAAGTATGTATATGACATATAAACTATAATTGTGTATGGATTATAGTTTTATATGTTATTATTAACTGAATTTAATTTCAGTTTGTAGAAATGGAAGAAGAAGGTAGTCATCATGATGATGGTCACAAGGAAGTAGATATGCAAACAATTGTGGCTAAGGAGATTAGCCAAGCCTTTGAGAAAGCAATACCGTTTATTATTAAACGGGTTAGAGATGATCTTGTGGAGATTATTGATGAAAAGATAGACCGCGTGCGCGCAGAGAAAGAATTGAAGCAGAAAGAGAAGGAAGATTCAGGAAGTGAGGATGATCATTCTGATCATCAAGAAGAACCCATAGAAAGTTATAAGAAGGGGTGTACGTATAAAGATTTCGCAAGCTGTAATCCACCACTTTTTCTTGGAGAGATTGATCCCATTGTTAGTATGCGGTGGATTATGGAGGTAGAAGGTGCATTCTTGACTTGCAAGTGTGCGGATAGAGATAAGGTTATTTATGCATCAAATCTACTCCGGAATCAAGCAAAAAGTTGGTGGGAGTCAATAGTGAGGTTATTCCCGGCACATGGGATTGTGAAGATGACGTGGGGAGATTTTAAGAAGAGATTTATAGAGTATTATTGTCCACCTTCGGCAGTGAACAAGATTACCCGAGAGTTTTTGTCATTACAACAAGGAAACAAAACTGTGAATGAGATCACTAATGAATTTTTAGATAGAGCAAAGTTTTGTCCAGAATATGTTGTAAGTGAAAGAATAAAGATGGATCGCTACATGTGTTATTTGAGTCCCGACATCAGAGAGCACGTTTCCACTAATAATCCTAAGACTTTTGAGGATATGGTTGAAGCGGCAAGAAGGAGAGAGTTAGAACTTGCAAATAGAACTGAGGAAGAGAAGAAGAAACACAAGGTGGAGTATGTGCAAGAACCGTATAAAAAGCAAAGATTTGAACAAAAGGGTAGAAGTTCGGGAAGAAGATTTGAAAAGAAAGAGTCGTCAAGAAGAGATTATGGTTGTAGAAAGTGTGGTAAGAATCATCCGGGAGAATGAAAATTTGGTCAAATGGGTTGCTATACGTGTGGGAAGCCGGGTCATATTAGTAGTGAATGTCCTAATCCAATAAGGATTTGCTACTACTGTAAGGACCCGGGGCATATTAAAAGTGAATGCCCAAAGTTGCCGCATAATCAGAAGTTATTGGTGGGACCGAAAGCTCCTTTACTTCTTGAAGGAGGAAGTAGTGGAAGGAAGATCGAAGATAATAAAGGCCGTGGTCGTGCCTTTCAAATTTCAACCGTAGAAGCAAAAGAATCGACTGATGTCGTTTCAGGTATTTTTATTGTGAACTCTCAACCTGCGTATGTGTTGTTTGATTCGGGAGCAAATAGATCTTTTGTATCAAGTAAATTTTGTGAGAAGTTTTCTAAACCCCTTAGTAAACTAGAATATCCCCTAGAAGTAGAAGTGGCAGATAATCGAATTGTTCTTGTGTCAGATGTTTATCATGATAATCAATTAGAGATAGAATCAACAAAATTTACGATAGATTTGATTCCAATGGCCATGGGAGAATTTGATGTTATGGTTGGTATGGATTGGTTAGAAAAGAATAATGCTATCATCTTATGTAAGATTAAAATTATTAAAGTTACTGATTTAGAAGGAGAAGAAGTTGTTATTTACGGGGAGAAAAAGAGTGGTGAAATTTCGGTTTGTTCCTTAATGAAAGCAAGAAGATATATGTCCCGAGGTTGTCAAGCATACCTTGCGTATGTGATAGATAAAAAGAAAGATAAGAAAGAATTCAAAGAAGTAGATGTATGTCAGGATCGTATTAGACTAAATAAACTAATAGGTTTGCTAACGTTAAGATCGAGATCTATTGAAGAAGTTCAGCAGCGGATGAACACTTCAATATTACGAGTTATCGAACAATGAATAATGAATAACAAATAAACAAAGTTATTGTTGAATTGTAAGCCTCAATTGCATTAATCAATAATATCAATACAACGTGTTTTATCTATTCTCCAAGGATCTATATTTATAGACCTTGGGGCTCGTTTTAGATAAACTAGAATTCTACATCTATCCTTATCTAAATAAACCGTTATCTAGATTTAAGGAAACTCTATCTAATTAACAAAAGGAAATATAATCTAAATATAACTCTATCTAATTAGATTATACTTGCAAGATAAGTTTGTCTTCCGTGTCTTGACTTGACTTCCTCTGTATCTTGACTTTGACTTTGCCCGTAATAACTTCAATGTCACCGTAGTAACTTGAGTAGACGTAGTAACATGTTGAACGTCCGTAGTAACTTGTCTTCCGTATTAATCACTTGAATTACTATTCGTGTTTGTTAAGTGAATTGTTCTTGGTTAAACTATTTTAGCTAAGTTATAACCCAACAATCTCCCCCTAACCTTGAACTTTTATGACACATCAAAAGTACAAGTTCTATATTTCAACCGTACTAACTTTTTACAAATGATGATTAATTGTTTTACAAATAATTTGATCATCTTTGCTTGGGCCAGTCACTCTTTGTGCCTTTGTGTTTCTCCTCTACAATTTGCATAAGAATTCTCCAAACTAGCTCATGTGCAAGGTTTGAATCATGGAGACCATTTAGCTTTACCTCTATCATTTCTTCCAATGTCTTCAGCCCGTGAGGATATTGCACATCAACCAAGTAGAATTCCATGGTTCCCTCCTTTCTTCTGATGGAGTAGACACCACTGCGATCGTAGATAAACCACCTGATGACTGGATTGTTTGGACCTCCTTTCTTGAACACCGAGCTCTTCTTTTCATAACCTGGTTCAAATAGTCCGCAAAGAATGTCCATAGCAAGTTCAGTTCCTGACAAAGATTTCTTTTGATTAGCATACTTTGTCTTGCCTATATGATACATTCTCTCCAAGTCATCTCTGTCAAATGCTCTTATGGCTTCATAGAAGGTAGGGAGCTTTTTCTTTGATCCATCTTGTCTTTTAACTTCATATTCAGTCCCACCAACATACTTCCAGTCAACAATCATTGGAAGTTTAGTAGCCAACGGAGTGAACCTCAATCCTTCTTCATGATGAATATACTCAGAATATCCCATTGCCTTGAATTTGAGTCTTTCTTCATCTCCCCCTTGATTAGTCACTGGAGGATCTTGTTCCATGTCTTCAGGTTCTGGTTTGACATCCATGAATGGAACATTAGGATCTTCTGATTGAGAAGCAGTAGCATCATCATTCATCTTTTGTCTTTTAGATGGAGGAACTGGAATCCTTTTTGATGACAGCTTTCTTCTTTTTAGCTTAGGCTTCTCTTGAGGTTTCTCTTTGACAGGTGTAAGGTCTGGTTGGATAAACACCTTTCTTCCAGTTTTAAGGGCAGCTTCAAGAGCTTGTTCAGCTTCTTTCTTCTTTTTCTCTTGAATCTTGGCAAGAGCAGCTTCCCTTCTAGCTTCCTTTTGTCTTTCCTCCTTCACAAGGTCTAAAATGTTAGTCAATTTCATAGGGCCTAATGATCTGCCACTGTGACCTTTACTCTTAAGGTACATGGTGTATTTCTCCCTATCTTGAGCTAACTTGACTTGTGTGGATTTTGATTTGGACACTTTCTTCTTCTCAGGCTTGGCTTTGGCTTTAGCTTGTTTCAGTTCCTCTTCATGCATCTTCTGTGCTAGAAGCTCATCTGACTTTACCAAACCCTTTTTAACCAATCTGTCCAAAATTTGTTCATTGGCCATCTCCTTAGCTCTTACTGCATCTTCTTCAGCAATTCTAGCCATTGCTTCTTTCTCAGCATCAAGCAGGTTTTGTGCATGAATTGCATCCTCCTCAGCAATTCTGGCCAATTTTTCTCTTTCAGCTGGAGTAGGAGATTTGTTTAGCTTAGCATGAAGTTCATCTGCTTCAACTATCTTCCTCTTTCTTTCTCTTTCTTCCTCTTCTTCCTTCTCAGCAGCCATTCTATTCAATAACTCTGCTTCTTCATGCTCTTGTCTGAGCATTTCAACCTCTTTAGCTGTCATACCTTGAAAATTAAATTCTTCCTCCTTGCTCTTTTCTTCTTCAGTCTTTGATTTCTCCACAGCAATGGATTTGCCTTTTCCTTTCTCTTTTTCAGCATCAAGGTCAACCATTTGTACTTTATTCTTCTTCTTATCCACTGTGACATAGCCAACTCTACCTGTAGGAACAGAAACAGACAAACCAGTAGATTGTTCAGGTAGTCTTAAAGAGGTTTGAATTGGTTTTTCACCCAATGCAGCTGATGCTCTCTGCTTTGCAACTCTTTCAGCTAGCATCTTCTTTCTCTCTTCTTCTGCTTTCTCCTCTTTGATCTTAAGCAGCTGTGATGCTATAGTGTCTTCATCAGCCATCACATTTGTTCTTGACATTTCTGTTCTTATAAGAACATTTGCAGCTTCTTGTTGATCAATAGTAGAAGGAGTTTCTGTTACAGTGGTGGAAGGAGTTGTAGCTTCAGATTGGATTGCTTGAAAAGGAGTTGAAGCTTGATCAAACGTGGGAGGAATGGTTGTGAACAGGTAGGATTGATCTTCTTCCTCTGTTTCTGGAGCTGGACTGATAAGAATTGGGTCCGTAGCAACTTGCTCCGTATCAACTATGTCCGTAGCAACTGGACTAGTGATCATTGGATCCGCATCAACTTGCTCCGCAGCAACTGGGTCAGTAGCAACAGGACTAGTTACCATAGGATCAGTAGTAACTTGATCCGTAGTAATAGGATCCGCAGCAACCATTTCAGCATCTTGATCCGCAGCATTTGTTTCAGTAGCAACATTTGGTGAAGTTTCATCTTCCATCTCGTCTATGGTTTCTTCAACCATTTGCTTCACTTCTTGCTGCTGCTGCTCTCCCTTAAGTGGAGTATCAACTTCCATCTCTTCACCTTCTGCATCTACCATCATATTAGCATCAAAATCTGTCTCCCCCTCAAATGTACTACATGTCTCCATTTGTTCATCTTGATTGGAGGTGGCAGTAATGACAGTATATGTGCTTCCTTTGTCTTCATCACCTTTGCTCTCTCCAGATGATAACACATTTATTTCTTTCTCCCCCTTGTTGTCATCTGCTGGGGAGTCATCTGAAGAGGATGAGCTGGATGGTTTTGGTGAAGTTCCAGCATCTAGTGTGGTGATTCTTTTGGGCAGTAACTGGGCTGATAGCAATGCTTGTTGTGCCAGTACCTGTTGCACCAAAGAAGTTAGAGAAGACAGCATCTCTTCTTGTTTTTCCACCCTCACCATTAGAGTTTGGTACATGTCCATCAATTCCTTGAAATGACCACCACTACCCTCACCCCTTTCCTGTTGGGTACCAACAGGTGGAAGATCATAGGGAAAAGAGAAACTCTCCTGCCTAGCAGAAGCAGGTATCTCCCCCATGGTCTCTTGGCGCCAGGGACCACCTTCCCAATCTGAGAACAAGTCCTCAGCAAGGGATGGTGTTGCCGTAGTTTGGGTCTTAGATATGTTGATACTGTCCTGAGCTCTACTATGAGAAGTAGAGGCTGCAGTAGTATCAGCCCTCCCTACATGGTCTTCCCCCTCCTTAGTGACCAACTCAGTGAACAAGGGGGTGTGTTCAAGGTTTTTCCCCTAATGTGTGTGGCAATCCTGAAGATGTTTCAGGGATTGCTTTTGCAGTAGTAGTATGTGGGATGGTTTTAGACACAAGAGGCTGAGTAACCCTCTTGAGTCTCTTAGAAGCAGCTTTTGGGGGTTTGTGAGGTGCTGAAGCAGTAGGTTTAGTCACTTTAGCAGTAGTGACAGGGGCAGTAGCAACTGGAGTAGAACTCTCAGTAGCAACTGGAGGTACAGGGGCAGTAGTAACTGCCGTAGTAACCTCAGGGTTTCCACCTTCAGTACCTGCTTCAGATATGGCACTAGTGCCCTGAGTAAGTGCAGTGGTACTGATGGTGGTAGCTGTGGGTTGGGACAGAGGTAGAGTTACTTGTCCTGCAGCTGTGGGAATCGTGACCACCAACATTTTTGAGAATAGTGGTGTCACATGAGATGGACCACCCTTGTTTATTTGTCTCATATTAGTAAAAACTTTCTTTGAGTGAGCGTGTGAGAGAAAACGTTTTTCAGATCTGGGGAGATCTTTGTGAACACAATTTATACAATGTTGAAGAAATCTAGGATACATGAGAAATTTAAGTTTTGGGTTTTCAAGATTTCTTCTCATTGCATCAAAAACCATGTAAGAAAAGTTAAAAGTACCCCCCGTAGCCAAACACACCATTGCATTGGCTAGTGTTGAACTTCCCTCATGCCACCCAGTTCGTTTTTGGGACAAACATTGTTGCAAAGTATGCAACATAAACTTCCATTGAGGGGATAGTTTTGCTTTTTCAAAAGTTGAAAGATTTAAATCTCCCTCATATCCCATATTTCGAAAAGAGTCGATCAGAGTGTCACAAGGGACTCTCAATATACCTGTTGAGTCACGTAGATTCAGATGTCGTCTGAGTGAAGACTCTGTGATTCTGATCGCTTTACCTCTTACCACCGCATTAATGGCAGCATCTGTTTCATCCATTGTTGCAGATGTCCAGAAATCCCTAATGTGGGATTCATCAATTTCAGGATTGATGGTTAACGCCGTCTTGATTTTAGATTGATTAAAGAAATCAATAATCTGGTGGAAATCAGCGTTATCGGCAGTCTTTTCCAAGCAAGCCACCATGTTGTGAGTTTTGAACAATTGCAATTGATCCGCCATTGTTGATTCTTTGATTCTGTTGATTGATTATCACAGTGATGAACAAGAATGTAGATGGTTAGTCACAACGGTAAAGAAAATCGATTGTTAGAAGTTCTAACGGTAACTTTTTCTTGGAAGATTTAGGGGTTTTTACAAACGGTAAGTTCAAACGGTTAAAATAACCCCTTTTATAGCTGAAAAATTGTAACAACTTGACGCCCCTGATTAGACGCGGGTAATGATTCAAAAGTGACGGTCCAATTAAAAATCGCCACGTGGCACTAGTAGCTGTGCCTCGCGCCTGAAATTCAAAAATTAGGTCCAATCAGGCTTTGCCACGTGTTATTGTTACTTCGTCTGTGCTTGACACGTGTAAAGTGGTGGATATAAGTTGTGTTTTGACTTGTCAAATCATCATTAATTAGGGTATTCTTATTGATTAAGAAACCTTATTAATATAATAATCTGCAGTATTAACAAAACGGTCCGTAGTAAGTTGGTTAAAGAGTCCGTAGTAATGGTTCATGGGCCGTATTAACTGGACTGTCCGTAGTAACTTGAGTTACTGGCAGTATTAAACCAGAGGTCCGTAGTAACACATTACTAGTTCCGTATTAACCATTCCGTCCAAACTAATTGACATAGGGCAGTAGTAGTTAAACCTTCCCTTAGTCTTAGCAATTTGGTCGTACTAATCATACTTTGGTCACAATTTGTCTTTACTATTAATGTTGCAGTAGTAACATAGTACAATACTAGAGAGTAAGGTACTTGATTTTCATCATAAGGTTACTACTGCCTTCTCGAAGGGACTTATTTTAAACATATATACGTGCTAAGAGAAAAGTATTTGAGTTATTCTTCCGTATTGATCATTCCAATGCTTGTGATTAAGAATGTGAATCTCCCAACATCAAACGCCTTTGTGAGGAGGTCAGCGAGTTGATTGTCAGTGTGTATCTTCTCAACATGGATCAGTTTCTTCTCGTTGCAATCTCTTATGAAGTGGTAGCGTATCTCTATATGCTTTGTTTTGGAGTGTTTGACTGGATTGTTGATGATGCTTATTGTGCTTTGGTTGTCAATGAAGATTGGCGTGTTCATGAAGGAATATCCATAGTCCATCATTTGATTTTGAATCCAAAGTACTTGAGCACAACAACTAGCAGCGGCAATGTACTCAGCTTCTGTGGAAGATGTTGAAACCGTTGTTTGCTTCTTGCACTGCCATGACACCAGTCTTGAGCCAATAAATTGGCATCCTCCAGTCGTTGACTTCCTGTCTAAATTTTCACCACCATAGTCACTGTCAGTATAAGCAATTAAATCAAAAGGAGAGTCTTTAGGATACCATAAGCCTAAGTTAGGCTTGCCCTTAAGGTAACGAAAGATTCTCTTGACAGCTATGAGGTGTGACATCTTGGGCCTTGTTTGGTATCTTGCACACACACAAACTCCAAACATGATGTCTGGTCTTGAAGCTGTGAGATACATGAGAGATCCAATCATTGATCTATAGTTGTGTATATCCACATCCTCCCCCTCAAGATCAGGCGTCAATTGTTTGTGAGTTTCCATCGGAGTGCTTGCCACCTTTGCATCCATAAGGCCAAATTTTGTGAGAATGTCCTTGACATACTTGGTTTGGCTTATGAGGAGGCCATTCGGCTTTTGCTTGACTTGGAGGCCCAAGAAGAAAGTGAGTTCTCCCATTGAACTCATCTGAAACTTAGTGTGCATGAGATCCTCAAATTCTTTGCACAATGAATCCTTGGTGGATCCAAAGATGATATCATCCACGTAGATTTGTACAAGAAGAATGTCGGACTGGGATTTCTTGAAGAACAAGGTCTTGTCAATTGTGCCGCGTTGAAAGTTGTTTTGAAGAAGATAATCTGATAGTGTGTCATACCATGCACGTGGTGCTTGATGAAGCCCATAGAGAGCTTTGATCAGTTTGTACACTTTGTGTGGATGTTGAGGGTCTTCAAATCCAGGAGGTTGTTTGACATACACCTCTTCTTCAATGACTCCGTATAGAAAAGCACTCTTGACGTCCATTTGATATACCTTGAATCCCATAAAAGAAGCAAAGGCTAGGAATAAGCGTATGGCTTCAATCCTAGCTACGGGAGCAAATACCTCTTCATAGTCGATGCCTTCTTCTTGAGTGTAGCCTTGGGCAACCAGTCTTGCCTTATTTTTGACCACAATTCCACGTTCATCTTTCTTGTTTCTGAATATCCAGCGTGTACCAATCACCTTCTTGCCATATGGGACCTCAACCAGTACCCATACTCCTTGAATCTTGAATTGGAGTAGCTCTGCCTGACATGCTTCTATCCAGTGTGGATCTAGTAGAGCCTCTTGAATTTTCTTAGGCTCCATTTGAGAGAGGAAGCATGCAAAGAGACATGTGTTTATAAGAGCACTCTGAGAATCCTTTTTGGATTTGGTTTGACTTCTAGTTGCAATGGAGAAGTCAAGTGAGCCAATTATTTGATCAGGAGGATGATTCTTAGCAACACGAGAAGATGGGATCTTCTCAAGGCGTAGTTCAACACCCAAGTTTGTATCATTCATATCTGGCATGTCATTGCTAGGATAAGTGGTAGTGAATGGAGAAGGAGTGGTTGGAGGAGTAGTAAATGAAGGAGAGGTGACTGATTTAGGAATATCAGTAGTGTAAGGCTCAAATTCTTCAGTTACAATATGTTCAACTCCATTCGCATCCTCTTCAATTAGGTGTGGAACACCATTAGGACGTGTTGCATTATCCGTAGCAGTTGGTGATGGAGGAGGTACAACTTCATCTTCCTTTGTAGAGTCGTCCTCTGAGGTGCTTGGAGCAAGACTTGGATCTTCCAAAGTGACTGGAAGATTGATGTATTCCATCACATCCAAGCGAGCAGTACCTGTAATAGGAGCCGTAGCAACTGGCTCCGTAGTTTATGAAGCAGTAGGAGTAGAACTCGCCGTATTAACCTGATCCGTATCAACTTGTTTGTGATGAAACTCAAAGTTAGAGTTCAACGATTTGGTCAAGGCATCCAAGTCAAATACCCAATCTGGTCCATGTCCCTTCTTGTTGGACGTGTATTCATTGAAGGTGACATTTGAGCTTTCTTCAATGATCTTTGATTTGTGATTGTAGACCCGATATGCTTTGCTTTGAGATGAGTAACCAACAAATGTACCTTCATCAGCTTTGCTTTCAAATTTACCAAGGTAGTCTTTGGAGTTTAAAACTGTGCATGGGCATCCAAAGGCACGAAGGAAGCTGATCAAGGGTTGTTTCTTGTGAAGTAGCTCATATGGTGTCTTGTTGTGTGCCTTGACTAGCAAAACCCTATTCTGGACATAGCAGGCAGTGTTAACTGCTTCTGCCCAGAAGAAGATAGGAAGGTTGGAGTCAGCCAACATGCTTCTGGCTGCCTCAATCAGTGTCCTATTGCGTCTTTCAGCAACTCCGTTTTGTTGAGGAGTCCTGGCAGCACTGAATTGGCGTTCTATTCCTTTCTTGTCACAGAAGTCATTCATCACACTATTCTTGAATTCCGTACCATTATCACATCGAATTTTCTTGATCTTCTGGTTGAGTTGAAGTTCAATCTTAGTGATAAATGAGATGAGGAGCTGGCTTGTTTCATCTTTGGTACCAAGAAAGTATACCCATGTATATCTTGAGTAATCATCGGTGATGACCAAGCAGTATGACTTCTTTGCTATACTCTTTACATTAGTAGGACCGAAAAGATCCATGTGTAGTAAATGTAAAGGAGTGGTGTTAGAGTTAACCTCCTTTGTCTTGTGTGAAGACTTGTGTTGCTTTCCCTTCAAGCAAGCTAAGCAGTTGTCTTCAAGGTTGAACTGCTTGTTTGGGAGACCTCTAACCAAACTAGATTTAACTAGTTTATTGATGTTTTTCAGGTTCATGTGGCACATCCTCCTATGCCATAGAGTTGATTCATCTAAAGTTGCTTTTGAGAGAAAGCAAGCTTCAGGTGAATTGAGATGAACCTTGGACATGTCTAGACAATAGACATTGTCCCTCCTTGGTGTTCTGAGTAGTATCATGCTTTCATCTATTACATACCCAGGCTTCATTATAATGCATTCTGTAGCAGTGAAGATCGGTGTGTGTTTCTCATCACAAACTTGAGAAACACTTAACAGGTTATATTGAAGCTGTTGCACATAGTACACGTCCTTGAAGTGTAGTGTACCATTGCTGATTGTTCCTTTTCCAGTAATCTTTCCTCCCTTTGGATTGCCTCCAAAAGCAACATATCCTCCGTTGAACTTTTCAAAGTCCTGAAGGCATGACATGTTGCCCGTCATGTGCCTGGAGCAGCCACTATCTACATGCCAACTGTCCTCACTCTCTTTTGTTGGCTGAACCTGCACATAAACGTTAGAGATTAGTTTCTGGTGGGAACCCAAGCCAAAGTTGACTTGGGTTTGCCCATATCATCGAAGTAACTCACCTTCCTTTGTACAAGTTTTGAAAAATCAGTGGGGATAGGTGGTTGAGTTACTTGAAACTTTGGTTGCCACACTTTCTTGAAAGATTTATCTTTATGAACAATTTTGGTGTTAACCACTTTTGATTTAACAATTGGAATAGGTACTGGTTTGACATGTCGTTGTTTCTTATTGTTAATAGGAGCCTTAGTAACAGGTGTACTTTTGGCAGTATTAACACGAGCAGGGTTCATACGGTTAGTTTTCACAGTATTAATACGGGCAGTATTAACACCCTTAATTTTGGCCGTATTAACCTTAGCCGTAGAAACTAAGGTTTGTCTAGCAGTACTAACTCTATTCTTCTTGTTGGAAATTATGTTTCTTTTGTTAACACTTTGCTTTTCTGAAGAGACTTGTTTAACAAAGTTGTTTTTAGAGACAGCCCTTCCCTTGTATCCCACCCCATGATGTGGTTTTTGAGTCACTTGCACTTGATTTTGTGGATTATGATAACAGATCTTTGCATAGTGATTTATTTTACCACAAATAAAACATCCCTTCCTAGTGTTATTAACAACTTGACCCTTTTGAGTTTTGACTTGGTTCATGTTTCTTTGATTTCCTCGTTTGCCTATGTGTTTCCAAGTCTTTGTGTTTTCCTTAGGGACTATCTTGTTTTTGCTTTCGGTGGGTGTTTTTGCAGTCTTAATGGGGTTAGTGGATGGCAGAGACACTAAACTTTGTGAAGAAGGTAGAGTTATTCCTTCTATTGTGAGTAAATGATTTTCTAATGGAATATTCTTGTTCTTCACAATATGGACTTTACTTTCTTCAACTAAGTCCTCAATTAGAACTTCATCATAGTTGATTGGATAAACATTGAATGATTCCTTTGGAGGTGTCTGAGAGATGGGAATCCTAGGCTCATCTAAAGATGGTGGGATGTAGTTTTGATTAAATGGAGGGGCAACTTCTTTGTAACCTAGGCCAGCTTTAACTTTTCCATGAATTTGTTTTTGACATAGGTCGTTTACAGATTTAGAAGCAAACTCTAACTTCCCTACATCTAATTCAACTTTATTATGTTCTTGTTCTAGTAGTTTGTTCTTATCCCTAGCCACCTTGAGTTTAAGAAGTAAGTCCTCTTTTTGCCATTCAAGTAGATTGATCTTTTCTTGATAGCTTTGTTCATTGACTTTGTGGGACTTAATTTGGTTTTCTAAATTATCAATTACTCTATGAGCTGACCTTCTTTGTTCTTCTAAGTTTTTAATGGAGTCACTCATTAATTGATTATGATCTTTGTACTTAACAATTATATCTTTACATTCAGGAGTACATAATTTGGATTTTACCTCGGCCATAAGAGATGAAGAATCTGGAGTTGGTGGTGAGTCAATGGCCATGAGAGCATCCTCGTGTGGTGCTCCTTGATCATCATCATTCCAGTCATATCCCAGTATGTTGTTGCTGATTTCAGGAATTCCTATATCAGTGTAAGCCAGCTCAGTAGAAAGTAAGTCATCCGTAGCAACTAAATCTCCCAGAATGTCCGTATCATCCATTACTACGGCTATGCATGCATGGTGAACAGTAGCAGTAGTTTCTACGTGATTTTGTTCCTCAGAGATTAGTGCTCTATTTTGACTTGTTTCTTCAGCCAAGTCACTCCAATCAAATCCAAAGATGTCCTGTGACATAAGTGCACTCTGATTTGTGTCTTGAGTGGTTCGTGGATTGTTGGTTCTTGACTTGTTTGGACAGTCTCTAGCGAAGTGACCTAATTCACTGCATTCATAGCACTTCACTTTGCTTTTGTCGAAGGTAATTCGTTCGTTGTTTCGTGGATTGAATCGCCTTCCTGTCCTATTCAAGAATCTTCTAGCTCGTAGTGCCAGCATAGCAGATTGCCACTTGAGATCGATTTCATCACAATCATCCTGATGCATCTGTTTGACCTCTTCACCTGTGAGATTTGAACACTTACAAATAAAGGCTTCGAATGAAATTTCTTCGCTGATTTCATGTTTTGGTCCTCCAGATGTTGTGGCAAGTGCAGTATTACCATTGGTAATACTAGGGTTGTTATTGGCAACCTTTTCTGCTTCGACTTCTGCTTCAAATACTCTTAGATCGTTGTAAAGATCATCTAGTTCAAGTGCTTCTAGGGTGTCTCCTTGTCTGTAGGAAACTGTGTAGATAATCCATTCCTTCCCTAGAGCTCGGATGAACTTTCTGTTTAGATCATCTTTATCATACTTGATTCCTGCGCTGATCATCTCTCCAGTGAGCTTTTTGTAACGATCAAAAGTCTGAGTCATTCGTTCGCCAGGCAGTGAGTTGAAGTTTTCATACTCCTGTTTGAGAAGAGCTTTCTTGTTCTTTTTGGTATTCTTTGTTCCGCTGAATCTCTTCTCCAAAGCTTCCCATAGCGATTTGGCATCTTCATATTCTTCGAATTGCGATTGATATTCGTTGGGGATTGCAATTAAAAGAATACTGAGGGCCTTGATCTCAGTTTGTTTTTCCCTTCGTTCAAGGTCAGTCACCAGTGCTCGAGCAGCCATTCCTGGTTCTCCATCAGCTCCATTGGCGGTAAGACGTTTGTTACCATTGATGATTACATCCCATACTGTATAGTCAGACAGTAGGATGTGTTGCTTGATTCGTAGCTTCCATAAGTCGAATTCGTTGCTATTTAGAATAGGAACTTTTCCAATTGCAACTTCAGTCATGATGGTTGTAATGATTCTTGCTTGTGAGGATTATGAACTCGTTGATCAATGGATCTAAAGCACCTCCTGTGCTCTGATACCACTTGTCAGGATCGTATTAGTCTAAATAAACTAATAGGTTTGCTAACGTTAAGATCGAGATCTATTGAAGAAGTTCAGCAGCGGATGAACACTTCAATATTACGAGTTATCGAACAATGAATAATGAATAACAAATAAACAAAGTTATTGTCGAATTGTAAGCCTCAATTGCATTAATCAATAATATCAATACAACGTGTTTTATCTATTCTCCAAGGATCTATATTTATAGACCTTGAGGCTCGTTCTAGATAAACTAGAATTCTACATCTATCCTTATCTAAATAAACCGTTATCTAGATTTAAGGAAACTCTATCTAATTAACAAAAGGAAATATAATCTAATTATAACTCTATCTAATTAGATTATACTTGCAAGATAAGTTTGTCTTCCGTGTCTTGACTTGACTTCTTCCGTATCTTGACTTTGACTTTGCCCGTAATAACTTCAATGTCACCGTAGTAACTTGAGTAGCCGTAGTAACATGTTGAACGTCCGTAGTAACTTGTCTTCCGTATTAATCACTTGAATTACTATTCGTGTTTGTTAAGTGAATTGTTCTTGGTTAAACTATTTTAGCTAAGTGATAACCCAACAATGTAGTAAATGAATATGTAGATGTATTTCCTGAAGATCTTCCGAGTTTGCCACCAGAAAGAGAAGTAGAGTTTAGAATAGAGTTGATTCCCGGTGCTGCACCTGTAGCAAAAGCTCCATATAGATTAGCTCCAGTAGAAATGAAAGAATTAATGAGTCAATTACAAGAGTTGTTAGACAAGGGTTTTATCCGTCCCAGTTCTTCTCCGTGGGGTGCACCCATTTTATTTGTGAAAAAGAAAGATGGTAGTATGCGTATGTGTATAGACTATCGAGAACTTAATAAGTTAACAGTCAAGAATAAATACCCGTTACCGAGGATAGATGATTTGTTTGATCAATTGCAAGGGGCGAAATTCTTTTCAAATATAGATTTGAGGTCGGGTTACCATCAGTTAAAAGTAAAGGAAGAAGATGTACCGAAAACAGCTTTTCGCACGAGGTATGGTCATTATGAATTTTTGGTTATGCCTTTTGGTTTAACAAATGCCCCCGCACCTTTTATGGATTTGATGAATAGAGTTTGTAGAACGATGTTAGATAAATCAGTTATAGTCTTTATTGATGATATTTTGATATATTCAAAGAGTAAAGAAGAACATGCGGATCATCTACGACAATTGTTGGAGATTCTTAGACGAGAAAGATTACATGCAAAATTTTCTAAATGTGAATTTTGGTTAGAAGAAGTTCAATTTTTGGGTCATGTAGTAAATGCAGAAGGTATAAAAGTAGATCCGACGAAAATTGAAGCAATTGTTAATTGGAATTCTCCTAAAAGTGTGAAGGAAATCCGTAGTTTTCTTGGTCTTACGGGGTACTATCGAAGATTTATTCAAGATTTTTCTAAAATAGCTTCAAGCTTAACCGAGTTAACTAGAAAGAATAAGAAGTTTGAATGGAAAGAAAAACAAGAAGAAGCCTTCCAGATTCTAAAGAAGAAATTAAGTGAAGCACCGGTGTTAGTTTTGCCGGATGGAACGAAAGATTTGGTAGTTTATAGTGATGCTTCATATACCGGTTTAGGATGTGTTTTGATGCAACATGGAAGGGTTATTGCTTATGCTTCGAGACAGTTGAAAGAAAATGAAAAGAAATACCCGGTACGAGATTTGGAGTTAGCGGCGGCGGTTGTGTTTGCATTAAAGATATGCAGGCATTACCTCTATGGAGAAAGATGTACAATTTATACGGATCATAAAAGTTTGCAATATTTCTTTACTCAAAATGATCTTAGTATGAGACAACGTAGATGGTTAGATTTGGTGAAAGATTATGATTGTGATATACGATACCACCCCGGAAAAGAAAATGTTGTTGCGGATGCATTAAGTAGAAAGAGTTCACAACCGGAGGATTGGAAAAGTTGCATACCGGTTAGAATTACCCGAAATTCTAAGTAGGATTCATCCTACATTTCATGTGTCAAATTTAAGAAAATGTCTTGCGGATGAAACAACATTTGTTCCACTAGATGATATAGAAATCGATGAGAAGTTGAATTATGTAGAAGAACCGGTAGCCATTCTCGATCGGAAAATAAAACAACTTAGAAATAAACAAATTAGTATGGTTAAGGTTCAATGGAAGCATAGAAAAGGGTCGGAATTTACTTGGGAGCCGGAGAATGAAATGAAGAAATTTTATCCCAAGTTGTTTGAAGAATAGATTTCGGGGACGAAATCTTTAGAAGGAGGGAAGATTTGTAACATCCCGGTTCTCGGAAATTAAAATATTTCGTAAGTATTTATTTAATTATAATATAAATGTTTTATATTTATGTTATTTGAGAAGTTTTATAAGTAAAGGACTAGAATTGTAAGAAAGATAGTTGAGTTTAGTTAGAAAGGACTTAATTAGTTAATAATTCTAGTAATTGTTGTAAATTAGAAAGATTTGAGAAATTGATGGACTAAAGAGTAATTTCGAAAATTTAGTATGAGTAAGGTTATGAGGTGTCATGTGCAGAAATTAGTAGGTGTTTTTGGTGTGTGTTTGTATGTGTTCTTGAGAGATAGCAAGGAAAAAGTGTAAAAATTACTCAAATTTGTGAAGATTCTAAAGAATTAAGGGTAGGAGACAAGGAAGTTTAGCTTGATTTGATATTTGGAGAGAAGAAGGTAAATTTATACATTTGATATTAGTTGATGAAATTTGAGTTATGCTATGTGTTATAATCTTATTTAGATGTTTAATTAGAAGTAGAAATGCTTAATTGATAAAATTAGGTTTTTAATGATTTGGGGATAATCATGAGAATTTTTAATTTGAGCATTTGTGTATGTTAATTTAATGTTAGAATTATATGTTTTTGTTCTATGAATGAAATAAAGTATGATGATGTGATTTCTCCATTTAGTATTGCCAAACGGGTCAAAAGACCTAAGGAGTGGCAAATGGGTAGAAATTTGTTAAAGAGAAGAAATGACAATTTTATGCAATGTGTTTATTATGAGTATAATGTAGATGATGATTTGAAAATGCTTCTATGTAAATTAAAAGCTTAACGGGTCAAAGACCCCAAAAAGTGGCAAGATGGGTAAAAGCGACCAAACAAGTTAATATTAAGATTTTAGAAAGAAGTGTGTATTAAAGTTGTTAGTTATGTTATTATGAGTATTGAAAACTCTAGTGTTTTGGTCTTATAAATTCAGATTTAAAAGACAAAGGAAAGGGTAAAGCAACCAAAGAGTAGTAATCGTACTTCAACGCTAAGGTGAGTATACGAGACTTATTTCTATATGATTATGTATTTAAAGTTTTGTATTAATGTACTAAAGATTTATAAGTATGTTATTCCAAGTTATAGTATTAGTTGTTAGCGGAAATAAGGACTATAAGTGGTATAAACTAACATGTAAGTGCAGGAAATAGTTGAAAACGGAAATCACCCCTGCTACTGGGCTAGTTGCGTCGCAAGAGGCTTGTCTTGCGCCGCAACTCATCCTCAGTAGCCAAGGGTGATTTCTAAAGTGTTGAGTTGCGGAGCAACTAGTGTCTAGATCAGTTTTTAGTGTATTTTAAGGTAATTTAAGCATGGGAATGATATCCTAACATATTGTTATGTTAGAGGAGAATAGAGAAGACATTTATATGTCTATAAGAAGTAGAATTGACTTTCAATAGTCGGAAAAGAGTAGAGTTAGCTATAATTCTATACCGCGAGGGTATGTAGTAAGACTTTGAATAGTCGTGGAGATGTATCACTATGTTATTAAGTATACTCACTAGCTTAATGCTATTGTAAATTATTGATTTTTATGTTTGTAGGTAAAAAGGATTTCGAATTTGCAAGGCAGGCATAGGAAGAATGGATGGGGACCTAAATATGAAGTTAAATCTTTTGTAACTAGTTTCCGCTCTAAACATCTTAAATGTTATTTTAGTAGAAGCAAAACGATAACTTCCATTTTGGTTATGTTGTGTAAATATTGTAGAATGTTTTAAAAAAAAAAAATTGTGTGTTTATGATCCAAGTGTTACAAGTTGGTATCAGAGCCTTGGCTTGTGTGAGTTGGGTATCTCGGTTGATACTTAAACCCAAGTTGAGGCTTTGTAAGGGGGGAGAATCTTGCCTTGCGGAAGAGATAAGAGTAAGAAATATTAATTGTTGAGAAAGAATAGAATGCCTTAGCCTTAATTATGCATCGATGGTATTAGATGTACAAGAGTTAATATGTTTAAAATTAACGTCTGGCCAACGCTAATTTTGGACATATTATGTGTATCCAATATGATTGAAGTATATTAGGGATAAGGAATAAAGAAACTTAGAAAGTATGTATATGACATATAAACTATAATTGTGTATGGATTATAGTTTTATATGTTATTATTAACTGAATTTAATTTCAGTTTATAGAAATGGAAGAAGAAGGTAGTCATCATGATGATGGTCACAAGGAAGTAGATATGCAAACAATTGTGGCTAAGGAGATTAGCCAAGCCTTTGAGAAAGCAATACCGTTTATTATTAAACGGGTTAGAGATGATGTTGTGGAGATTATTGATGAAAAGATTGACCGCGTGCGCGCAGAGAAAGAATTGAAGCAGAAAGAGAAGGAAGATTCAGGAAGTGAGGATGATCATTCTGATCATCAAGAAGAACCCATAGAAAGTTATAAGAAGGGGTGTACGTATAAAGATTTCGCAAGCTGTATTAAAGTTGTTAGTTATGTTATTATGAGTATTGAAAACTATAGTGTTTTGGTCTTATAAATTCAGATTTAAAAGACAAAGGAAAGGGTAAAGCAACCAAAGAGTAGTAATCGTACTTCAACGCTAAGGTGAGTATACGAGACTTATTTCTATATGATTATGTATTTAAAGTTTTGTATTAATGTACTAAAGATTGATAAGTATGTTATTCCAAGTTATAGTATTAGTTGTTAGCGGAAATAAGGACTATAAGTGGTATAAACTAACATGTAAGTGCAGGAAATAGTTGAAAACGGAAATCACCCCTGCTACTGGGCTAGTTGCGCCGCAAGAGGCTTGTCTTGCACCGCAACTCATCCCTAGTAGCCAAGGGTGATTTCTAAAGTGTTGAGTTGCGGAGCAACTGTTTCAGTTGCCGAGCAACTAGTGTCTAGATCAGTTTTTAGTGTATTTTAAGGTAATTTAAGCATGGGAATGATATCCTAACATATTGTTATGTTAGAGGAGAATAGAGAAGACATTTATATGTCTATAAGAAGTAGAATTGACTTTCAATAGTCGGAAAAGAGTAGAGTTAGCTATAATTCTATACCGCGAGGGTATGTAGTAAGACTTTGAATAGTCTTGGAGATGTATCACTATGTTATGAAGTATACTCACAAGCTTAATGTTAATGTAAATTATTGATTTTTATGTTTGTAGGTAAAAAGGATCTCGAATTTGCAAGGCAAGCATAGGAAGAATGGATGGGGACCTAAATATGAAGTTAAATCTTTTGTAACTAGTTTCCGCTCTAAACATCTTAAATGTTATTTTAGTAGAAGCAAAACGATAACTTCCATTTTGGTTATGTTGTGTAAATATTGTAGAATGTTTTAAAAAAAAAAAAAAAAAATTGTGTGTTTAAGATCCAAGTGTTACAATGATATGCAAGCCTGGAGTGTGAGGTATTTATACAAAACACCCTCGGTATAAGCAACGTGCATCCATAAAGACCATTAATGGATCATCAATGGCATTCATGGAATTCCAACGTACGGTGGTTTATGATAGGAGTAACGCTCCTCTTAGTCATTATGTCCTCTTTTGAATAACTGCATTAAATTCTTGGCAGTTAAATTCCTGCGGGGACACGAGTCGACGTTAGGTCCGAGTGCTGGAAACCGGGAGGTCCGAGTGTCGGATGTTAGGTCTGAGATCCGGACGTTGAGTCCTATTGCCGGGTGTCGGATGGTCCGGGTGCCGGACTTTGAGTCCGAGTGCCGGATGCCAGGTGTCGGGACCGTGTATCAAGTGTTGGGGATCGAGAACTTGCACAAAGGAAAGAAAGGTTTCGTGTGGGTCGGGCTAAGTGTTTAAGGGATTAATAAGCTACAAATATGAGCTATACCCTACTAACACCATCATGCCCCCTAGTTCGGTTTTAAAAAAGTTTTTTGAAGCCTAACTTCTTAAGTTTCATTTCATGCTTCGGCTTTTTTGGTATGGCCCTTCCTGCAGGGCATGTCTATCATGTCTAATCCTAGTGCTTCCTTTCTTCGCTATCGAGGTTGCCTTGTGTGGTTGTGGCCCGTCTGAGCCATGTCCAATGTGTTTTTGAAAAATAATGTTTTATTAGGTGATCAAGCCAATAATACATTTGTATATTTTTATCCTGAATGTTGTGTCCACGACACCGTCTTGGGTGTGCATGACAATATTTATACTGTATTGGGCCTATGACACTCTCTTGAGTGTCCATGGTGCTTTTGCATGCCGATGATATAGTTATACGTGGGCGTCTCTCATGTATATTTCATATTGTTCCAATGGCACTTTTGGTGGTTAACCTTTATTTTGTTTACTCGCGAGTGATGTCGCTTCCCAATGAGAAGTGCTTGCCTTTTCCCGGTAGGTAAAAGACGAAATATTTATGTTTGGCTTAGACATAAGATGTATGTGTTTGCCTGACATATATTCTCCCAAATCTTATTTGGGGTTGTGTACCAGATGAGGCATGTGTATGGCTTGAGGTAAAATATCCGTGTGTGGCCTTATGCGTTTATATCGTTCTGGCATATGATGTATATGAGCAAAGTGCATGCGAATTGTTGTATAACCTTGTAATAGAAGGTATTGTTTCATTTGATAATATCGAGATACATGATCATACCAATGTTTTATCAAGTGTATTATTTTATTTCGGCTGATTATATTCTATGGCCTTGTAGGATACGTAGATCGGACCACATTAAATTCTGAAACGCATGACATTGCATGACCTTATCCAGGCTTTTCAATGGTTTTTGCTTTTCTGTCTGGATATAGATCAAACATATGATAAACATTTTGTGACTTTGACAAAAAAAAAATACTAATTGAAAAAAATATGAGAGTGATTACCTTTAATAGTGTCTTCCCATGTTGGGTACTAAGCCTATCATAGATCGTGAACACGTGACCATCTAGGGAGCCAGGTATATTTTTATCTTTGGCTTTTTTGAAGGGCAAGGTTGTCTTCTTGGCTAGTTTATTTTAAAGTTGGCTTTTAAGTACCCTATAAGGGTCTACCCATGTTGGTCCTATATTGTTTAGGCTTTCTACCAGTCTGGCTTCATTCTTCGCCAGATTAGTTCTATAAGTTTGAAAGATGTGGGACGAACTTGGTGGTAACACCTTTAACAAAAATTGGCTAATTTTCGCCTGTTTCCGGTTCGGGCTGTAGATTTTTTTTTAGACATGTCAATGACAATCTAAAGATTCCGTGAGTTGCTTTGTCTGGCTTGGCCTTGGCCTTGCCTACCAGGCTGGTTGGTGGATCCGGATTTTGAGTACTTTAGTAGGTTCCAAATGCAATCAAAGGTGCCCACAGGGGTGGGAATTATCCGACCCGTCCCGCAAAAATACCCGAACGTGAACCCGAAAATGCTATTTAGGGTCGTGTTTTTTCAGGTTAAACGGGTCATTCGGGTTGACCCGACTCAACCGAACTCGCTAATAGGGTCGGGTTAGGGTATGGGTTTATTCTAAATTTCGGGTTCCGGTTAGAGCCTTATAACCCAAAAACGTGTTTTCCATTTATGCCTTTTAAGTGTATCAAATATATCTTACCATTGATATTGCATCAATTAATTAACTTTTTTTGAAATCCTTGTTTTGACTTTTTTTTCTTTACGACTCAATTTTAACGTGGCTGCTGCTTTTTCCTATACGCATCACTTCCTGCAACTTCTTTTTCTCTAACGTAGCCTAGTTGGGCTTCTTTTCTTTTGGGCTTCTTTTCTTTTGGGCTCTGTAATTTAATTACAATACTAATAATAATAGTACTACTGCTTTTTCTTTAAGTCGAAATTCAAGTATGTTGGACCTAAACCCAAGTCCACCCGACCCGAATTCACCATAATCTGAAAACGCGAACCCTTATTAGGGTCGGGTTTCAGGTGTGTTTTTCATATGGTTAACCAGATCTAACCCGACCCGAAATGTTCTTATTAGGGTCGGGTTGACCCGAATAACACCCCTAGGTGCCCAATGGACTTGTTACTTGTCTCCTAGTGAGTATCTTCCCACTCAATTATATAACTTGGAGTTAACAATTAAGAAATGTATTCGAGCTTTTTTTTATGTTTCCCCCTACTAATGTATGTAGGATGTGTAGTAATCCTTTATGTTTGGATTTTATTTCTGACAAGAATGACATATGTGCATGTTTTAGAATGTGTAAATGTCACTTTATATTATGTATTGTGTCCATGACACTTTTAGATCTGAATTATGTCTATGACACTTTTAGTTTTGAATTACATCTAGTACACTTTTAGATCTGTAATGTGTCCATGACACTTTTTAGATCTATATTGGTATTCTGGTCATGGCATCGTGTCCTCAACTGTGGATATTCCAACTAGGGTAGGAATTTAACTATGCCATGAATGGTAGACGAGTGAGCACTTTCAGATTATCAACATTTTATGAGTATTAATGAAACGAAAGAAATTGTTGAAAGGTGCTTTATATATAAAAGAAAAACATAGGGCCCACGTCACATCTTTAATAGTGTTGATTTTTCTATCAGTAGATATCATAGAAGGCCTAGGTTATGCCCACCCTCCCTAAAGTGTTATGCAAACCCCATTTGCCCCACTTTATGTCATATCTATAACACATGTGTGTCATAAAATAACAAACATTATAATTCGTATTATTCACATATTCGGTATAATAAAAAACAGTATTATTCACATATTCGGTATAATAAAAAACAGTAATATTCACATATTCGGTATAATTCGTATTCTGTTATTCACATATTTGGTAAAATCGAATGGACGGTAAAACGTGATTTTTCTGTTTTGCAACCTTCGTTTTTATCGGAAATGATATAAATAAATTTCCGAGCTTTTCGTTATTGTTATATGTTTATTAAAAAAAAATTAACAAGAAAATAATAATTAAAAGCTTGTATGTGTAACTATAAAATACATGTTATGTGTGAAACGAAGAGTTATTCATATTGTTGAATAATATTAAAAACCCGCCAGTATTTGTTTATAAAACCTAATAATTTCACCTTTTTTTTATAAAAAACGAGAGAAATATTTGTATAAAAGTAATGTGTTTTTATAAAAAAAATTCGTCGGATTTTATACACTTTTGAAAAAAAAAACATAAGGAATCAAAATCTGAAACGTAAAAACGATTAGACATAAAGTTGACATAACGAATGACGTAAGGCAAGAAGAAAAAGAAGATGTTGCCGATGGTTGTAAGCTAGGGGTAATAGGACTTAAATGTCTCTAATGATATTAATTGTGTACTCTTTTATTTTTATTTAATTTTATTTTTTTATATTCCTTAATATTATTTTTATTATTTAAGCATTATTAGTATATTAAGAATATAATTCTTCTAACAATGTTATTTCTTTTATAATAAAGTACGTAAAATGTATTTTGAGAAAAAAAAAAAAAGTTAATATATCAAGTTTCGTTCTTTAAGTTTCAAAATTATATTGTTTTCATATATTTTTTAAATATGTATTTCAAACAATCATTTAATTTTGTTTAAATTGACTAAATATTGTTAGAAAATTATTTTGTAACCAACTTTTTCCTTTTTGAACAGTTATATATCTTAAAACAAATTTGTTATAATTTTTTAGGGTCGTGGTAGTTATAGAGTCGGCTAATTGAAGTTATGGTCGTGGTTGTCTAAGTTGGCTTGTGTGGTGCCGAGATATTTTTTCACCAACGCGTGTCGTCTCTCAACTCTACTAGTTGTTGATGGGGTGGAATTGAATTTTGAAAAGAAACAAAATACAAATATAATATGTAGAAACTGAGTGAACATCGTCTATCATTAACAATATATGACAATATAAGTTGTGATATTATATATTTGTTGTTTCGTTTATATGTATGTGTTTTAGCTTCACTTTTAAATTTGTATACGTAAAGAACTCTATCGAAAATAATACAATTATAACCTACTAAAAAATTGTGGTACGGAAACTTAAGAAAAATAAAATGGGTTAGTTATTTACTTTGTGGGCTAACTGATTTAATAAATTAATTTAATAAAATAACAAAATAGTATGATAGTTTTTATGTTAGAAAATATTGTATATATATAATTATTTTATACAATTGTCTTTAAACTATGATGCGTTTATATACACCAAAATATTAATAAATAGCATAGTTATTTATTTGTTTCAAGTTGTATTTAAATTAAAATTTGGTTGGCAAATTAATTATTAGCAAATATATAAAAGAAATTATGGGTTAAAATAATGAAATGTGTTAAATATTTTGCGTTATATTTTGCATTTAACAATGTTTGTTAAATTATGTATAATGTTTGTTATTTTACGATACTTGAAAAATTAAAACAACCGACAACGAAAAGACAAAAAGACAAAAAAACAAAAAAAATATCACATCTATTACACGTGTGTGTCATAGATGTGACATAAAGTGGAGGGGTTTGCATAATAGGGGGATAGGGGGGGTTGCATAACACCACCCATCATAAAAAACAATATCCAAGACATAAATTCAGGTTCATTGACTCCACTAATCCCAATTTTACTTTTTATTCATTACATTTATATACGGTCATTTAACTATAATATATATATATATGCAAATGAGTTATTATCTGAGTAAACATAAACATCACCTTTCCTAAAACATTTATAACCAATAACGATGTAACGAGGAAAAATATATGGCTTGTGATTATGTTTAGGATGTCTTCTTCGTCGAGTAAAATAAGGCCATTAAATTCAATTTTTGTTTTATATATATAAAATAAATAAATTTAGTTTGTATGACAGTGTTTGTCATTAGTATGGGGTGACAATTTAGATCGGGTTCGGGTTTATAGATTCGGGTTAACAGGTTGGCGGGTTGAAATTACTCAACCCGAACCTAACTCATTAACATAATCAGGTTATCGGGTTCGGGTTAGCAGGTTGTCAGGCTCAACCCGAACCTAACCCGCATAACTCGTTTATTATACATGTCAGTGGACTGACTAGCTAGTTTTAGCAAAATAGATTGGTTTTGTGTCAATAAGGTCAAAATGAGTTTAATTTATGAATAATTCAAGCTGTTTATATTTTATTTTTCCAACCACTAACGTTAAAAAAGATAAAATAAAAGTTTCTAGAGAAAAAAAAAATATAAATAGATAAATTATGATCATTAAGATTAAAATAAACGGTTATGAAAGTTAAAATATGATATAATATATATTAAATTTAATATATTATTATTTGAAAAAATACTTTATAAAACTTTTCGGGTTGTCAGATTGACCCATTTGATCAAATGACCAACCCAAACCTAAACCGAAAATAATTCGGGTTATCAGGTTGACGGGTCGAGATTATACAACCTAACCCGTTAATTTTCGTGTAGATTGATCGGGTTTCGTGTTGTGTGAATAATTGTCACCCCTTGTCATTAGAATTAAACAAACAAAATAATAATTACAAAAAAGTTTTTTTTCTTCTTTTTCTTACGTTAATAAATCAACCACGAGATTTCTTCTAGCCTTACACTGATTATGTATATACGTACTATAAAAAAATAGGCCCATATATATTTTGGACCATGTACGGTCGTCATAGTACCATCCTAAAGCTCGACCATGAACTCGACGTTTCAGAAAAATGTTTAATTTTCATACTTGGCGATATTTCCACCTACAATCTAAACGAGACTTAAGTATGTGTTTGAAAGTTGATCTCAAAATATGTGCTTACGAAGATTGATTTGGATCTCTAGTGAATTTACCTCAAACCTTGATCGTCTTATATAAGAAAACCATCTTTAATCACAATGAGACACAATCACTTTGTCATAAACATATTAGAAGTTGCGAAAACATCTATATGGTCGTGTGGTTACATAATAACCGAAAATAATACAAACTCATTGTGAATGAGTTTAATAGACATTTATAAGACTAGAGAATACTTGAAGGACATATGTAAATTATAATTTTTCTCAATATAGTTAAACCTAACTTTCGAAATAAGATGTTATTTATCTTGGATAAATGTAAATAATCTTTTAAATGTTGATAACCAGAGGTTTTATATATGTGGTTAACATACATACTTTGGTTGTATATTTCCGAAATGCAACGTACTTATCAAAACAATAATATTTGAATAATAAAAGCTAAGAATTTTGGTTTATAAAACAATAAAACATAAAATATTTTTTTTTTTAATCACTTTCAGATTAGTCATGATGATGTGTGTTGGGATAGGGCATCTGTCGCCCATTTACCAGGTCTTCGTCCAGCCATGTACCGTTAAGGCCTAAGGTATCGGCACAGGAGGAACGGATAGACGAAGGTATACTGAAGCGACCCAGGAAGTAGGAACATCGAAGAGAGTGCAACATTAATTATGGACAAAACAGAATGATGGTAGCATTTAATGAAGAGGAGCGTGGGAGACAAAACGCCGCCCACGCGCTCCTTCATTAAATGACTGTCACAATCAACTAACTGGTGTGGAGGAGAGGTGGCCACGTCGCTGACACGTATGAGAAGACTGATGAGACGGACCGGTCCTTATGGATTACCCGGAGGGTAATAACCGAAGCCCTACTATATAAGGGCAAGACAAAGAAATTAATCACTTAAGTCAGATCTGGTAACATATTTACTGCTAAACGTAGATTCTATCAATTGTAAACATTCCTCGCATTCAATTTCTAATCATTGTATACCATTGAATGCTCTTGTAAAATCATTTAATACAACATTCACTCTCCTATATCGCCATCCCTTCGTCTTGAGTCGGACGAAGGGTCACGTGTGCAAAAATTTACTTTAACATTGGCGCCATCCGTGGGACCTTGTTGTTAATCAGCGACAGATTCTGGGAGGACATGGAGAAAGTACCTGTAGATCAGCCTGAGGAAGGAATAGCCCGATCTGTTACCCAAGAGTCTGCTGAAGACACAGGGCCACCCCCGACATTCACCCCAGGAGCAAACGAGCAAGCAAGCCCAATCACACCGGAGTTTGTGAGCAAAAACTACGATAGCCTAAAAACCATGATGAATAAGCACGCTCAGAAAGAACGCAGGAGAGGAAACCCCGTTGAGCTCTCCTACGGAGATGCTGAAGAAAGGGAACAGGAGGAAAGCTCTATCCCAGATAGCCACTCGAATCAGAGTCGGATATTGAGGTCCAGAAGGGTGTCTGATAGAGAACCCACGGTCGTGGCACCCAATATCAGGCAGGAGGGAACCTTTGCTAGCCTCCTTAACGCCCAACACACAAATGGAGTTCACCGGCCCGAGACGGGGACCTTTAATTTCGGTACGTCGCATCCGCAGACACAATTTCCCCAGTATCAGCCCGTGCAACCTCCACAGTATCAGCCTGTGCAACCTCCCCCGTACCAGCACGTGCAGCCGCTTCAGTTCAGCCAACAGCTATATGGGCCAACGTCCAACGCGGGAGGTCCCCCTTTTGTATGGCAACCATCACAGACCATCCGGCAACTTGTTCCTGAAATAGATGACTTATCTAAGCCATACCAAAGGTCGAAGGACACTATATTCACCAAACGTATAGCAAACTTTAAGTTTCCCTCCAAAATAAAGATGCCATCGAACGTTAAGATGTATGATGGGTCGCAGGACCCAGACGATCATCTTAGTATCTTCTCCGGAGCCGCAGAAGTGGAACAATGGTCGATGCCCGTCTGGTGTCACATGTTCGTCCAAACTCTCCTAGGATCGGCTCGACTCTGGTACGACAGCCTCCCCATGGAGTCCGTGGATAGTTTTGAAGACCTGCAACACAAGTTTAAAAACAACTTCATGCAACTACGTAGGTGCGAAAGAAAGTCGGTGGAGATGCACAACATCAAGCAGAAGGAGCACGAAAGCCTCAGAACCTTCATAGAACGCTTCAATAAGGAAAGCTTAGAGATAAAAGGTGCTACGGAAGACATGCGAGTCTCCAGCTTCATGCACGCCATAAAAAACACTCAACTCATAGAAGCTTTGAACAATAAGGTTCCTGATACTGTAGATGAGATGATGACACGGGTAAGAGATTTCATTAGAGGGAAAGAAGCGGCTAACCTTAGCAGAGAGGCCAGTTCTGGTAAGACCAACAGGGAAGACAGAAGCGGAAAATCCGGAAATTACACCCGGACGGAGGGACCTGGACCACAAAGAAGCGAGGCTAAACAGCCAGAGCAGCGCAATCGAAGCCCATATCCTAATCCTTACGCATCCACCGATTACCGACGAAAGGAGGTATATACAGCCCTCACAAAAACCCCCTGTGAGATCCTCTCCACAGAGGAAGTGGGGAAAAACTTCCCTGCCCCTCATCCGATGTTAGAAAACCCGGAAAGAAAGCAGTCGGATAAATTTTGCGAGTTCCATCTAGACCATGGTCATAATACTAACGACTGCTATCATCTAAAGAGGAAGATTGAGGAGGCGGTCAAATCCGGAGAGCTTCACATCTAGTCAAGGATATAAAGAAGGGAGCTACCCAAGGTAACAAAAGCAACCGTAGGGGAAAGGACGACGGCCCTCAGGGGACTAGGAACCGGACTGTTAACATGATAAGAGGGGGCTCACTGCCCCTGAAAAGAAAGGAGTCTGATCCAGCGTGGATGAATCAAGAAATAGCTTTTCCCTCCAGAAGTGAATGTCGTCCCACCCTAGACCCCATCATAGTGGAAGGACGGATAGGGAATGCCATCGTCCCAAAGGTATACGTAGACACCGGAAGCTCTACAGAAGTCATTTATGAGCACTTCTTTCGGACGTTCCGGAGGTCCGTTCAAGCGCGCATAAGGAGGCCAATATCGGCACTTCAGGGATTCGATAACGAAATGATGTGGCCGTTGGGGGAGATAACCCTCCCTCTATGTGACAACCGTCTTATTTCAGGTGAAAACCGCATTCTCTATCTTTGACTCAACTTTAAATTGAACTTGTTATTACTTGTCTCGTAAACTCGGGTGTGTCGGAATCGAAATCGGAATCACTTAAACGAATCCTAATACCAAGTAAACACTTAGTGAACTTGTCTAAGTTCCTATCAAAGATAACCGGAAACTTTCAACTAACGAAAACGCTTAACAAAGGAACAAACGAAAAACAAACAAACTGAAACAAGCCCGAATGCGCCGCCTGTTGTCCCAATGCGCCGCATTCGGGGCTAGTTCAGCAATGTTTGTGTTTTTATAAAAATTAACTAAACGGACCCAAAACATAAACCAACGTTTTGGCCCAGGTTTTTAGAGTCCAAAACCTCTTTTAAAGTCCAGAAACATCACCTACAACACACACAAACATAACACAATTCAAACACACACACCTACACTCACTACTAGCTCTCTCTCTCTCTCTCTACAAAGCCCCTCAAGAACACACACACACCACTATCATTTCCAGGGATTTTTACTTCAAAAATACAGAAAAGTAACCACATAAAACACCTACAAATCGTTCATAAACAAAAGGGGGAAAAGGAGCATTCACCTTCTTCAAATCATCATCCATTTGGTATAACTCTTTTAAATCTTCTGTTTTTACAACATATATTCGTTGCATGTGCAATCTAACAACTAAAAACGAGTTTTCATGATGATTTATGACCATTTATATACAAAAACGGGTTTTTATAAAATGGATGTTTAGATCCATGAATTTGTGGTTAAAAACTCAATATAAACTGTAAAACATCAAGTATTTGGAGGTATCTATCATTGCATGTCGAAATCCACCATCAAAATACCAATTTTTAGCATAAAAACTTCTAATGAATGCGGCGCATTCTAATGAATGCTTCCTAGACCAGCAACCAGAAAAATTTGCAATTTTCGGTATAAGACGTGATCTTGAGCTTATTTCTTCAAACCGAGTCAAATAACCTGTAAAGAGATAAACTTACATGTAAAGGGACTAATTGAACAAGTTTACATCATTTTATGTTTATTATAAATACATGAATTTTGGCTATAAAAATTGTTAAGCGGGAAAGTGTTAAATTGGACTTAATGATTTTGGCGCGGAAGCGCTGTCCGATTTTCGGTAGACCAAAAACCAACACTTTTAATAAAAACATTTCGTTATCTAACAAGATTATAAACATGGATACTTATTAAATCTTGGTATTTCTTTAGGAGTTCCGTGATTCCTACCCGTTTCGACCCGTTCCGACCGCTCTCTCTTTTGTGCAATCCTTCGCAAATTGTGAGTTACATCCCCACTTATTTACTGTTTTCAAATATCTTTTGGGGGAAACAAGAGGTCTAAATGAACTGTTATGAACTTTTGTACAATTATGAACTCTATCGAACGTTTTTGTGAAACTTATACTTATTTAGTTTTATGGTCGTTTGGCCTATGATAAACTAATGGTTTGCCACCTTTACTCGGCTTTTGGTTCAAAACTATATCAAACTTATTTGATGCCACCCTCGGCACTCGTATGTACTTTGATTGATCGTATAACTATCGTGACTCTTGAGGGATATAACTAACCATAAGTGACTACTATCAGTTTTAAAATAACATTAGTGCCTAATTTTCGTAACACACTATTAGCTTTGTTAAGCCGTTTAGTAATTATGGGTATCGATACTTAGGAAATGACCGTTCCTTGCTTAAGTGGCAGCTTAAGTACATATTACTCGATCAGAAATGACTCCCCGTAGATAGTCGGGGTAAGAGCCTCACGGTTGGTAATTCGGTTTAGTGTGAACACTTAAGTTATATTATGCCAAGTAGTCGTTATACATGAATTCAATCATAGTTTACTTATCATGCGCGTATAGAGTTATACGACTTCCGCATCTATCTTTTAATCAACTGTTTTGGTTCGAACTATTCTTTAAGTCTTGTTCTGCTTTTAGAAACTACTAAGTATAGATATACTTAACTCAAAACCCTTTTTAGTCGAGAACTAGAAAACTGTAACTCACTCACTACTTTATTGTAGTTGACACTTTATCTCTTGTTTCAGGAAATCAAATGTAAGTCACGAAGTGCAATGATTGGATGGGTCTGGAATGTCACGTGAAGTCAAGAATCGGGAGAAGACCTATTTTGAATATGTTTTGGGAATTTTATCAAACAATTTATTATGTTGTTTCGTGATGTACTTTTCAACACTTGGTTATCTTTAAACTGTAAACTCCTATTTTATTCGTAATGACTTGAAACCGTATGTTTTTATTTATAACTCGTGTGATGATATCTTGGCTCTTCACATTCCGTGTTTCCGCTTTAGCGGGGTGTGACACTCTAACACTAGGGGAATACCCGTGCATGAGGACGGAATGGATGAGTTTCGCGGTGGTTCAAACACCAGCCCCGTTCGACATCATCCTGGGAAGGCCGGGACTATACCAGTTGGGAGCGGTACCGTCCCCCTTTCATGGATTGATGAAGTTCCCCACCCCCCATGGTATCGCTACGGTTCGGACCAGGAGACAAAGGGAAAAGTGGTACGCTTCAGCAGAAAAGACCGATAACCCCCAAGAGACAAACCCTGATCCGGAGGAAAAACTCGTCATCAATCCCAAGTTCCCGGAGCAAACCATCGCCATAGGGTCACACTTATCCAGACCTTGTAAAGAAAAACTGTTCACATTGCTCAGCAGCAACACGGATGTATTTGCATGGACACCATCAGATATGACAGGAGTACCAAGGTATATGGCCGAACACCGGCTGCAGACCTACCCCAGTGTGGAGCCAATCAGGCAGAAGAAAAAGGGAATGGCTCCGGAGCGTAGTCTTGTCATCAAGAAGGAGGTGTGCCAGCTTATGGAAGCGGGAATTCTGCGAGAAGCAAGATATCAGACTTGGGTGGCTAACCCAGTCCTCGTCGAAAAAAGTGACCACTCCGAAAGAATGTGTGTAGACTTTAAGAACATCAACAGGGCTTTCCCAAAAGACAACTACCCACTACCGGAGATAGATTGGAAGATTGATTCGTTGATAGACTACAGATACAAGTGCTTCTTGGACGCCTACAAAGTTTGTTATCAGATACAAATGGCACCGGAAGATGAGGATAAAACGGCATTCCACACGGACTTCGGCATATTCTGTTACAGAAAGATGCCTTTCGGATTGAAAAATGCCGGGGCCACCTACCAAAGATTGATTGATAGAGCCTTCGAAACTCAAATGGGACGCAATCTGGAAGCTTACGGGGATGATCTCGTCATCAAGAGTCATAAAGAAGAAGATATGATCTACGACATTGATGAAACCTTCCGGAAGTTGAGGAGCATTAACATGAAATTAAATCCGAAGAAATGTACATTTGGTGTAACAGAAGGGAGGTTTTCAGGACACATGATAACCGAAAAGGGGATCAAGGCCTGCCCAGGCAAGGTAAAAGCCATTACAGAGATGAGGTCTCCGGAGACGTGGGGGGAGGTTCAGAGCCTCAACGAAAGACTGGCAGGGTTAGGCCGATACCTCTCAAGGTCGGCCGAACGATCACTTCCATTTTTTAAAGCGTTGAAGAAAAGCATCGATGTGGCGGACTTCGCCTGGACAGCCGAAGCGGAAGGTGCTTTCCAAGAGTTAAAACTATGCTTAACCCAACTACCGGCCCTTGTAGCCCCGACTAAAGGAAGGGAATTGTTCGTGTACCTAGCAGCTTCCAATAACACAGTAAGTGCAGTTCTAATGACAGAAGAAAAAGGAAGGGAGACGCCCGTGTATTTTGTAAGCAGAGCTTTAAGAGCAGCTGAGTTAAAATATCCACCCTTGGAAAAACTCGCATTGGCACTCACACACACGGCCAGACGCTTGCCCCGATACTTTCAAGCATACCCAATCGTGGTCATGACTGGACAGCCCATCAAAGGTATACTGGCAACGCCAGAAAAATCAGGAAGGTTGGCGAAATGGGCCAAAGAGTTGAAGACCTACTCAATTGAATATAGACCCAGACAGGCCATGAAGGGACGGGTACTGGCGGACTTCATCGTCGAGGTACCAATGCTTCCTCCCTCATCTATGAACACCCAGGAGGAAAAAATGATAGCATCATCCTCCCAAACACCAAAAGGTAACACGTGGTCCCTTTACACCGAGGGACCAACTCGCGAACATGGCATGAAGGCCTATTAAGGAAATGTCGTGTCTAGTATTGTAAAAGGTAATTTCCTTTATTATGATGTGACGATTGTAACCTTTCGTATTATATAAAATACCTACCGACTCTCGAATAGAGACGGAAATTTTCACACCCACTAGTCTGAATGCATATCCTAGTGAAGATATAAAAATAAAAAAAAAGAGTCTAAGCACTCTTCTGGGAGGGACGCTTCCCAGCTTAACAACCATATATACGTCTATGACGAAAAAATAAAAGAAAGAAGAAGGAAGTAACCAACAGAAACATGAGGAAAAATACGCACCTTGGCGCTGATGTACTAAAAACACAATACATAAAATAACAGAAACAAGTATCCGAAAGTCACACAGATTTTAAAGAAAAACTACATATGATACCAAGCATAAAGGAAAATCATTCAACAACTGGAGCAGCCGGTTCTAGCTTCTACAAATCTTCCACCGATAGCTCATGACTCTGACTGAGTACCTCCAAATAAGGGAAGGAAGGATGGCGCATGCGTTCAAGGGCTTCGTCTAACTTGGTTTCGGAATCAGGGTCAAAGTTGGGGGTAGCCTGAAGAGGAAGATTCAAGCGTGCCTGACGAAAGCCGTTGCGTACTCCAAGAGTGTACCCGGTTCCAGTAAACAAAGTGGCAAGTTCTCCATAAGGCGCGCTGAATTCATGGCTCTGGTGAAGTTTTTCCACAAAAAACTTAATACCATCCTTAACTAGCCATGTAGCCTTTTCCCTCAGCATGGCGTTCTCAACCAGAAGCCTTTGACTCTCACCCTCGAGGGGGACTGACCCCTCCGTCGCGTCACCCGTTGCGGCCTTGTCACTCCCCATCGCTACATCTACCACAGCTTTCTTATCACCAACCTCTAGAAGCTTCACCTTCTCAACCATGTCTTCCCAATCAGAAACAGAGACCAGCTTCATCCCCGGACCCACCGCTTCACCTTCTCGCGCTTTCGCAAGATCACTATTCGTGTCTTGCAAATCACGGACAAAATCTTCCAGGTCCTTGATCCTACGGTGGGATTTAGCACGCTCCTTCAACCCTTGTACAGCTTTGCGGAATTGGATCTTGGCACGTCTTCGGAGCTTCACATTCTCTTTCTCCAACTTTTTAACTTTGGCCTTCACGGCCGTCAAACGATCCTTCTTCTTGGTCAGAGACTCCTCAAACCTCACAACACTACCCTGGGAGGCCACGAAACGGCCACGGACCTCTGTACCTGCTACTGCCAACTGGGCCAGTAGCACGTTAAAGTTGTCAACTAGGGTTTCTTCAGGAAGCTTCCTCCAGCGCAGAGCTTCGGCAGGAGTAGCAAAATAATTCAACATATCTTGACAAACGTCAGGATTACTCATCTCATTATCACAACTAACCTTCCAACCCGGCACATATCGAAACAAAGAGGGACCACCCCTGTCACTCGGTGAGCGAGGTGTAAAGGAACCTCCGGCCTCCGCATCAAAAGATTTAACTGGTGTACTCTCCTTTTCGTTAATACTCTTACCTCGATCACCAGAAGGAATGGGCTTCCCAACGTCCGACTCATCCGAGTAGGAAAGAGATAGAGGATGGGAAGAAGTGTCCCGCTGAGCAGGAGGGACATTCATCTTGAAGCCGGCGTTGTGCAAAGAGGGATCTGCCACACACAGATGGCACGTTTTAAAAAAAAAAAAAGAAAAAAAAAGAAGAAGAGGCGGAACACAAGTTAAAAGCTTACCGCTAGCAAGAGAGAGCCTTCTTCGCTTAACCCTGGTACCGGGACCTCCGGATAGCATCTCTGACATTGGTGAAAAAACAGACGTTGGGGGAAGATCAACCACCAAAGCCGGTACACCAGGTATCAAGGAATGAACTTCAGTGGAGGGAAAGACAAAGTCCCCAACCCCCTGCTCCAGAATATGGACGATATGTTCTCCCAAAGAAACCACGGGTAATGTAACTCCGGTTAAAGTATCAAGCTGCAAGTAATCTAGCAAAGATATGGCTGTAAAGACATATATATATAAAAAAAAAAAAAAAAAAAAAAAAAAGAAGACAACAAAAGGAGGGGAGAAAGACTCACGAACGCCATTCAATTGGATGGAAGGATTAAGATTTAAGGGAGCCCAATGGCGGCTTACACCGCCCAATACCAGCACAGCCTCGCCATGAGTTCGGACTGGGATCTTGTTCCTAGAAATTAACTGACAACGCTCTGCCTCTTCTTCGGTTAGGACAGGAGGAGGATCAGGAATGGCTCCGGCCAGGATGGGTCTCCAATGCGTCGGTATAGGCGCCACCGAAGCATCTAGCCAGAAAAACTTATCCTTCCACTGCTTCACACTGATGGGCGCAGGGCAAAAACATTCCCACCCCCCGTTCTCTACTCTCGGCCGGCGCTCCAGGGTAAACCAGTCCCCTGAGCGGATTAACCTAAAAAAGCTTCTCCAAAGGTTCAAAGTGGCGGGAAAACCTAGGGCGTGACACAGTAATTTGAAATTAGTTATCCTCAAAACTCCCATTGGATTCATCTGGATGGGGCACATTTGATAGTATTCAATAACAGAAAGAAAGAAACGAGTAAAGGGGATTCGAACATTGGAGGCGTCGAAAAAACGAGTATACATCGCTATGGAACCCTCAGGGCAACTGGTAACGTTAGAGTCAGCAGAGGGATTGCGAACTCGCCATTCCGTTTTCAACCCAAACTCGGTAATAAAATCAGAGAAAGATTCGGGTGTGACGGCACAGCGAGAGGTCAACATGTCATTCTTACCCATAATCGATGAAAGCAAAAGCAAGAAAAACAGCGAACAAGGATTATACGATGAAGGAAGAAAAGGAAATGAAAAGGTAATGAAAATAAGATGATTAAGGAGCATTTATAGGGAAATTAAAAACTCCCCACATCAATCAGTCATGTCCTCCCGTCAAATCAGAGGCATTAATGACTAACAGGCAATAATGACCATTTAAATGCGAGTAGCAACGTCAGACAATCATAGTCTAGGAAAGATTCGATCAGAAGTAGGCCCCCACTTTCGTACTCACTTCCCTAGGCTAGGGGGGGAGATGTTGGGATAGGGTATCTGTCGCCCATTTACCAGGTCTTCGTCCAGCCATGTACCGTTAAGGCCTAAGGTATCGGCACAGGAGGAACGGATAGACGAAGGTATACTGAAGCGACCCAGGAAGTAGGAACATCGAAGAGAGTGCAACATTAATTATGGACAAGACAGAATGATGGTAGCATTTAATGAAGAGGAGCGTGGGAGACAAAACGCCGCTCACGCGCTCCTTCATTAAATGACTGTCACAATCAACTAACTGGTGTGGAGGAGAGGTGGCCACGTCGCTGACACGTATGAGAAGACTGATGAGACGGACCGGTCCTTATGGATTACCCGGAGGGTAATAACCGAAGGCCTACTATATAAGGGCAAGACAAAGAAATTAATCACTTAAGTCAGATCTGGTAACATATTTACTGCTAAACGTAGATTCTATCAATTGTAAACATTCCTCGCATTCAATTTCTAATCATTGTATATCATTGAATGCTCTTGTGAAATCATTTAATACAACATTCACTCTCCTATATCGCCATCCCTTCGTCTTGAGTCGGACGAAGGGCCCCGTATGCAAAAATTTACCTTAACAATGTGTAAGTAGAAATAGTCAAACCTGAACATGGAAGCAAGACGTTACTTAACGGCGTCATCTCCGTCAGTAAATGGCTAGCTGTCGGTAGCTTGAACACGCGGCAATCTCTGATTAGGTAGGTGTCATTCTGACGTCATACGCGGCAATGAACCTTGAAACTGACACATAATTCCAAAAACAAATACAAAGAATTAAAACTACCACTCCAAACTTGACGTTACAGTAACAATTAATCTTGATTACATTATTATTTGTAATAAACTTTTTATTAAGTTAGACAAGCCACGCCTAAGCTAAGTGAGAATATTTTAAATGACGAGGATTTAAGAGCTAGAGATGTTTATGGTTTGGTTTGGCCTGTTTAAACATAAAATTCTGGCTAAACCGGTAATCATAGTTTGGAGTTTTTCTAATCCAAACATGTCAATTTTTTTTTTCTAAAACCAAACAGCTCAAATCAATCAAAATTGTTTGGTTTGACCACGGTTTGGGTTCTATTATTTTTTTTAAATTTGTAAAATAATAAAATAACCATATTATGTTTTGGAAAAAAAAAAACCCATTAATTGATATTAACAATCTAACCTATTTACGAAATTTAATTTTAGAAGAAAAAAGAATCTAAATAAAAATTTTACTTAAGAAAAACAATTCATAGACTTATTTGTATTTTAAAATCTTAGTATATATTTTTCACGAAAATATTCAATAAACCTAAATGGTTCGGTTTGGTTTAAATGGTCAAACCACAAACCAAGCCAATATATTGGTTTACAAAAATCTTAAACCGATCGACCAAATAAAATTCTTTAAACCGACCAAACCAATATAATTGACTCGGTTTTACGGTTCAATCGTTTTCGGCCGAACCTGCATCCCTACTAAGAGACACGTCTTGGTGAGAGTCTTAAGAAAAGGGGTGGAATTATAAATTTTTCGTATAGGCAAACTAGATTAAATTTATCAAGTGAATAAATTTTATTGTTTATATATGAGTAAAATTTAGATTTTTTATTTTTATTATATCAAAACTATAAAAATAATATACGTAGAACTATTTTTAGTAGGGAATGGATTTTTGGATATATATTATGAGTTAGTGCATAATCACATGATCAAATTTTTATGGAGGTATAATTTTAGAAACCAATCTAAAAATTTCTAGGAGTGAATGTACATTTTCTAAAACTTACTATAGAGACATAAAATATGATTTTGGCACCTCCCCTACAACCAATTTTTAATAACTTCACTCCCCAAAAAAAAAATTTAAATATTTTATTAACCTTTTTTATATTTTTATCATTTATTTATTAAACTTTTACCTATTTTAATTTACTATTTTTTTGTATTTTACTAAATAATTAATTTATTACTACCTCCGTCCCATATTTATTGTCCACTTTTCACTTTTTAAGTCTTTCACTTGTAACTTTGACCTTTAATAACTTTTTTTGTGTTATATAATATTTGATGCAAATTACATGATTTGATTCGGTTTTAAATATATTTTTCAATGATATAATTTTCATCAACAAGTTTTTAAAACGAAAAAAGTTATTTGAGATCAAAGTTGAAAAGCAAAGACCGAAAAAGTCAAAACTGGACAATAAATATGGGACGGAGGGAGTATTATTTTTAATAAATACAAAAAAATCCAAAAGACACAAAATAATAGAGAAAATTTTTTAAAACAGTAAAAATAACAAAAAATATCAACATATAATATAATATATCATTTAGTAAAAATAATAGAGGTTTGTTCTCCCTAAAAAATAAAAAAGTATAATGATAATAATAATAATTAGAAGAGAGTAAATTAGGGATGCAAAATCATAATCTTTTTAGTTAATGAAGGGATAAAAGTAACTATGGTTAAGAAGATAGGGTTAGTGTTAACTTAAATCAAGTGGGTTCACTCTATAAATCACACCTATTTCTCCACTATCACAAACACACACAAACACACACATACACAAAGGGTGAGGTTGAGAGTCACACACACACACACACACACACACACACACTCACAAACATTTTCTTTTTCTGATTTTCTTAATTTTCTTTTAATAATCCCCCCCTTCTATAATCCCCCTCTTCTTTAATCCCTTTCTGCAAATCATCTGTTTTTGAATCACAAAAAAGTTAATTAATTAAAGTTTGTTCTTTCGATTATTTCCAAAAAACTATTATTTGAACAAAGACACAAACTTGATTTTTAATTATATTTTTTTTTCTCAGAGTCAGGTGTTTTTCAGAATAGAGATCCATCTTTTTTTATTTGGGTTCTATTTATTTTATTTTGTAAATTTTTTTCCTTCATTAAAATCATATCTTTAAAAGGGTTATTTTTGTCCCTTAAGGTAGATTTTATTTTTAATATTTCAAGACAGAAAAAAGGTTTTTTGATTTTTTGTTAAAAACCTTCTTTTTTCTAAATTTTCCTAGTTTTTTCTTGGGAAAATCTTGAATTTTATCACCTTGTTTTTGTTAATTTTATTATATAACAAAGGTGTTTTTATTTTATTTTATTCACATTTTCTCTTAAAAAAAATAAAAAAATAAAATTAAAATGGCTTCAATGGATTTTTGGAATATTAACGATTTCTTGCAGCCAGCAACAATCAACGGTGGAGAATTAATAGATGCACTTGAGCCTTTTATCATCAAGTCAAATTACCAAAATAGCCTTCCTTTTTCTTCTTTTTCTTCTCCTACTACTTCTTACCCATACCCTTCTCCGTTCACCCAACAAGATCCATTTTCTTTACCCGAACCCGTTTCTTCATTCGGGTCAAACTTAAATTTAAACCAACTAACCCCATCTCAAATCCATCAAATCCAAACCCAAATCAATTTACCCGTTTACACCAACTTGGGTCCCAAACCCGTATCCATGAAACAATCCGGGTCACCAACAAAACCCACAAAACTTTACCGTGGTGTAAGACAAAGACACTGGGGTAAATGGGTCGCGGAGATCCGTTTACCCAAAAACCGTACCCGGCTTTGGCTGGGTACGTTTGACACGGCCGAGGAAGCCGCGCTAGCTTATGACATAGCCGCGTATAAACTCCGTGGAGATTACGCGCGGCTAAATTTCCCTCACTTACGCGGCTCCCTCAACGACTTCAAGACGCTTCACTCCTCCGTCGACGCCAAGCTACAAGACATATGCCGAAACTTAGCAGAGGGAAAAAGTATAGACGCCGGGAAGAAAAAGTCACGACGGACGACCTTGGTCAAGCCACGCGCCGTCGTGGAGTCCCCGGAGGTGGTTAAAGTTGAAAGCTCCGAAAGTGAAGCTTCGAGATCCGGATCTGGCTCCTCGTCTCCGCTATCCGAGCTTTCATTTCCGGGGTTGGAGTTCACAGAAGATGTAAGCGCGTGGGGTGGATGTGATAATTTTGTATTGGAAAAATATCCATCTTATGAAATTGATTGGGGTTCTATCTAGTGTTTTTATAAGGGTATATTTTGTAATTTATAGATTTATGAGGGTTTATTTTGTAAAGTTAGGAAAAGAGTAGCTACTACAATGAAGTTTTTTGCAATTGTAGAGCTCTACTACTTTTCTTTAGTGGGGTAGTTTGGTAATTTCATTCCTATTTAGGTTACCTAATTCTTGTAATTTTTATTATCAGTTTAATATATATTATCGTGTCAATATTGTTGTTCTAATAAAATGTGTATAATGATCATATGAACTTATCTTAATCCATGATATAATATATTCATTAAAACTATATGCTTTCTTTAATAAGTGACTAAATATGGTAAAAATGGCGTCTCCGGAGTAATTATTTTGTATTCATTATATCCGTTAAGTGTGGAATAAATGGAGGACCGTTAGGACGAAGTATGGGAAAGCAAATAGTAAAAGGACAAATTGTGTAACTAATTCATAAAAAAGAAGCGTTAGTTCAATAATAAAATACCCCACATGGACGACCCTCAAATTTAATTGTTCATGGTATCGATTATATGCCTTTATGCCAAAACCATTATTTTCAACGTTTGGTGGCGGATATTGAAGGCCGAACAACTCTTAGTCGTTGATTGTAGAATTGCTCGAAGAAAAGAAATGAAATTCTTTACATATCTAATGGGGCCTGGGGGTAACTTTTTTTTTTCTTAACTTTAACAAAACATGAGAAGTCTAAGGTTAATTCTTACCGGCTGTTTTATTGCTCATCACATTTATCGATTCTAAATGAGTTATTTATTAAAAAACACAGGCACACATAGTTATGTTAGGTTAGTTCCTATCATATACAGCATGCCTAGTAATATGTCTAATGAATCAATAACTTATTAAATATTATAAACACTTTCTATTTCCTCAGAGCATACGCAGCCATAACACCGAAATTGTCGGTGTTATGGCCACGTCACCTTAACACAACGTATAACATAACACCTGAAATACCCCCAACCATAACATCGGAATCTGGGACCCATCAATTTTTTTGTTTTTATTTTCTTTAATATAAAAATAATATATTTATAAAATAAATAATACATTAATATAAATAAGAAATACATTAAATAGAAAAAATACTTAATTTTTATATAAAAGTATTTAAATAAAATACAAAATACATTTTATATAAATTATAAATAACATTTATTACCAAATCAATAACATTTAAAAAAAACAAAATGCGGCGTCACCACACCAACGCCGGCCAAAACGCGACCCCAGCCATAACGATGTAGGGGGGGAACGCGTCCTAAAACGCCATTGTTGAGAGCCCTCTCATTTACAAATGATTCATTCACAACTTTTTAAGCATTATCTTCTCATCTTTAAACAACTAAATATAGACAAACATTGTTAGACTATGCGGTGTGAGGCGTGAATTGCCCCAATAACGCCGCCACCTAGGCATAATAACGCCCGAACACGCCTCCCCCCACTCCGGTGGGGGCGTTATCGACCAAAAAAACACCACGGTGTGAGCAGAATAACGCCGTGGTGGGAGGAAAAGGAGAAGGCAACGGTCGAATAATTTAACAACGGCCATATTTTTAAACCAATTGCCTATATATACAAATACTCAAACATCCTCAAACACACACAAAATATATACAAATACTCAAAAACACACAAAAAACACACACAAAGTTTTATAAAATGTCAAGTTCGTCAAGTTCGGATGAAGATGCAATTGTAGCCGAAACGATTAGAGCCGTTGTTAACTATGCATCACAACAAATCCAAAGACCAATCACCACAAGAAGAACCGTAATAGAACGTAACCGTGAAGAAGCTAACACACTACTAATGGAATCTTACTTTTCTCCGGGTTGCACCTACAACGACGAACAATTTACCCGTCGTTTTCGAATGAGGAGGGAGTTGTTTCTCAGGATATGCCACGATTTTGAAAACAATTTTGATTATTTTAGGCAAAAATTTGATTGTAGAGGAAGGGCTGGGTTTACACCGATTCAGAAATGCACCTTCGCCATACGACAACTTGCTTTTGGCACTTGTAGTGACATGTGGGACGAGTATTTAAAAATGTCCGAAAGAGTTTCACGTGACTCTCTTGCCTACTTTTGCGAAGGTAAATTTTTAACCTTTACATTTTTAATTAGTTTACTTTAAAACTTATTTGTACTTAAAATGTAATAATATCTGAAATAGGTGTGGTTTCTTTATACGGCAAGAGATATTTACGCCGTCCTAGTTGGAGTGACATACAGCAGATTATGATGGTTCATGATGAAAAACACAATTTTCCCGGTATGCTAGGCAGTTTGGATTGTATGCATTGGGAGTGGGAAAATTGTCCTGTGGCTTGGCATGGTCAATACCATAGGGGTGATCACGCTCACCCTTCCATTATGTTAGAGGCTACGGGCTCTACTGATTTGTGGATATGGCATGCATTTTATAGGGTTGCTGGAGCGAATAATGACATCAACGTCTTGGATCAGTCACCGCTTTTCAACAACATTGAGAATGGGACGGCTCCCGATCAGTCGTTTATTGTTAACGACACAACCTACAAATACGGGTATTACCTCGCTGACGGTATTTATCCAAAATGGCCGGTGTTAATAAAGTCTTTCAGGGAAAGAGACGAATTAAACGAGAAGCGTAACCATTTTAAAAAAGCCCAGGAATCTTCAAGAAAGGACATCGAACGGGCATTTGGAGTGTTGAAAAAAAGGTGGCATATAATTAAAAACCCCGCAAGAGCTTGGAGTTTAGAAAAAATTAGAAACGCGATGTACGCCGCTATAATTCTTCATAACATGATTTTGGAAGACAAAGGTCTCGCGTATTGTCAAGCTTATGATGAGAATGCCACCGAACCAGAAGTCCAGATTAGCTTTGAAGAGAAACAACAGAACATACGTGACATGCGTGACGAAGGTACCCATCACAGTCTGTTAGCCGATTTGATCGAACATCTCTGGTATTACCGCCCCCGAGGAAACAACGTTGAAGATTGAAGTGTTTTTTTTTTTAAATTGTATTTTTTTAACGTATTTTAGTTTAATCGTAATATGTTTTTTAATAAATTGTAGTGTCTGTGTGTTTTTTTTTTTAATAAAAATACAAGTTTTTAAATTTCATTTATATAAAAAAAATAATAAATATACAACTTTTTAAAATTACACTCTCTTTCCTACAAATCACCTCTATCACTCCACATCATCATCACTTACACACAACCACTCCACCCATTTTTATCACTCCACATCAGCACACTCTCTTTCATACAAATCACACTCTCTTTCCTACAAATCACCTCTATCACTCCACATCATCACTCCAAATCACTTACCACACCGCATTGTCTTATGACATTACATATATTAATAACTTGTTATTTTTCCAAAATACTATCAAAATGTTTTATTTCAAGAAAAACAAAAAAAAGTGGAATATTTGATTGCATTTTTTTCTTCTTTTCCTTTTGTCTTTTTTCTCCTACAAACATATTCCAATTCCAACTTGCAAGTTCACACAAGAAAAAGGCCAAAAAGAAAGAAAAAGACATTTGGGAAGAAAAGTCATCAAGCATGCCTATCTTCATCTTCTCATAATCACTCATTTATTCATTATTTGTTTTTTTTTTTTTTTTTTTTTTTTTTTTTTTTTTTTGAAAAGATAGGGTTTGAAATTGTGAAAGTGATTGACAACTTCTACCAAGATGATTAACATTCATCATCGATTAAAGTTTGAGAGATCTTGAAAAAGATATTGATCATGTATGGTCCAAAAAAGCTACTTGTATTTCTTGATTTATAAGATTTTTATATAAGAATATTATTTTGTTTTATGAATTACAAACTCCGTATTAATGTTTTTGGTCTATTGGTAAATATAAATAGTATATTGAGATTAGAATTCAAGTTTCGTTTAATATTGACAAGTTATATTAACAAAAAGAAACTACTAATATAATATTAACAAACTTATGATAATTGTTTTTTAGTCAATCACTTAGGTTTGAAATAAGATGCTTGTATTAAGCCAAAAGTAAATTGGATAGTGATACCACAACAACCCAACCCCACCAAGTGAAGAGAAAATATTAAATACTAGATCCATATAGATTTTGACATTTTTAGAATATTATTTTCTTTATGAAAACTATATTTTGTTTTTTAGTCTTATTTTGATTATATATTGAAATCAAGACGGACTATTAAAAAATTTGAGATCAAATAGATCAATCATAACTCTTTATTTCAAAACCATATCATATTTTATTTTTATTTAAAAATTAACTATCTTATAAACGGTAAATATGTTAAACGAATAAATTACACCATTAAAACGAACATTTTCTCCTATTTCTATAGAGCACCCACTAGGTATACTTTTGACGAAATTTATTTCCGGGTTTTCTTTTACAGTTTTGAAATTTTATATTATAAATCACTGTTTTATCACATGTGATTTCAGTAGTTTAACATATTATTATTTTGTTTTTCCTTTTGATTTTAGTTGAATGTACGGAATATAACAAATCTAAGTTTTGAAATTCGTATTTAGTGTTCAAATCATATGTGATATTGCATTACGAATTTCAACACTTGGCCATAAACGAAATAGTAAAAAGTCGTCAAAATTCGAACTTTTTTCCGGGTCCCTATAGGTTATACATTGTATAACATTGTTGTGTATTAAAATTCATATTTGGAGTTAAAATCATGTGTAGGGGTGTTCAAAAGGCTTTTTCCGGGTCATTTTCGGTTTGGTTCCTAGTCGGTTCTTTGGTTTTTCGGTTCATTTCGGTTTTAATATTCCACACAATACACAACATAGTAATAAAAAAGGTTATCTAATTCAAGAAAGAAAAAAAGGTCATGCAAAGGTTAAGAAAAAAGTAGGTTAAACGATAGGTGCCATAATCATAATATCAAACCGAACCAATAAGCAACACAAAAAATAATTGTATCGAATTACAAATCATAAACGTAAATACGTAATAAGGCATAGTAAAAAAACTAAAACGAAACCAAATAAGAATAGTAAAAACAGAAAACATAAATTGTTGCCATAGTATAATTTCATATCAAAAGAAGCAAAGTCCAAGTTTATACAAAAGTTATATAGTTTCCGATCCAAATCGAGTGGACCGCCGGTTTAGACACAGACCGGACCGGAATTGTTTATGCATATTTTTGAGAACCGAGAATCGGACCACCATAACCGGTTCAGTCTCGGTTCCGGTCCAAACTCGGTCGGTTTTTCGGTCCAAGTTGGTTCTCGGTTTTTTTGGTCACCCCTAATTATGTGTGTTATTCTCTTTCGAGTTTTTGAAATTTTACATACATAATATCATAGATGATTTACAGTAATATCACATATTATTTATAGTAACATCACATATTATTTATAGTAACATCACATATGATCTAGTATTATCACATGTGATTTTAATGTATCATATTTTATGTCAAAAAACGAGAAAAATATAACTCGTTAAAATATATTTTTATTCTAAATTCAGGTAGTTTATACATTTTATAGTAATTCTCTTTTATAAAATTTTATTTATTGATGTAAATATCACATGTGATTTTATCATTACAATTTCAATACCCATAAAAAAAACCGTCGAAAGTATATAACATCACTGCTCTAATTAAAGATAAAAACGAGACGATCGAAACGGTATATTTCGTTTCGTCTAACAATTAACGGTTTGCGAAATAATTTAATTTTAAAAAATTAAATTAAAATGAATTTTTGTTTTAATCTTAGTTATTAGATTAAAATGAGAAGAATGATAAACATAATGTCTTTATCCACAAGTCTTAATAAACAATCATTGAATTCAATACTTTTTTTTTTTTAACCAAGTGGATGATAAATTAGCTTGCCAAAATAATGAGTAGAAACTTATAAAAACCTAATAAAAATGCGCAATTTAAGGATTTTTTTTGTAGTTATTCAAAAACTAATGAATGTTGATTGAAGTTAAAGCAAAGTTGTACGGTAAAAGACACCTTTCTAATCAACTCTAATCACACGACAAATATCGTTAATCCCGGAAGGTGAAATCTTTTATTAATTTGTATTGATGCATAGCTTTATAACGTTCACTATGTATATTAAGATAACCATTAATTAACATTATATACAGCGAAGGATTTTGACAAATGATATACATAAAATTGCACAATGCTTCTAGTTTCTTAGGATCTCAAAATTTTATGAAGCCTTATTTTACTTTTTTAACACTCCAAAAAAGCCTAGAAAAAGTATTTAAACCTCATGATAAAATACTAAATTATATATATATGTTTTTCGACCTATAAGACATATTTTTTTATGATAACATACATAATAAAAAGATAAACCAGTTAAACACATTAATTAGAAAAAGCGAAACTTTTTTGCCATATTATCAAATTGATAAAATTAAGTTGTATATTCACTATACATTTTTATATTCTTTAAATCTAGTCTAGTATAAATAATAACTAAATTATGCTTTGCAAATCATGATGTATTATTTACATCATTCAAGTCTTATGGTCATACTCGTTTTGGGCCCATATTCCTTTGGTTTCTTTGAAGAATTTTTCTCATACATATTAATTAGTATTTTGAATATATAAAGTAGAGATATGATATTCACTAGATTTTAGATTCTTACGAGCAAATTTTGACAAAATTCTTGTTTATAATTTATAAACCGGTGAACAAAGAGATTTTCCATATTCAAGTTATCTAGTGGTGGCAAGTTTTTGACTAGTATGAACATGGCCTAAGTTGTCGTTTCAGAATTCTTTTTTAGCCATCACTACATATTTACTTAGACAAGTTTAGACCCGAGACCTCTATAAAGATATCTGAACACACCTTTAATTCCTTGTTTATATTTCATAAACAGATATAACATTATCGTTTGAAAAACTAACATAAAAGTTGAGAAACTTTTTAAAATGTTGTCGTATGTCTTTCTAATATTTCCTTTTTTGAATATATAACTATAGTCTAACTATATCCAATCTACAAATGAAAACAATACTAAAAAGTTGAATGTTATATCATTAGCAACTTTGCTTAATCATAAATATCACTTTTGACATACAATATACCATTTTGAACTAAAAGCTCAACTATTCACAATAGATCTAAGAATCGTTCTTATAATATCGAGCCTGTTAAAGTCGGTATAAAGAAAGAAGAGATGCAACAAGATTTATTGCATCGATTGCCATGAAATTTACATTAAGTTTATTAGCTACAATAAACCAAGTTCAGACACATTAATTTAATTTTTTAAGAGATCAAAAGTGTGTAAAGAGAAGAGCCCGGTCGTATTTGCCTTGTACGAGATCAATTTCTCTTTTCAAAAGATTGCCGCTGCACAAGAGCTTTCATTAATGTTACTCAAATAGTTATCAGTTCAACTTTCCAATCTCCATTTTTTTCCTGAGAGCGTTTTGACCATGATATATAAACGAATCTAGTATCCCGGAAACTGTAAATATACCTGAAGGAAACCATGAAAATGGAATTAAAGAAGTTAGAAGCAAAACAGACGGGTTAGGTTGGGTGGGGTTACGGGTCAGAATGGCTTTAGATCAAAACAAGTATTTTGAAACTGGTTCAAATGGGTTGGGTTGGGTTGGCCCGTTAAATATCTCGGTTTTCTTAGTTTTGTTGATTTCATAAACATTTTTTAATATTTGATTTGAACCTGTTATGTAATTTTCATGGTCCAAAAGTGCCGAAATATTTACAAATTGGAACAGCTGTACGGAAAAGTTATTGTGTGTATATATTTAAATACTTCTTAATATCAAAATGATTATCCAACTGCTCAATGTAATATACAAGAGTCAAAAGTAAATTTTACCTCCGATAATAGCACACACGTTAGTCAAGAAGTGCAAAAACGAAACATGCTCTTCTGTGAAAGTAACCTGCAGAAGAAATATTGGAAATAAGAAAAGAATTCTATTTAATATTATAATGAAATTTGATTTATTTAAGAAGTAGCAAGTGGCAAAAAGACCTTAATAGGTGAAAGTTCATAAAAGAAGAAAACCCCAGGAAGAGTCTGAAGGCGGCCGACTTCTGCACCTTTGAAGTGTTCGGTAACTGAAAACTACATACGATAATGAATCACAATGTTATTTAAGTCTTATAGATAATAAGTAGCAGTAAGTAGGATTTTTAAGAGATGACGAAACCTGGTTTGATTGAATACTTTGCCCACTAACATCAGTGTAAACAGTCGGAACAACCTAGCAGAAGACGATAGTTATTCAAAGAAATAATGAAAACCTAATACGGTTTCATTTGTACAATACATGAAGTAAATTCTAACATTATGTAGACTTAATATTTTTTTTTCTAACAACGTCGATGGCTTACAAAAGTGGCCAAAACAGAAGGTAAGTTTCACTAAGGGAACATAAATTGTCCAAAAAAACATAAAATGGCATAACGCAACAGCTTTCTTATATAAGTGTCATAATGATCTCAAACACTTACCTTGAGAAAATATTGATGCATCCCACTTGGCATTTTTTGTGTCCATATAACACTACAAACAAAAACAATTATAACAGTAATTTTTTTTTTATTTATCAAAGCGTACTTCTAATAGAAAAACTTAACACGGAGATACGAAAAACCGCGTACCCATCAAGTGGATTCACGACACCAGGAATATGGTCTCCGTACCCTAACTTATTAATCCTGTGACTTACCTGTACTAAAAAGAGTCATTTATTACAACAAAATCATGGCAAAAAGATAGTCGATAATCTGATATATCTTATATTCTTACATTGAAACTGTCTTTATGAAATGCTTGTAGATCATGGACGTGTTTGTTTGATTGTTGAAAGCTTTTTCCGGGGGCAAAATGGAAATTTCCAGCTACTTTATTAACATCCAAGAATCCATATATATTGCATCCTTCACCTTCTTCGTCTTTAATCCTCTGTAAAAACCCTTCCCTTTTGCACTAATAAAATAAAGACAAAAAATAATTTATTTCAACTTTAATACAACATTACGTCATTTCAAACATAATACAGACACAAAAACAAACACCTGATCGATCATGTCGGGATCTGACATAGCCCAACCTTTCTTCCTATATGCTTCACGGACATCTTCACACGAGTTGCAACATTCACTATCTGACTGCAAAAAATTGGCATAACTTTGACTAAGTTTGTTCATAACTATAAGTTAATAGCAAATTTCAGCAGCGTATTTAACCTTTAGCAGATATATTTCTGAAAACAGCCTAACCAAATGAAAAATAACAAGAAAATACAAGTAGACGAAAAAAAAGTACAAAGCAAACTAAGAGTAACTAATACGAAACAGCAAAGCAGAATTAGGAAACATACCGCTTCTGCACCAAAACACGAACCGCAATATGTCTCATTGTGTTCAAGCCTGCCACCATGTTTTTGCAAAGGCTTCTCAATCTGTTTCTCTCATAAAATAAAAAAACAGGGAAGCGTTGTAAGAGAAATACGAGTTTCAAACACCTTATTAAACTTTATAGAAAAAATATAGACGTTTCAAACAAATGAGTTTAACAATATATTAGAAATGTGTCATTTGTCTATTTTCAACGTTAAATTTTGTTCTTCCTAAGCATACAGAGAACAATCTAGTGTTTGCAAACAAAATTCAGTCACTAACCTTCGGATGTCCAATACCATCTTGTCTTGATTCTATAAACTTCCCATTAATATCAATCCGCCTTTTAAAAATATCATGTTTCTGCATGTATGGATAACATCATTGCTATCATGTTTATAGGTGCAATATAACGATCCTAAGTAAAGAGCCAAAACAAAAAAATATTGAAAAATACCGACATACAATATCCAGATGTTCCTCTCCACTGATATCCATAGCATCAATGGTTAGTATCGAACATGGAAGTGCTGGAAAAATGATATCGAACTGCAGTTTCATATAAAACAGTCGAACAGAAACTATCATGATTTGCGTCTAGAAATTTCTATACTCTAGAACCATAATGGAGAGGCTGTACTAAAAACTAAAAATTAAATGAAACTACATTGATTCGTAGACGTTCTCCTCTAGAGGTATCTACCATTAGCTTTGATTCCGTTACAGAATGAAGATATAAACCTGCAACAAATCAAAACACGTAAAAGTTAGAAACAAACAATATTAGTCTAAAGGAACAACATAAATTTAGCATTATTACAGCTTATGCATATTTTTTCAAAAATAAGCTTCTTTTACGGTGCTTATTTCATTACATATTAAATAAACACTTGCTATTTTTCATCCAAACACTAAACTACGGTTAAAAACGCATACAAAATACCTTCACATTATGATTTTTACCATTTTAACATATAAGCTAGAATACAAAATCAAATGATTATTGTTGACAAATACAATGGGATAATTTTATTTTTACTAGATGTAAAAAAGTTGAATGATGATAATTTAGTTGTCTACAGTCCAAACTCTTTTTGATTTAGTATATGAGAAATTAAACAGGTCACCAGAGTACATTTAGTAACAATGATAATTGAAAGTTAGATACATAACAATAGTAAAAGGTTTTCATATAGTTATCACTAAATTATGAATCAGTAAGATGATAAAATATGACATAATTATACATACAGTTACTTATATGTATATATATATATATATATATATATATATATATATATATATATATATATATATATATATAATAGAGAGAGGGAGTAACTGAGCTCAGAGAAGAAGAGTAGAAACATGAAGATTGAAGAAATGAGAGTAATGAGACCACCGGAGAAGGTTTTGCTGTAAAAATCTTCGTTGATTTTAGGATACGCATCTAAATTACGCATTTTGTTCATTATTTTCTCCATTTTTATAAACAATCTTTACGCAATCAGTTTTTGATTTGTGAATAAGGATTTGAAAATTTTGGATCGCCGGAGAACGACGTCGTTTTGTTTCCCTGGCTGAATTGATATTATTAGTTGCCTGGATCGATTCATTCTACTCTTTTTGTTGGTCATATATTGCTAGTATTAGTCCAATCCGTTAACGTTGTATTAGTTCTTAAAGGCCCATTTGTAATCCTATATATATATATATTTGTTAATTATGTTTAATAAAATACACAAAAGAGATTACTACTCTAATATGGTAGTAGAGGAATATCAAAATTCTCGTGACCTTCTTCAATATCCCTCCCTCCCTTAGTCGACACCTTTCTTCTCACCTATAATCTTTCCAAATCTCTCCAAAATTACCACATCAACCTTCCTTACTCAACCTATATTCTTAGTCGACACCCTACACAGGCGCAAAACCCTTGCCACTACTAGTACATCCTCACAAAACAATCCTAATTCCACCATGACTGATGCTCCACCACCACCCGCACCGTTGTACAAGGCATACTCCCTGTCTAACATCAAAACACATGTACCGATTCAACTGGATCTCGATCAGCATAACTACGAGATTTGGTCGAAGATTTTTGGTAATCATTGCACTGACTTTGATGTAGCCGGCCATATAGACGACACCTATCAACCTACTGAAGCTAACCCCACCAAGGCTCCTCCAACCGACAACGAATAGAAGAAACTAGATTCCGTTGTTAAATATTGGCTATATAGTACTATCACCTCGTCTCTCTTACGAAACATCTTTCAAAAGAACCTCTCCACAAGACAAGGTTGGCTAAATCTCTATAACCTCTTCATGGTGAACAAAACGTCAAAGGAAATTCAACTTGATAACGATTTACGTTCAATCACGCTTGGAAACATGTCAATAACCGATTATTATACGAAAATTAAAACCATGGGGGATCTCCTTGCAAACATTGACAAAGCGGCTCACGATGCAAATCTAGTCACGTACAAGGTGAATGGTCTTCCATGTAAGTGGGAGGGTGTTCCCATGAATATTCTTTGCGCATTCCGCTTCCATGATGGATTGAAACAAGAGCTCTTAATTGGGGAAGAGCCACGCCTAAGTGTATCACAAACCGACAATTCATCCTCGTCAACCGCTCTTTACACGGATTCATCATTCTCTAACCGCCGCAATAACCGACGTAATGACCGCCGACAAAATTCCAAACCACCACAAGGACCACCCTACCGTTACTGTGTGACAACCGTCAAAAATCTGATCGAGAACGCTAACTTATAACCTCGATATGCTTATACTTGTTACTAGATATAACTAACTCTATGTGTTACGTGGTTACGTAGACATAACTCTTTAAGCTAAGCTCGATGTAACTCACACAAAACTTTTAACGTAAGGTTACCTTACATAAACTTTAAACGTATGTGTCTCGGAAACGGAATCGGAATCGGAATCGGAAGCAATAAGTGAACTCTAATACCAAGAAAACACCTAAGGAACTTTCCTAAGTTCATAACATATCATAATCAAGAACTTTTAGTTAACGAAAAGGTACAACGAAGCAAAACGCAAAAACGAAAATCAGAAAAACACTGAAATCGGGTTAGTGCGCCGCACAGACCAAGCAGTGCGACGCACTGCCCTGGCAGATTCAAAGTTTTTAAGTTTTATTTTTTTGCCTCGATTTTATAAAAACTCAACCCAATCAAACACGATTTTTGACACTTATTACTGCCAGAATTCAGTCCCAATGGGCTATTATTACTTACCTTCCTTATTTCTTTTCATTTTCATTTTATAAAAACAAAAACACACATACACACACATTTCTCCCATTTTCTCTTCATTTTCTCTCCAAGACTCCATCATTTACAACCTTTTACAGCCATCAAAATCACCATCTAAAAACGTTCTAACATCAAGGGGGAGCAAGGCAATCAAGTTTATTTCGGTTTCAAAACGTTTTCTACACTTTTGGAGCTCAAACCTCTTCCAAGGCATCATCTAAGCTTTTCTTTCGTGGTAGAAACCCTTCCTTTTTACTTATATTACTAATATAACTCATTGCATGGATGATCTAAACTGTAAAAAAAAGTTTTGATGAAGTTTTATGACCATTTTTATATAAAAACGGGTTTTTATCAAAATAATACTTAGATCTATATTTTTGTGGGTAAAAGTTATGTATAAACTGTTAAAATGACATATTATGAAGTTTAGACCGATTGCATGTCGAAATCTATGGTTGGAATAAACGATTTTGCAAGCAAAACACAAAAACGGGAAAAGACAGCAGGCAGTGCGGCGCACCGGGCTGCTGTCCTTCCCGAAAATCGTCGTTTTTGCCGTTTAAAACTTGGGTACACGTTCTGAATTTTCGAGACTAATGTTTCTGAACTGAGATTAGTGAAATACTTATATTTGAGACATTTTATTGGATTTAAATTACATAAATGAACTCGTTTAAATAAGTTATGTATATATATATATATATATATATATATATATATATATATATATATATATATATATATATATATATATATATATATATATATATATATATATATGTTTTGTAAGCGGGAAAGTGTTATTATTTTGGACACAAAAATCATGGCGCGGAAGCGCTGCCCAAATTTTGTTAGAAGCTACAAAACACTTCAGCAACAAATATTTTATCGTAATAATAATAATAACGCTAACTTTTGGACACTTTTGGACTAAACGTATCGACAACGATTTGAACGATTTCTGGACATAATAACTTTTGGTACTAAGAGTAAAACAAAACATTACATCTTATAAATACTATACGATGTGCGTATACCAAAATTAACCAATAACATTATACTTACCCAAGATTGGACACATATTAGGATTCCGGTGATTTTGAGCACTTTTCAAGCTTTTCCGAGGACGCTACTATCTTCGCAAACAGTGAGTTACAAACCCATACTCTTTTAAACGCTTTTTATACTTTTGGGGTGAAATGCGAGTCTTAGGCTTAAACATATTTTTAAGCTGAAAAACGCTTTATTACTCGAATGCTATTACGAAAACACTTATGTATTTTGAATGCTACTATGATATGCTTTGATATTTTGAATACTAAAACGAATGACTATTTTGCCGGCATTGTTGAGGGTTTTGCCAACAATGTCGAGGACACGAAAGCTATATTTGCCAATGACTAAAACAATCGATCGTCATGTTGCGGACTTTGTACAACATGGACGTGAGAAACCATTAAAACTCCCGACACTACCAAGGACATTAGTTGCTATTAATCCCTTTGGAAAGGACCGTTAGTAGATATGGATAGCGCTATTAGGGTAAGTTGACCCTCACCACAACGACCTATAACGATGGTGCATAATACTAAATGGGTAGGCAATAGGCTTAGCAACGATCATTGGGCAATACATAGGATTGTCACATAGTTGCGCTATGTGGTCAATGCCTACGAACACGAATACTATACTTACGCATTGCTATGCGTCAACATTTTGAATACTATACTTTTACGCATTGTTTTGCGTCAACTAATTGAATACTATACTCTTACGCATGGTTATGCGACAACTATTTTAATGCTATACTTTACGCCATTGTTATGTGCGTCGAAACTCTAATGCTTTTATCTAAACTTGTAGCTCACTAACTACGTCTCCCGTAGTTAACACTTGACTCGTATTTTCAGGAAATGAGTAAGCTTTGGAGACGATACTTATGCTTTGGGTTGATGACTTCAAGAATGGGAAAGGGTTCGGGTGGCTTGGCTATGAACACTTAATCTGTATTTCGGATATGTAAACGTTATTTTAAACCTTTGTAAACCTTTGAAGTTATGTTGTTTTAATATAACTTGGTGTGGAATTATAAACTTGTGTATCGAATGCTATTGCTCTTCACATCCTGTGTTTCCGCTTTAGCGGGGTGTGACATACTGGTGGGTGTATATACACCCACCGCAAGTAGCACCCACTTGCCGCTCCAATCACCAACACTATCGGTCGGCGTATACTGGACGCTCTCCGCAGGGGGTGCTCGGTTCATCTCTTGGTCACTATTTCAGTTCTTCTGGACATGGTCACGTGGCCCAGCGTGGCCATAATCTTGAGGCGCATTCTGCATGAGGCGTTGGCCCCACCCCAACAGTACATTACATGCACAACCCAACTTCTTTGCCTCCTGGACCAGGGCAAAAAGTGCATTAGGTTTTGTTACACATTAGTACGCCTCGACAATACTAAGTTAGCTAGAAATATGTATGTACTGAATAAATCCAACCATAACCCGTATCTCGTATAAGTTTGAAAAGGGCATTAGGTTTTGTTACACGTTTTATGAAATCCAATTTGTAGTAGTTTCCGTAAATAGGAAGTTTCGAAAAGTAACAAGTTTCTATAAATAGAAAGTTTTATTTATAGTAAGTTTCTCATAAGTAGTATATTTCCAAAAATAGAAAGTTTTCCATAACTAGAATTTCTATCTATGGTAAGTTTGAAAATGACATTCGTTTAGTTTTACTTTCCCCATTTTGTTTAAAGTAAGAAAACAGTAAAATATGGGGCGATGAACTCACCTTATCGAGCAAAGCGACACTACACGAGCAGTGTGAATATGTGTATATGCAAACAAGTAGGTAGGTCACAAGTAATGTCCCGACTAGACCTTGAGCTCCCCTAGATAAAGGTAGTAACAATCTTAAGAATAAGATTAATGTGTTTTAGTCTTTAGATAAAACGACTACATTTTCAGCGAGTACCTATGTTCGTTCAAATTGAGATATCTAGAGTTTTAGGAAGATTTAGAAGATGAATTTTATATATTTGAAAACTAGACTCATAGGGATACGTTTTAGACTAGGAGTTTGATCCAATTGAGTCAATTATGAAAGAGTTATTATCAAAACAAAACTGATCATGTAATATGTCTAAAAATGTGACTTTACTAGTTTAAGTTTATAACGAGTTTAAAACATTCAACGAAGACACAAACGATCCCGAAAATTAGTAATCATGATTTAGACCAGTTATTAAATTATGTAGATCAGTTTTGAATATATTTAAGGTTACTAAATCTTTACACAAATTCAAATTACCAAAACCTAACAATGTCGTGTAAAAATCTCAGATTTGACCAATGCTCACTAAATTACAGTTTCTGAGAGTTCTATAAAGAATTAGAGGACGAGGATTATATTTCCAAAAAATTATATCCCGAGATCTACAGCGAGGAATCAAGATTCAACTAAAAAGCATATGTTATGACCAAGATATGATCAGAACAAGTTAGACAAAAGCTTGTTGACCCGTTCAGTACTTATTGTACCCGAGTTTGAAAAAACGTTTTTAAATATCAAACTATAGTGTAAATTTACCAACACCTCCAGATAAAGCATTTGACATATAAAAAAGGGTTACATGTTTTAAAATCTCCATTTATACGCTTTTAAACCACACAACAAGTGAGCTCATAACACATAGTTAGACCCACGTTTACTAAAAATCAGTTGTAAGGAGTTTGACAATGAATTAGAATACGAGCCTTACGTACTAGATTCCAAGACCTATAATATTCATTTAGATCATAGATTCGAATTAAAAACCAATACAGAGTTAAACACTGATGAAAATTTCAGAAACTGTCCAAAACGTTTTATATATGTCTAATATCTTAGGGTTTTCTACCGAATAAGGTTACAAACGTAAAAAAACGATTTAGGTGACGATCAATTAACTTAGCACGAGTTATAAACAGGTTCAAAATAATACCAAACGCTTCACAAAACGATTGAAAGATAACGAATAAGAAAGAATATGAAAGTTAGGGTTTTATTCAACAAGTTGCAACGGTTTGCTTCCAAGCTTTGACAATTTTCGATTCAAGCCAACCACACCACGATGATGAATATAAGAAGGCTGCCAATACGACCATGTGACCAAAACCAAAACACAACTCAAATCAGAACGTAGACAAGTGACATATATATAATGAATCGGCTAGGGTTTTCAAATAAACATACACGATGGATTAGATGAACCCGATTACTTTAGCTTGATTAGAGGCTAACTATGATCCGATCAAGGTAGAATCACGAGCTGCAGTTGAACCATAGATAGCCACGATCAGATTCAACACTAAAAAACAATCATACACCGCTTAGAATAATAGGCAAAACGGATTACTAATACACAACAATGAAGAGTCAGCCAAGGAGGGAAATGAACACCATGAATAACATACCTAGATTTATCCTTTTGTTACTCTGATAGATTCAAATAGGATGATTGAGATGGTGAAACCAAAACTCCAAGGAGATCGAATTATGGCTGCAGCAAGAAAGAAAAAACACCAGCGAATTTCAAAATAGAATGAGGGTTTTCGGTTTGCAAGCTTACACAAGAATGAAACTGTACAATACCTTGGAGGAGATGATTAAGCTTCAATGATGGGTCGATTTGTATAACAATGGAATGAATAATGGATGAAAAGGTGGAGAGAACTCGACAACAAAAGGAGTGAATGAGGTGACGGTTTAGGGGAGTGAAATGAGAAATGAAATTAGGTTTAGGGTTAACCAAAAATGAGTGTGTGATATGTTTAGGTTAGACACTAGTTAGGTTTATGTTAGGATCAGTAAAATGGGACTTAGGCTCGGTTTGTAGTACCAGGGACTTAACCCAAAAAGTTTTAGGCAATCTTTCACACTTAACAACAAGATTGAAAGAGGCTGATTTGGGCGCGACTGCGGTGCACAAGTTAACTAGGTGCTGCGCACTGGGTATATAAAAACATGGTTTTGATTTTTCGCCTACAAGAAACGAACGTTTCTCAATATCGTAGGTCATAAGATGAACGTAATCATGAATTAAGATTTAAGTACATCATGTACAAGCATCGAACACGGACACTCAAATAATTTAACATCGCTTACGTAACAAAATGACAAGTTCACAAAACACGGAAATATCGCGAAGTTATCTAGGAGCTCGTCTAGTGAGTACTAACTACTTGTGCACCTAAAGTATAACACCATATCATACACGGAAACATATTTTAATTACACAACAACAGTAATAAGTAAGTTTTAAATTTTTCAGTAAATTACGGGAATGATCTACATGCATACTAGACTAACTAAGGACGGAGAGAGTGGCAATTGTCGCACCGAGCCTCTTATACCACCACCTACACCACCAGCTCCTTCACCTCCATTCCCCATCCTCCACAACCTACGTACTATATGACCACTCGATCAAAACATGGTATAGTCAAACCTATTACTCGCCTTAACCTACATACCACCACATCCAATATCCTTTGGTCCTATTTACAGGCAATACGTGATCCTAAATGGTTTAAAGCTATGAATGAGGAATATTGTGCTCTTATGTCGAAAGAGACTTAGGATCTCGTTCCCTGCCCACCTGATGCGAATATGGTCCGTTCCATGTGGTTATTTAAGGAGAAACATAATGCAAATGGTACTTTGGCTCGGTACAAAGCCAAACTTGTTGCTAATGGCAAAAGTCAATAGTTGGGGATTAATTGTGATAAGCCATTTAGTCCTATAGTTAAACCAGCTATAATTCAAACTGTTCTTAGTTTAGTGGTTTCACGTCATTGGCCTATTCATCAACCTGACGTGAAGAATGCTTTTCTTCGTTGTGACTTAAAGGAGACCGTCTATATGCATCAACCATTTGTTTATCGTGATTCTAGATTTCCTGATCACATGTGCAAAAATAAGTATTCTTAATTCTTCCCTCTTTATCTATCATAGTAAGCATTCGACGGCTAATCTTCTTCTTTATGTAGATGCCATTATATTGACAACTTCCTCCACAAATCTTCTACATGCAATTACTGATTCTCTTCATAGTGAGATCTCCATGACTCATTTAGGGGCACTTAATTTTTCTTGGGTAAATCTGCTACTTGTACATCTACTGGGTTATTTCTATTGCAACAATAATATGCACTTGACATTCTTGAGAGAGCCAAAAGGACACAGTGTAATCAATGTTGAACACCTGCTGACATTGAGTCTAAACTTGATGGATCTAGGACTCTTGTCTTTGATCCTATACTTTATCGGAGTCTTGCGGGTGCTTTACAGTATCTCACTTTCAAGAGACCGGATATCTCGTATGTTGTTCGGCATATATGTTTATTCATGCATGATCCACGCGAACCATATTTTAATGCGTTAAAACGCATTTTACGTTACATTCACGGTACTATAAATCACGGTCTTCAAATTCATGCCTTAACCACAGTACTCTGATGCTGATTGAGGGGGTTGTCCTACATCTCGACGTTCGACTTCAGGTTATTGTGTTTTTCTTGGTGATAATCTTATGTCCTGATCTTCTAAACGTCATATTGTTGTTTTTCGTTCTAGTGTTGAGGCTGAATATTGGGGTGTAGCCAATTTTGAAGCAAGAACATGTTGGCCTTCACGATCTTCTACGTAAGCTCTGTGATGCGCCTCTTAAGGCAATCATTGTCTACCGTGACAACATTAGCTCTGTCTATGTGACAACCAACCCGGTTCAACATCAGTAAACCAAACATATTGAGATAGATATTTATTTCGTTCGCGATTTGGTTGCTTTAGGTGAGGTACATTTACTTCATGTCCCTTCCCGATCTTAGTATGCATATATCTTTACGAAGGGACTCCCACTTTCTTTATTGGCGGATCGACTTTTCTTCTAGTTTAAACGTTCAGATTTTTCCTCTCTATAAAACTTCGAAGGAATGTTAGTATATATGTATAGTGTTACTATTAGTCTAGTCAATCTTGTATTAGTCCTTGAAGGCACATTTGTAATCCTATATATATTGATGAAATTAAAAATTCGAAACTAAAAGTTAGTTAAAAAAAGTTCAAAACATAAAACAGAAGATAAAATATAATAATTAAGCAAGTAGACCGGTTACTAAAAAAAATAGTATTATATATATAAAATTAAAATTTTTAATCAGATAGAGTGATCGGTAAAAAATAATATTATTATATCAATTAATAAATGTCATTGAAGGCACATTTGTAATCTTGTTGATTGTGTTTAATGAAATACACAAAAGAGATCAATACTCTAATATTACATTTACTGTATCACATTTGTAATTCTATATATTTTTGTTGATTGTGTTTAATAAAATACACAAAAGAGATTAATACTCTAATATTATATTCACTGTATGACATTTGTAATCCTATATATATTTGTTGATTGTGTTTAATGAAATACACAAAAGAGATTAATACTCTAATATTATATTCACTGTATGGTTTGTGTGTACTTTGTTTGTTTTATCAAAGTTAGACATCTTATATTTTGAGTTTTAATGAAATAAATAGTCAATTTATGAGCAAACCAACAATTTTAAATTATCATATCATATGATTGATATGGAACTCAAAACTTACTGTCTGAAAAATAAAATAGAAAGGGTTATAGTAAAAATGAATTCCAAGTCTGCAACTCTCCAAATAACGTAAGTAAAATCCTTAGATGATGCGACTTTAGGGGAGTTCGATAATGTATTAACCCAAGTCCGCTTTTTATAATACTCTAGTGCCCCTCGCTAGGGTCAACGTTCGGTCTCGGTCGTGTAGCATGATTGGTTTGGTTTCAACGAAAAGAGCTTTACGATTATGATCACATTTTCTTATATACATTTTCTTTAGTGGATCAATTAGTGTGGAACATAAATTTAATAATTTCTTATGTATATGTTGTCGTTAGAGGAAGCGTTTGGACTCAAAACTACAAATATTATATTGTAAGTATAAGTATTACGAGGATTACGTAGATTCTAAACACAACAGATATCGCAGAGCAAATCCCTTATATTGGAAAAAACAAATGTCATTTATTTATTAACTGAATGAATTTAGATGTCTGTATTACCCTAGTAGGATTATTAACACAAAGAAAATGTCTAATAATAGTCTTAAATTTATTGGATATCAATAGTATGCACAACAAAATCAATCCCATTCTATTTGCTCAACCTCTCAATTTGTTGATTGCAGAAAAAAAAATTATCATTTCCCCTCAATGCAAACCACCATAATTGTCACCACCACCGCCACCACCCACCGTTGTTCTCCGTCCTTCCATGGAGGAGAGGGGGCTTCCCCCAAATCCCGACCACGACTTTCGCCCGGGGACTTATGTTGTCCAAGTCCCAAAAGATAGTATTTATCGAACACCACCACCGGAAAACGCTGAGATAGCGGAACGTCGTCGTAACGCTCCTACCCAAAAACGGTCTAGTGGTCCTATCAAATGTGTTTTACTTTCCATATTTATTCTTGTGATATTCTCCGGGATTATATGTGGGATTATTTTAGTTGTGGTCACAAAAGATGACCCTAGCTTTCGTATAGAACGTGTTCGTGTAACAACAAAAGGTAAAGGTCGACAACAAAAACACGAATTTGACGTTACGTTAGCGTCAAGAAACCCTAATGCTCACACAATCATATTATTTGATGCTCGTGGGAAAACTTCTTTATCTTTTAAAGATAAAAAGTTCGCTAAGGGGAAATTTCCATCATCTAAACAAGAGCCTAAAAACTCGAAAGATGTTACATTAACCCTTATGAGTTCATCTAACAAAAAGTTACCTAGAGAAATTAGAAAGAGCATGAATGAAACAAATGCCAAATCCCCAAATCATGTTGAAATATTACTTGACGTTCGGGTTCCCGTGAAAATGAAGGTTGGGGCAATTGAAATGAAGAGCAAGACATTATCAATGTTGTGCCATTTTAAGGTCAATAATTTAGGCAAGAATTCGCGAATATTATCTCAAGATTGTGATTATTCTACAAGAGTATAATCTCAAGTCTTCAAACTTTACGGTGGTTAGATGGTGGTAGTTTACTAATTTACACTCGAGATTTTATCAAGTTTAAAATATTAGGTTTTCACAACTTTTCGACTCTTTTTTTTTTTTCCTTTGTTCTTGTAGTAAGTTTAAGAAAGAAAATGTTGAATTGTTAGTCTTTAGATGTATGTATTTGTTCTAGCATTGCCAAATTTCAACATAATGTTCTCTTGAAATTTTTACTACAATTTTGTACGTATGTCTTGATTAATTGTTATGTTATCTGTAAAGACACTATTATCTACTGGCGATTATCTGGTCTAAACCAGACTGGCCCGTTCAAGAAATGCGCAGAAAATGAGTGTCGATGTTATGACCCATATTTGGGAGCATAAAACAAGGTTATAGGTAGCATCTCATTATACAATATGTATATCAATACACGCCCAGGGGGTTGCGAAAAACATGTGCGGGCCTATTGAATACACTACATAAATTTTACGAATGATAAGTGGAAAGTCTAACAACAAACCACATTTTGATGGAGCGTGTGTAGGTTGCGAAAAACATGTGGGGGGCAACATAAGCAGTGGCGGATCCAATGTAGAAATTGGGAGGGCAATTGCCCCCTTTGATAAGAAAAAAATTAGAGAAAACTGGTATAAAAATTAGAGAAAACGCCTAATTTGTTTAGGTTTTTATATGTTTGCCCCCACCCAATTGGTCGAAAAATAATTATGCCCCCCTTAACAGAAATTTTAGTATCCGCCACTGAACATAAGAGAGGCCTACATTAGTCATTAGTACGATAACGCTGCGAAAAGTCTCAAACAACCATCAACTGATTATTATTTGGGTTTATGGATCAGATTTTTACAAAAGGCGTTTTGCACAAAAATCTCGTATAAAAAGTCAGAGTTGTTACTCAAATCAATTCCATTGGAAACTAAAACTAGAGTAAATTGCATTTTTTTTCCTGAAAATTTTCGATCTCGTCACTTTACTTTTTGTTTTTCGCATTAACCGTTCATGAACTTATCAATTTTCACATCATTCGGTTTTTTTTTTGTTTAACTTAAATGATATGTCGTTAACTCGAAGTAAATTGCCCAAAATTCCATATTTCTTCTTCTTCAAACACAACCTAACCATCTAACCGCCTCCATTGAGTGTAAAAGTTTGAAGTTTTATGCAATGTTCATGACTTTAACTTGGTGGAGAGGTAGCCTTAGAAAAAGGCGGAGAGGTGGCCATTGTCGGCAAAACCGGTTAAATTAAACATGGTAACCTATTACCTATAAACGGACTTGATTTAAACGACATTCAAATTTTATATGACTAAATCACGAGAGAGAAAAAAAAAAGTTTGATACTCACTTAAAATAATAAATAACATAGTCTTAGTATCTCTATAAGTCTAGTCTGGTTTGGCCTTGTCGGTGGAGTTGTAGCTCCGTGATTATTTACCCGAGATTTCGCTGAAGTTTGTAATGTGAGTTATTCGTAGCCCTGTGTCTTTACTATTTTTGGGCTGGAAAGCGTATTTTAAATTGTCTACATGTATGCAGAATTTACTGATTATCTTGTTTGCCTAGTGGATTAGGTCTGCCTTAGATTAAGTATTATTAGGCTTTGTTGGGCCCCCCTTATACACTTGATTAAGCTTTTTCCCGCGGTTTCATATATACAGATCTGTTTGGGTTTGATCGAACCCTCATAGCTCGTTAGGCTGTCCCTAGGAGTGGGTTTTATGGTCGTATTTCATTATTGGTTGCCTTTGGATTGATACCCCTTAGGAAAGGGGATAACTACGTGGTCAGGTTCAGTGTACGATAATCTAGGCATAGTACCTCCCACTATTGGTTGTTGAAAACAAGATATATCATTTGAACTTAACATGTTTGTTAAAAATTGTCGTTGGGTCACTTTTTACTTAAAATTGCGAATAATTCACCAACATGTTGTTGATGTCGTTTTTAATGCTTTTCAGGAGTTTGAGGATTTCCTTGATCATGCCATGCTTATTTTGGGATCATTTATTTTGTTTATATGGAATTTACTTTGTTGATGTTATTCCTTTGGGATCCGTCTTTATGACATTTGAAGTTGTATTTGTACTTGGCGTTGTGACACTTTTGTCTTTGTAATGTACTTTGTAAACTTTTGGCATGATTAATGTTATTACGATGTTTTGTTTATTGGTTGTAATGTTGTAATCATTGACTCTTGATATCATAACTGGAACACCTCGTGTTTCCGCTTTAAGCGGGGTGTGACAGAAGTTCTGCAAATTGCCTTTTCATAAATAAATAGAAAGCCGAAGCTATGTTTTGATGATCGGTTTTTCGACACGTTTCATCGCCGGAATTTGCAGAAATGGACGGCACCAGATTTTTTTTATTTATGAAAATGGTATGGCCGGCGTTGGCAACGCCGACTTATGCCATGTCACCTGCCATATTGGATTTCCACTCACACCATGTCCAGTAATCAGTGTCGCTTTCCACGTAGACTTTGCACTCACACGATAAGCTGGAATGTGAGTGCCGACTTTTAGCCTAAATCTGTAACGGTCACATGCACCTTTTAACCACCCAATGGCATTGTGACACGTCATAAGCCGGAGGTGCCAACTCCGGCTTATGGTGTCTTTATAAACCACCGTTCCATGCACCTTTCATACACACCTCTCACAAAAATATCAAATACACACACATATACTAGTTCATTTTCTATCAAATTTCCGGTTTACACAATATCAAATTTCCGTTTTAGTTCGAGTAATGGCGCAATTTGGAACAAGTTTAACCCCGAAAAACACTAGTTTGTTGTTTTTGCAAGACGGTGAGCACCATCGTTCAACTAGGTTATTCAACGGTGAGCAAGATCCGCTCGAAACAATAAAAGCCAGACGATGTGATGCGGGACTTTGGGACCACACGGATGTAACTGAAGAAGGTGTTAGAAAGTGGATAGTAAGTGCTGGTTTTAACGGTGTATTACGCACCGGGTATCACAAAATAGACCACGCTCTAATTACCGTTTTGGTTGAATGGTGGCGTCCCGAGAAGCATACATTCCACTTCCTAGTCGGTGAAGCTACTGTTATGTTGCAGAACGAACAAGCTCTATGGGCTTTGCCGATAAATGGACCGGTGGTGTCTAGACAATGGGAGTGCAAAAGACATGATGAAAGGCTTAGTAATTGGGACGGTTAAAATAATTGAAGAAAGTTAACATTTTATAAAATATTATGTGTTAATTTAATAATTTTCATTTACTACCATTATAATTACCATTACCATTACCACTTACCAATCAACTCATTTAGCAAAAGTGTTGCCGTCAATTTGTGAGAGAGGGAACACTATCCTTTAAATAGTGAATCTCGTAAGATAGTTACTAGTTAGTCCTGATGTTTATATAAAATTCAATATTTAAATTTTGTTTTGGAATATTCTTTTTTATATTTTATTATTTAGTTATTTTTATTTCAATTATTTATTTTATATTTTATCTTTTATTATTAAGTTATCTTTTTTACATTTATTTCTGTATATAGTTGAGGCAAATCTTCTTTTTTGGAGACTAAGTTCGACTTTTCTACATACCACTTTTTATTAATTGTGAAAGAATATTTATTTTCAATTAAACTTTTATTACCTATCATTGTTCTATATATATTTTTAATTATTTTATTAATATATATTTCTGATATTTATCGCAACACACAACAATATAATAATATTCAAAGTTGAAGTTCTTTTGTTTATATTTTTTTTTTCTTTCATAATTCCGATCCAACATTAAATGTTTTTCTTTTCTCATAGATAATATATGTGAATATACATTATTGAAAATTGGGTTCTCTTTATGGGCATATTAATGTCGTAATCTACTATTTGTTGAGGATATTTTAGTAATTGCAAAATAGTTACCAATAAATTGAAGAGATAACTAAAGCAGCTTGTGAGCATCAAATGCAAAATTAAGGACTAACAATAAAATAAAAATCAATAGAAGACAAATCTTTAGTTAAGGTATGTATATTAAGGTAGTTTTGTCGCTAAATTAGGTTATTCTTTTAACTTTTTTTTTAATTATTTTGGTATTGATAGTGTTAGTAGATAATAGCTTATATTTATAGTCTATTAACCTCTTAATACATGGTTCGCCCCACAAGAAACCTTAGCTCTCAACCCGACATTAGTGTCTGGCATTCCGCCTCGTGTCCTGACACATCTGACCCGACATTCCGCTTTGTGTCCCAGCACATTTGATCCGACATCCCTTCACATGTGACCCGACATTCCACCTCGTGTCCCGACACATGTGACCCGACAATCCTCCTCGTGTCCCCGCACATGTGACCCGACATTCCGCCACATGTGTACCGACATTCTGCCACATGTGACCCGACATTCCGCCTCGTGTCCCGCCTCATTTGACCCGACATTCCTCCACATGGGACCCGACATTCTGCGTCGTGTCCCGACACCCATGATCCGGCATTCCCGCCTTGTCCCAACACTCACCACCCGACACACCGCCCCGTGGCCGACACTTGTGGCCCGACACAAAAGGCCTCGTGGCCGACCCTTGTGACCCGACACAAGTGGCCCCGTCGCCGACATTTGTGACCTGACACCCGGTCCCGTGTCCGGGACTTGTGGCCCAGCCCAAATGGCCCTGTCGCCCGCACTTGTACCCCGACACTCGTGCCCCGTGACTTGGCACAGGTGGCCCGACATCCGACACTCATGCCCCGTGACTTGGCACATGTGGCCCCGAAATCCGGCATAGGTGGCCCAACATCCGACATATGTGGCCCGACACTTGTGACCCGACACTTTTGTCCCGACACTTGTGCTTAAGCTGTCCGAAGTAGTCCAGCACCCGTACCCAAGTGTCCTACACTCGTGCTATCCTAGTATCAAACACTCAGAGGTACGAAGCCCCGCTGTCGCTCCTAGATTTCAACCGTCAAGATTTTAATGCAGTCATGATTGAGATGAGCATTACTCCTCTCATAAATTCTCGTACGTTGGAATCCCATGAATGCCATTGATGAGCCATAAATGATCTTTATGGGTGAACATTGATTACACCTAAGAGTGTTGTGTATAAATACCTCACACTCTAGGTTTGCAAATCATCTTCATCACTCACACACATACAATATTATCTCACCGGAATACTTACTCACCGCAGTAACTATATTCCGATCACCTTCTTCAACCATCCACTTGACCACCTTAGACTCGCCAAGAGCTTGATAGATTTGCACTACTTAGAAGGAGGTCAAGAAATTGAACCCTAAACACTCAAGTTATTGAACCTGCTACTATTTGCTCAAACACACACTTACAAAAATTATATATCATAACACTTCATATTTATCTTCAGTTTAATATAATTATATTTATCAAGTTTCTAAAATAGTTGTTGATCAATACATGTTAGAATCAACTCACAGATCGAAGAGCAGCGCACACTTTATATTTTTCATTTATTGGATTTTGAGCATTTTAAAATTATTATCCTTACCTATTGATATATGAAAGTCGTTTATGTTCCATTGCAAATCGCGGACATCAATCCTAGTTCAAAACAAATCGTAAAAGTCACTAGACATGTTAATACATAAAACGGCAACAAGTGAAATTTTGACATATAAAATAGAAGATTTTAAATTATAATAAATTCAATAGTAACATAAGTAAAGTCAAAACATTTTTGTATTCTTTTTTTTTGAAACGGCAAATGTTAATGATTCGGGGCCACAGGCGACCCACGAACCTTACACCAAGGTTAGTTCTATATCTCCTAATAATCACCTAAGGAGGAACCCCAGAGGGAGGCTCGAACCCAGACCTCTCATAGGGGATGACAGCCTCCTACTAATGGGACAAACCCCATTGGCAAAAAAAAAAAAAAAAAAAAAAAAAAAAAAAAAAAAAAAAAAAAAAAAACATTTTTGTATTCGATTTATTGAAGTTATTATATTATTCAATTAAATTAGATAAGCTAGATACTACTTTAATTTATTTATAATGAATAATTATATTTATAGGGGTTTGATGGTATTTCCACCTAATATTTAGGTCAACAAATAAGAAGAGTTCCCAACTACAAACTTCTCATAGTCTAAACCACTTAGAGATTTATAGTTCAACTCCTTCCTTTTTCAACCTTAAAATTATTACACTTTCTTATTTCCACTTTGAAATTAACCATAAACAATAAAACCTTTGTGGTTCAACAAATTCCTTTTTTCAATCATAAATTATTTCACCTTTTTTATTTGCTCTTAGAATTAACCATAAACAAATAAAACCTAAAAATATGAATAAAATTGTAAAATTAATGTTATATAATTTATTTATATATTATTAAACAGTTTTATAGGTAAAGGACTAATTTTAAATCGGTAAAACTTTCATAAGCATTATGGCCGATGAAAATCGAACATTTGAATTGAATATCATTTTATCTTGTGTCTTAAATTTTCATCATTACATATATAAAATAATTGAAATTAGAGAGAATAGAACCCAAACCTAGTGGTTCACCCACCATACACCATCCTAATCAAAAACTAGTCACAATCACTAAGGATAAAGACTTCAAAGAATCTTCTAATTTTTTTAACTCAATCCCCACGTTTATTTTAACCATTTGTTATAACGGTTAATTATCTAAATCGTTAACTTTCATTATAAGTAACTTTTTAAATGGTTCTAATATATAAAATAAGTTATAAATTTATATATCCTTGGATCATCAGAAGTTGGTTTCTATATCATTTGTAGGCATCGTGCAACTTCTTTAGGTGTTATATCTCAAATATATTATGATTGGACATTTTATTAATTTGGTAAAGACGTGTTTGAAATAATTTCAATTTATTTATTAGTTAAAAGAATATTATGGTCCATATAAATAGAGTTTGATTTATGGTGTTAATTTCATTTCTTTCTATTGACCAAATAGATAGGATTATTTGGTTTTTATTTTCATTGTACTTTTTATTTTTTGTGTTAAAAACACTTTTACAAAATCTCGTATTACACAAACAAAACAAAACATGTTTCGGTTTTTCAGTTATAATCTGTTATTATTCCTATGTGTCCTCCCTTATGCCTCTCCCGCAAGAACTGTTCCAGGTACTTTAATCCCGGATATTTCCCCGAACGCCACATGGACAAACTTCATTAGCTTCCTCGACGCCGAAAAGGGAACAAACTTCTCTGGTATGTCTGAAGTGAAAAAGTACTTTAACCGATTCGGATACCTTGACGTGGTTGAAAACTTAACTGATATATTTGACGATAGTTTTGAATCCGCTGTGTTAAAGTATCAAAAGAATCTCGGGTTGGCAGTGACGGGAAAGCTAGACGAGGGTACGGTTACACAGATCATGTCACCTCGTTGTGGGGTGAGTGATGAAGCAATGAGAACAAAATCAACATCGGATGATAATATACACGCTACTAAACATTATGCGTACTTTTACGGTCAGCCACGTTGGGGGAAATCAAAATCATCACACAGGGTGCGTTTTCTATCTTTATTTTTTTTGAATATGAAACGTGTTTTCGTTCCTTTTTAAACAAATCAAAATTATGTTAACGTTATTGAAAAGTTTTTGACGTGTTTTCTGTTTTTTGAATTTCCCTTCTATTGTTTTTGTTTTAGCAAACTGACTAGTTTTCTATAACTAAACAGGTTCTAACATACGCTTTTACAAATAATATCGATTATTTGACTACTTCAGACGTACAAGATGCATTTCGTAGATCTTTTTCACGTTGGTCGTCTGTGATTCCTGTTAATTTCACTGAAGCAGAGGATGAATCATCCGCGGATATTAAAATTGGGTTTCATAAAGGTGATCATGGCGATGGAGAGCCGTTTGATGGTGTTTTAGGAGTGTTAGCTCATGCTTTCTCACCCGAAAATGGTAGGCTTCACTTAGATAAAGCCGAAACATGGGCTGTTGATTTTAAATCAACTAAATCAAAAGTGGCTGTTGATTTAGAATCTGTTGCAACTCATGAAATTGGACATATACTCGGGTTGGCACATTCTTCGGTCAAAGATGCAATTATGTACCCGAGTTTGAGTCCTAGAACGAAAAGAGTGGATCTTACTATTGATGATGTAGAAGGGATTCAAGCCTTATATGGGTCAAACCCGGATTTTCGTTATAGTTCATTGATGGAATCTGATATATCTCGAGGTTGGGTCATTACAAGTTCAATCAAGTGGTTCACTTATTTCCCAATCGTTTTAGTGTTCATAATTTTGTTGTGACAAAATTAATTTGTTTAGATTATCTTTTATTTCATTTTTATTTATTTGACATTTTTTCAATATTATTATTGTAAAAATTAAACATTTAGAAATATATTTTTTTCGGTTTTTATGTTGTATGCTAGCTTTTCGTTACATGATCAACTACTAGGAGAATCTGCAAGATTTCCGAAAAGTTAATTAACTCATTTGGAAGATCATAATTATAATAAATTTTATAACTCACATCCAAACAAGTCTTTGAAAACTGGTTACCTCCGATGAGATAGTTAAACTTGTCCAAATCCCGGCTTCAACTGAGTATACCTGCCTACACGTTTATCTCTTAGTGCACACGGGTGTTTTGTTAACAAATGCCTTTCTCGTCAATTACCACGATGTGGATATAAATTATCTTGCCAATTCAAGTTTCACCACTGATAACTATAATCTAAGACTCTTATTTGAAACCACCTTTTGATATAGACAAAATCAATACATAATTGTTAAACTTTACTTGACAAACCAAACTTTTTCTTTGATTAGGTAATAATGTATTGTATGGGGGTGAGAAGATAATGTTGTAAATATTGAAAAAGATAAATTTTACAGTAAATTACTTAAGTTGGTTTCTATATTTTATTCCATATAAGGATTTTGTTTCTAAGATTTAAATAAAGTTTCCATTATAGGGACGGAATTTGTAATTAACTAACGGTGATTTTAACGATGATTGTTTATGTACATCCATTTTAGGGACACTCAACATAATTAGTTTTTCCAAGTGGATGGAGTAGTGAAATTTTTTAAATTTAGGAACGTAATTCATAATTTAGGATAAACTATAGAAACGATTTATGTAATTTACTCTAAATTTAATCTTTTCACTGCAAACTTTTAAAGGTGCAATTGATATGTTTAAGGAGTTGGGTTAACCGGGCAACATTTTTGGTACAAGACATTTTGTAAGCGTTATATTGGGCAAAAATAAAGCACATGCCCGAACTAAAAAACTAAAGTACCCTTGTATACAAATTTCGTTTTTTCATACTTAAACTAAAACATAAAAAATTCTAGTCAAAAACCATTGTAATGGTAATTATGAACTGGATATCTTTACATTGAGTAATCTACTCTAGACAAAAACCTTCCTTCTTTGGACGGTAATGCGGTACGATGTCAAAGTTGCCATGAATTTATCCAAGAAGCCGAAAACTAAACCTTCCCATCAACAGAAGAGATACTTAACGGTGTTTCTACATTTGTCGTCTCTGAATTCTTTACATAATTAGTCCCTCTAGATGGAGCCGACGATGGAGTTGGAAACTTCTTAGGCAACATTTGTTCCCAATGAATCTCTTTTTGGAATCTTGAAGTTGCCTCAGAGAATGCAAGAAAAGCAACAACGCTCAATAGCAAAAACTTGTGTCTCAAGGAACTTGACATCATGAACGACACAACGACACTTAAAGTTCTATGCGTGTTACCTTGATCAGAAGATTGAGGTCTTGTTTTAAATATAGCTTATGGGGAACAGACAACGAGGAGGATTTTGTGAAGAATGCCAACTATGTTGTTTTTGAAAAGTGGTGACAGTGGCAGACCAAAATGGTATTTAAAACAATAAGTTACAAGTGATATAAAATACAAATATTGTGGTCTTGTGGGCAACCTTTGAGTGTCAACATGAGGTGTTTGGTTTTTGAACCTGTTGGCATATTTGTTGAAACTACTCGTTTGTACCGTTTAGCAGTTGACCACAAAGGTTTACTGAAGATGCGTTTCAATTGGATCAAAACATGAAGGTCTTAACAAAAAATCCAATCCTAGATGTTGATTGTTGTCATATTGTGGTATTTGGACTCACTATGGGCAACTATGTTTCCTACTCGCTCCGCGGCTACAAGAAGGTCACAAAGTAAAGGTAACGAGGATAGTGACAGGACATTGGCCAGCCGTCTCTCGTATTTTTTTTTGTTACCCGACTTGTTATATGAGTCGGTTTATTATTCTAGGTATTAGATTATTATTAGGATTAGTATTTAATTTAGGTTTCTTTCTTCGTAATAAACTAGAATTCCTAATCGATTAGGAAACTAGGTAATCCCCCTCACCTATATAAAGGGTGAGGGGGAGGCATTAAACTTTTGTACCGTTTTCTTTTCCTAAATCGAATTAATCATTCGACATATCTTGTTTCTTCGTTTTCTTTTTCGTTTTCTGTACCGCAACAAGCTTCAATATTCCGCAAAGCTTCTTCTTTGGTTTGTTGTCGAGGTCAAATATTCCAAAAATTGGTTTGTAGCCCATATGATGTGGTCGGGTCAAGTAGTGCGACCCCCAGTGATCCCAGGGGTCAACGAAATATTGCGGTCTGGCTCGGTTTGAGCAAAGTTGATCCCTGGAGCCTTATATCGATAGTCTCCCTGATGGACACCATCCGGTGAGCGTGTCTCGAGGGTATATTGGCGGTATGAAAAAGGTTGGATCAGGTGGACCATCGTTGGAGGGAGACCCACGAGGCGGAACTTGGGTTTGAGGGGAGGATTGTTGGGTGCAAACCCATGTCCCACATCGGTAAAAAGATAAACTAAATGATAGGCAATGAACTCTTCCCTCTATTGCCAATTGGTTTTAAAAAAGAAAAGAAAACCTCATTGGTCTTATATGTTGAGCATGTTGTTGAGCTGAAAAGTCCTATCAATTCTTATCTAAATTAGTAGTTAATTAGAATATGAATATTCTAGAAGTATTAAGTATTTGTATTAGGTTAAGTTTATGTTTTCTTTTATTTTTAGTTGTCTACAAATAAGGTTACTTGTCTTGGAAAACAAGGCTAGATTAGATAAGTATTAGGATGTTGGTTCCTAATATAACACTAACGAGGATTTATCCCCTCACCTATAAAATTTTTTTTATCCAAATTAGTAATGAATTAGGATATGAATATTCTATTCCTAATTAATTAGGATATGAATATTTTACAAGTATTAGGTATTTGTATTAGGTTAGGTTTATGTTTTTCTTTAAAATTAAAGTTGTCAGAATATAACTACTTTTCCCAAATATTCATTTTATGTAATGAACTTTTTTTTTGTTCATTTGGGTACCTAAACTCTTTAAACAGGCTAATTAACTACCTAAACTTTTTTAAACCGGCTAAAAATTTCAGAAATTCAAACACCACATTAATTAAAAATTTTCATTGTTTTTACACAAAATTGACTTTCAACTATGAACATGAAAGTCGACTAACATGAATTCTTTTGATTCTGATCAAAGAAGTTTAACCACATGTAATATAAGATTACTCCTTAATCAATTTTAACATATCAATTCATTTTTAACATTTTATAAAATTTATGAATATAAATAAAAAGTCAACAAATCAAGGTTTTGTATGATTCGGTGTTATAATGTTAATTTTCTTCATCATGTTAACTTAATCGTTAGATATCGGGTGTATCGAAAAGTTCAATTGTGATAAATGAAATTTGAATTGATAGAGTTTGATGGAAATGAGTTTCGGTTTGAGTTTTTAGATCCAAATTTGGGTTTATCATAGTTGCATTGATTTGAATATCAATTAAAGAATTCTGTTAGCTTCGTATGATGATTTGCAAAGAATCTAAGTATTGAGAGTGAGGTAGGTTGATTGAAGGTAAAGTTAGAGTTCTAGGTGGTTCTCGGTTTTTTTCTTTTAAACAAATCCGTTCTAAAGTATACTTCTAGTGATTTGGTGTTATGTTTGATAATATAAGAACCTTTAGATTACATATTGGATTGTGTTTGTAATTCATTTTTTGCGAGATTTTGGTTGTCTCGAATTTTGATCTTGACATGCCGGTGGTTTTTAACCGAAGGCATTTTGCCAGGAAGTTGCTGGGCTCATCATCGCTAAGTTGCAAAAACTCTGCTAGGTACCCAAATGTACAAAAAAAAAAATTAATTACATCAAATGAACATTTTGGTAAAGTTGGTTATGTTCTTGCGACTTTAATCTAAAAAGTAAATGGGTAAATATTGGTGAACGGGTCGGGTTTAGTGGGTTTACTTGATTAACCGGCTACAAACAGGTAACCGGAAAAACTGGTGCTAAAAATAATGTTTCAATAAGTACGTTAATCATTTTAAAAGTTTCAAAGAGTTTAGGTACCCTAATGTAAAAAAAAAAAGTTTATTACATAAAATGAACATTTGGGTAAAATAAGTTATGCTCTGACAACTTTAACCCTTTCTTTTATTTGTAGTTGTCTACAAATAAGGTTACTTATCTTGCAAGGCAAGCTAGATTAGATGGGTATTAGGAGTTTGTTTCCTAATATAACTCTAACTAGGATTTATCCCCTTACCTATAAATAAAGGAGAGGGGTGAGGCTTAAACCTTGTACCAAATTTTCTTTTCCTTAATGAGAGTCGTCTAAAGCATTCTCATATTCTCGATTTCTTTTTTTTTTTTGTTTGATAACCACCATACTGAAGTTTCTTGTAATACGTGTGTTCCCTCAAGGTTGTTGTGACAACCGTCTAAACTAAGGTCGAGAACGCTAATTTATAACTTCTAAGTGTTTATTTTGATGCCCGTTATGACCAATTTTATGTGCTATGTGGTTACGTAGACATAACTCTTAAGCTAAGCTCGTAGTAACTCACGCAAAACTCTTAAAACGAAAGTTTACTTTATTTAAACCTTTAAGCGCGGATCGGGAGCGGAATCGTAAATCAACTTCGGAATCAAATTATGTAACTCCTAATACCAAGAAAACACCTAAGGAACTTTCCTAAGTTCATAACGTATCATAATCTATAACTTTCTTTTAACGAAAAAGGTCCAACGAAGCAAAACGCAAAAACGAAAAATCGCAAAAATCTGTCAAAACAAGCCAGGACGCCGCACACACACCTTGTGCGACGTCCTGGACACCCCAGTCCCAAGTTTTTGTATTTTTGTTGCTTGTCTTGATTTGCACAAACTAAACACCAACCAAACACGAATTTTACACATTATTACTGAGTTTTGGCAGAACCTAGACCCCCCTTTTATCACTTCCATCATTTCCTTTCATTTTCATTTTCTTTTCATTTTATAAAATCACAAACACACACTCAAAACACACACATAAGAAACTCTCTCAAAAACTCTTTCACCCACCTCCATTTACAGCCACTAAAACCCATCTTTTCACCATCTAAAATCATTCAAACAAGCAAATGAAGCAAGGGGATCAAAGCTATTTCGGTATAAAAACGTTTTCTACACTTTTGGAGCTCTAAATCCGCCTAGACCATCATCTAAACACTTTCATTCGGTAGAAACTCTTCCTTTTTACTTATATTACTAATATAACTCATTGCATGTATGATCTAAGCTATAAAAACAAGTTTTGATGAAGTTTTATAACCATTTTTATACAAAAACGGGTTTATAATAAATGATGCTTAAATCTTCGATTTTGTGGTTAAAAGTTACATATAAATTGATATAATGATGATTAATAAGGTTTATACCGATTGCATGTCAAGATCTAACACTTACATAAACGATTTTACAAGAAAAATACAAAAACGGGAGAAACAGCGGCATGTGCGCCGTCCTGAGGCCTAGGACGACGCACACATGCTGCTGTCCTCCCGAAAATCGTCGTTTTGGCCGTTTAAAACTTGGTTACGCATTCTGACTTTTAAGACTTGACATTTGGGACTGAGTTTGGTAAAAATGAACATATTAGTGACTTGTAATGGACTTAATATGCTAAAAAGAACATGTTTAAAAACGTTATGTATGTATATGTGTTTTGTGAGCGGGAAAGTGTTTTGTATTTTGGACATAGAATTTGGGCGCGGAAGCGCTGCCCAAATTTTGTTAGAAAATAAAAGACACTTAAGCAAACAAAACATATTTAACATGATAACAATAACACTAATTTTGGACTTTTGGACTAAAACAAAACGATAACCGTTTCGGACGATTTTTGGACAAATTGGACCTTGACACTTAAAGTTTAACTAAAGACTATTTACTATATTATACAATAACATAATAACACTTGAACAAAACTTGGTATTATTAGGCGTTCGGTGATTCCCGGCACACTTTCCGACCGATCCCGCTTACGATTATCTTCGCAAACAGTGAGTTACAAACCCCTACTCTTTTAAACGCTTTTAATACTTTTGGGGTGAAATGCGAGTCTTAGGCTTAGACACTATATTTAAGCCGAAGCAAACTTTGAAACGCTTTATTACTTGAATGCTAAACGAAAACGATTTGATACGCAATGCTATTACGAAAACACTTGTATACTTTGAAAGCTATTATGAAACACTTTGATATTTTGAATACTAAAACGAATAACTATTTTGCCGGCATTGTTGAGGGTTTTGCCAACAATGTCGAGGACACGAAAGCTATATTTTCCAATGACCAAAACAATCGATCGTCATGTTGCGGACTTTGTACAACATGGACGTGAGAAACCATTGAAAACTCCCGACACTACCAAGGACATTAGTTGCTATTAATCCCTTTGGAAAGGACCGTTAGTAGATATGGATAGCGCTATTAGGGTAGATTGACCCTCACCACAACGACTTATAACGATGGTGCATAATACTAAATGGGTAGGCTTTAGGCTTAGCAACGATTATTGGGCAAAACTTAGGATTGTCACATAGTCGCGCTATGTGGTCAATGCCTATAAACACAAATGCTATACTATATACATTTTTATGTAACAACTATTTTGAATGCGATAATCTATGCATGGTTATGCAGCTACAATTTGAAAACTATGCTTTACTTAAACTTGTAGCTCACTAACTACGTCTTCCGTAGTTAACACTTGACTCGTATTTTCAGGTAACGAGTAAGCTAGCTGATGAGTATATGCTTTTGGGCGAATGACTTCAAGAACAGGAAGGGTTTGGGTGGTTTGGTTGAACACCCCATTTTGTATTTCGGATATGTAAACTTTGTTTTAAACTTTGTGAACCTTGAATATTATGTTTTTCCTTAATGACATTTGGCGTTTATCTATATCTTGTGTATCGAATGCTATTTCTCTTCACATTCCGTGTTTCCGCTTTGGCGGGGTGTGACAGTTGTTGACGTCGAAATTCCAACAATTGGTATTTGAGCCACGGTTCGTGGTTCTTATGAGGTGAACAATTACAAGAAAGTTTCGCTATTTTTGGCCAAACATGCGCAGCTATGGGAAAAATGTGATCCTGAGTTCGTTAACGTTGGATCGTCACGAAATTTAGTTTTTGGGTTCCCAACACATATATTTACAATTTGACAGAAGGATTTTTCGATCATATGTGTTTAACAAAAGATATAGGTTGTCGAAGTTGGTTGCAAAAATAGGAAAAAGGCTGAAAACTCAGCAAGTTCTTGGATTCTTTGCACGAGTCGGTTTTTGATTCGTGGGTTGTTTTGAAGATCCACTTTTGTGTTTTTGGTTCCTGGTTGAATCCACAAGGGTGTAATTGAGTTGAATAAGAGGGTTTTTTTTATCTCGTAGGCTGTAGACTCAATTTCTTGCGGGTTGGTTTATCGAACAAATAAGGTGTTTGCGGGGTTGTTTCTTAAACCATAAACTAGGGTTTAGTTTTTAGGGTTTATTACTTGAGCCGCAAGAAAGAAGAATGTTACTAGGTTTTGTGGGGTCTAACATGTACCACAAAACTAGGGTTTTGTAAGACTAACTTGGGTGTCAAGTTAGGGTTTCGGATTGCTTACGTACTCCACAAGGTTTGTGGAGGTGTTTGGTTACTATCCGAGGATTGCAAGAGAGGAAGGAAAGGAAGGTGTTTCTAGGGTTCTTAGGTGATCGAGGTTACTTGCGTATCAAGATACAGTGTGGTTCTTGGGGAGAATTTTATAGATTTCAAGAAGGCTAAGCAACGGTACCAGAAGTTACAACTTACAAGGTTCTTATGGTCCAAGTTCAATCGGATTTTCTTGCGTGGTAAGTTACGGGGTTTGTAACTTAGGAGCAAGAAGGAGATTGGGATGCTTGGATAATCGTCTTTAGGGTTTTCTAAAGGGATACGATTTGCAAGGAGTAACAAAAGGATTCATCTGCAGGTGCGGTGTGGTAGAGTCATTGAATATGACTAACTCTTTGGTAACGGGAGTACTGATGGAAGATGGTTCAAGTTATGTTCTCAAGGGTGTGGGTTACATTCTGTTTAAGAGGATGAGTTTGGTATCTTTGGGTACGTTGGAGAAAGAGGGATACACCGTGGTGATGCAAGATGTAGGTTTCATTACATTTTTGTATGGAACAAAGGAAAAGAGTTGTGTGTACTCTTTGGACGGATGTGTGGAGGTTAGTACTACAGATTTTGGGGAACATGTAAGGTTTGAGGTGGAATCACCGGGCGATCGAAGTGATTTGATCGGAGGTCTTCACGAAGCTGAGGTAGATCGGGGGAGTAGTGATGAGGGGAAAGGTGAGGAGTCTCAGTTACAAAATCTGGGGATAGCTTCTAAACCGGTGTGGTTTAGGTATCAAAAGATAGCGCCAAGGGAGTACACAGGAAAAAGGATACTTTCTTGGACTAGCAAGGCTGAAATCAAGGATACCAAGGGTTTGCTAGAGAAGGTTTTCGACATGGAGGGTGTCGCAAACAAGGTTATTTGTATGGTGATTTTCAGGGAGAAGGGTAGCCGAACCCTGAGGGTGTCTCAGTCGAGGTATGTGCAAGTTTTTTGGGTTATAACAGAATGAGGATGGGCGGTTTGGTATTTATGTCATTGGGAGCACGCTTCAAGGTTTTATTGAAGGTTTGCTTAGGAAATGACTGGGATGTGGAAAAGATGTGTAAGGTTCCACATACGGATGTTGTAGGTAACTTGATGGTATACACTAGACTGGATATTGCGATCGCGGTGAGTTTTGTGAAAGGCTTTGCAGAGATGGGGTCTAGTGTATGGAGAAGATCAAGGTGAACACGAGAATGTTGACGGTTTCAAGGACTTTGACGAGAGTAGGTTGAAGACCGAGTATGTGTTCAGGGTAAAAGCATGTGCGGTTCAACACATTGTTACAGGAGGATTAGATTAGATGGGTATTAGGAGGTTGTTTTCTAATATAACTCTAACTAGGACTTACCCCCTCACCTTTATAGGTGAGGGGGTGAGGTTAAACCTTGTACCAAATTTCCTTTTCCTTAATGAGAGTCGTCTAAAGCATTATCATACTAGATTTCTTTTCTTTTTTTTGTTCGATAACCACCACCATATTGAAGTTTCTTGTATTCCGCGTGTTCCCTCAAGGTTGTTGACATCGAATTCCAACATTTTTTATTAGCAACACGTATTCCACATAATTTCACTGTTCACTTTATTTTGGATGATAGGAAGTTGGGCGTCATCCAGAGGAAGATATTCGTTTCTCGTCAAGGTCTAAGTGAGGTAGACTAGTAAGTTGAGTCTCGAGCACACTGACTAGTTTGAAAAGTAGGAGTTTACTGGGCGAATGGATTCCGGACCAAGTAACAAACTTGATATAATGGTTACTGATCACTGCAGTGTATAATAGAGGAATTTCACTAGAAGAAAGATTGAATATGCAAATAAGCTTTTCAAGGGTTAGTTTTATTATTAACCAGTTCAAAAGTAGTCATTATATTATATCATTACATATAATAAAGTTTATTTTTTTTTCATTTGTACATAATAAGTTTATCACATGGTTAGTTTGATTTTTAGGTTCATTTAATTAGGTTTCTATATCATTTCTTATAAATAATTCATATAAATTTTTGTATCTTTTTTCATTTGTACATAATTCAGTTGCTACGAGCCTAAGGGTAACATGGTCCTCAAGCCATCACATATCTTAGAGAAAGGGTTTGGTAGAGGTAATCTTATTCTTGAATCGTGGATCCTTAATTACGTATCTAATTTCAACCCAGCCTTTACTGCTTTGAGTATCACGAAACCGAAATAGGTATAAAACAAGATCACACTTTGTTTTGTGGCAATTCGAAATAAAAGCAGATTATTTGAGTATTTTGTATATCTTGAGAATCTCGTACGAAACCAAGATCATATGCCTTATAAAAGAAAAAAGTAGTTAAAAGTCGGTGACTTTACATTTTGGAGGGAAATATTGGTTGGTGTTTTGTCGGTGACAAAACATACCGTTTAGGTCGAGGGCCGGCCTGCACCCGACTTGGGGACGAATCCCCTAGACCCCACTTATTTTTCAAGATAATATCAATTTAGCTCGAACGAACATGCAATACGGGCTCTCGTGGCTCGTCATTGTGTTTAACTATGTAACCTATAGGTTTGAAGTAAATCATAAGTAACTAAACACTAAATTTACCAGAAACGAATGGGAGGGATTAGTGGTGTTGTGCTTATCATTTGATTACATGCAACTGAATCGAAACTTAACATGTCCCACATCAATCCATTAATCAATCAATTTATTTTATGATTCCAAACATGATAAACGTTGTTTCTAATGTTTGAAAACAAATGGTCTTTTTAGCTTGCAAAGTGCTGGGATGAGCTTGCAAAGCTTTACAAGCTGTTTGAGCTAAGCATCTTCACGTGTGCACACCTTCAAGTTGAACTACATATGGCAAATATATTTTTTCTATATTGTTTCTGATTATATTTGTTTGTTATTAATCTACATTTCATAACCGACGTTCTCAAGTCTTTCCGCAATATACATTTGCGGTTCAACAAAGCATGATTACTAACTTTAAAACTGAAAGCGTATCGTAATGTGGGTATAAGTCCGTTATAACGTTTCATTCATCTTTAATGCAATTTATACTTATATATGTTACCCTTTGTTGGGTAAAAGGAGATGATTTGTTACGATTGTATTAGGCAAAATTGAAGTACCAGCCCAAAGTAGATAGAGAGTTTGTATGCAAATTTCGTTTATCATTCTACAACTAAAACATATTATTGTTCCGAAATCAAAAAGGGGAAAGAAAAATTTAATTTACAAATAATAGTTAATAGTTAATATGAACTGGATATCTTTACATTGAGTAATCTACATTCATAACAATTAAATTCTAGACGAAAACCTTCCTTCTTTGGACGGTAATGCGGTATGATGTCAAAGTTGCCATGGATTCTATCCATGAAACCGAATACTAGACTTTTCTATCAACAGAAGAGATACTTGACGCTGTTTCCACATTTGTCGTCTCTGAATTCTTTACATGATTAGTCCCTCTAGACGGAGCCGATGATGGAGTTGGAAACTTCTTAGGCATCATTTGTTCCCAATGAATCTCTTTAGGAAATCTTGAAGTTGCCTCAGAGAATGCAAGAATCATAACAATGCTCAATAGCAAGAACTTGTGCTTCATTGAAGGTGACATGATTAACGACAAAATCGACACTTAAAGTTCTCTGCCGGTTTACCTTGATCAGAAGATTGAGGTCAGGTTTTAGATATAGCTTATGGGAACAAACAATGAGGAGGATTTTGTGAAGAATGCCAACTATTTTGTTTTAGAAAAGTGGTGACAGTGGCAGACCAAAATGGTACTTTTAACAATAAAAATAAGTAGTTTGTGTTGTTTGTTATTTTCATATTGAAAAGTTGAAGAGGTTTGGCTACTTTGTGTAGCAACTCAAGGAAATGTGTCTCCTATATGGACACATCAATTTTTATTTTAAAGATGTGTTTGTTTTAGCTTATTTACATGTCTTTGTTCGGCTTATTTTTTATAACATTTGTCAAAGTATCCGATTAGAGAGGACATGCGGTTTATAATAAGTTAATAACAAATGGCGTATAGAGACGCGTTAATTTCCTTTAGTTGCTACCAAGGTTCTAAATAGCGCGCTATAGCGCCGCTATAGCGGCGCTAAGGCGCGAGGCGTGGCCTCGCCGTCACGAATCAGTCCATAGCGTTGTCTTAAAGTGTAGCGTGACGTAAGGCGCGCTTTGTTAGAAAAGACGTTTAGTATTGAATGTAAGCCCAAGCCCGTATGTGGGCTTGGACCCGTTAGGTTTATTTTTCTTATAAATAGGTCTACAATGTAAACGTTTTAAAATGATGAAATACAAAAATTCTTCCACAAAACCCGATTCTTAATTTCTACATGGTATCAGAGCAGGTTACTGTAAAAACGTACTTGTTCGACTAATCCATTCGAATAGAATATCAACACATTCGATTATCTATTTGAACAGAAAAACAAAGATTTCGAATTATCTATTCGAACAGAAAAACAAAGATTTCGACTTAGCTGTTCGAACTGAATTTCAAGGTACACGGACTAGACCATTCGAATTAACAATCAACACATTCGAATAAGCAAATTCGAATAGAAAACCAACCTTTTTTCGACTTGGCATTCGAACAACAAATCAATCTACTCGACCAAGACCATTCGAACGGTTAATCAACCTCTTCGAACTGAGGTACACGAATGGTTAATCAATTGGGTCGAACTCCTCCATCCGAATAGCCAACAATTCGACCAGAAAAGCCACGAATACACTTCTTCGTTTTTTTTTTTTTTTTTTTTTTATGAATATGTTAATCTGTTATGGCGGCGGCGATTAAGAACACGGACTATCAGCCTTCGAATTAAGCAGTTCATTCGACCACAAAAGCATTCCAATTGTTTGATATGTGTGTTTTTCTTTGACGGCGAAGATAAAAGGAGATTCCCAATTGTGATTTTTTGTTGGCGAAGATAAGAACACGAACACCCTATTTGGATAGCCTTCTATTCGAACAAACAAGGCGGTCCACTAAAGCCCAATAAACGAGGCCCAAATCATTAATTAAAAAAAAAAAAAAAAAAACCAGCCCCAAAACAATTTTAACAATTTAAACCAACCATGGTCGACGAAAACAATCACGATCTCGCAATGCAACTAATGAATTTGCTTCGTAATGGAGCACCGAACCAGTTTCAGAACCCAAAACCAAACCCGTCCGATCAACTCAAGATTAATTTAATGTTGACAAGCAACAACTACCCGTTATGGGCTCGTATGATTCGAGTCTCTATTGGGGGAAAATCGAAATTGTATCTTAACCACCTTACCGAAAATCCTCCTGCTATCACTGATGAAAAATACGATGAGTGGGAACAAGCCGATCTTGTGGTTTTCTCGTGGTTAATTCAGAACATTGAACCTAGCATCGCAAGTAACCTTACTGAATTTCCCACAGCGAAGACACTATGGGAAGCCCTGGCAGTTACTTATAGCAGCGAGAAGGATAAGTTACAAACTTTCGATCTCCATGTTAAAGCTAATGAGTTCAAACAACAGCAGCTACCACTAGAAGAGTTTTGGATAGGGATGCAGAGAATTTGGGGAGAAATTGATCGCCGGGATCCCAACCCGATGACTTGCACAGCTGACATAGCCACATATAATCGAGTTCGATCCGAAACAAAGTTGTTCCAGTTTCTGAACGGACTTGACCGGAGGTATGACCCAATTAAACGGGAAACTCTTCGTTCTGATCCGCTTCCATCTCCGGAAACCGCTTTTGCTACGGTCAGAAAAGAAAAATCTCACCAAGCTATTATTGACGGGAATCATGAGGAAGATACGGGTGTGGCAGCTGGGCTTAATACCACCGGTGATGGAGCAGGGCTTGTCTCTAAGAATTATCGATCAGAAAAACCGGCGTTCCGACCCCAATCAAAGCTCGATAAAAGCAAGCTCAAGTGTGAAGAGTGTGGTATGTCAAAGCACACTAAAGAGCATTGCTTTAAAATTGTCGGATATCCGGACTGGTGGAATGAGAATCACAAGACCTCCAAGACTGGAAAGGCTGCGGCTGCTGTAGGAAGCAGTGAAACTCGAGGCGGAGGAGAGACGAGTACCGATGGCGCACCAAAACCAGGTATAGAGTTTGGTTGTTCTATACCAAACCCTCTGGGTAATGATTCCTTTTTAAATCCAAAAATTATTAATAAAAACTTACTCGATAATTTAAATGAGTATGATTTAAAAAAGGAACAATATGAGTCACTTTCTGGCAAAGCTCATGTTGCAACCAAAGATTCTAAGTGTACTTATTGGATCTTTAATTGTTGTGCCACCGATACGATGACGTTTGATATTACCGATCTAACGTCAAAATCTAGAGTTGATAAAACAAGAATTCACACAGAATGGGGAAACTCTCCCAGTTAAAGGAGGGGGAACCATTGAAATTTCAAAAACATTACGACTCTCTAGATGTCTTTATGTACCATCACTATCACACAAGTTATTATCCGTCAGTCATGTCACGAAAGAATTAAACTGTGTGGTATTAATGCACCCCAGTTTTTGCCTTTTGCGGGATATCAGAACGGGGAAGATCATTGGGCGTGGTACTGAAAGACAAGGACTCTACTACGTTGATGAAGTTACTCAACACGGTTCTGTTCTGCTCACTCATGGGTCCAACGACAGGAAAGCTTGGTTATGGCACAGAAGATTAGGCCATCCGTCCGCTGGTTATTTGAGACAATTATTTCCGCACATATTTCCCAATAATAAAACTTTCCATTGTGACACTTGTATTTTGGCTAAGAGTCATAGACAAACGTTTAAGCCTAATGATACTAGAGTTGATTTTCCTTTTTCATTAATTCATTCTGATGTTTGGGGTCCCGCAAAAATTGAAGGGGGACAAAATTTTCGTTATTTCCTGTTATTTATAGCTGATTGTACTCGCATGACATGGACTTATCTTTTAAAAACTAAGTCTGAAGTGTTTACTAAGTTCACATCGTTTTGTAACATGGTAAAAACTTAATTCAAACAGGACATACAAATTCTCCGATCCGATAATGGGGGAGAATTCTGTAATACTTCCATGAAAAACTTTTGTCAAACACGGGGAATCATTCATCAAACCTCGTGTGCTCACACCCTTGAACAAAATGGGGTTTCAGAACGCAAAAATCGTTTCTTGTTGGAAATCACTCGTGCTCTAATGATCGAATCACAAGTCCCAAAGTCCTTTTGGCCAGAAGTAGTTGTCACTGCCACGTACTTGGTTAATCGTCTTCCAACCCGAGCTCTAGCTCTAAAAAGTCCTCTCCAAACATTGTAACATTTCCATAAATTGCCTTCAACTCTAACCCTTGAACCTCGAGTGTTTGGATGTTCTGTTTTTGTCCATATACCAAATATAGAGCGTTCAAAACTTGATCCTTGTGCAGAGAAATGTGTGTTTTTGTAGTATGGTGTCAATCAACATGGGTATCGGTGCTACAGCCCGAGTAGGCGTCACATGTTCACCACAATGAACTGTGACTTTCTTGAAACTGAGTTCTTTTATCAGACCCATCTTCATGGTCAGGGGGAAAAAGACAATGACGCATTAAGATGGATAAGTTGGGCACCACCTGTACATGGTGCTTCTACTGATACACCCACTCCGGAGACATAAAGTCCTGAAGACCCTGAAGACAGTACCATTTCCACCAATAATGATCCTCCTCAACTGATATCCGAGGTAAGTGGCTCTGAATCTCTAGATATTCCCAATAACTCTGATATGTGTAATGATGAACAACAGGTTGAGGTGGAAACTCCGAGTGTGACTGAACCGGCTCGGTATGATCTCCCTCCTAGATCAACTAGGGGAATTCCGCCCAACAGATACTCACCTGAAAGAAGTTCAAAAGGGTCAAGATATCCAGTTGCAAATATCGCAAGGAGGAATTTAGTTCCAGAATCCAGATCCTTTGCAAACGCCATCTGTTCTGAAAAATACCAACAAGTGTCGAAGAAGCACTTAAATATAAAGAATGGAAGGAAGCAATTGGCCTTGAAGTTGAAGCCCTGAAGAGAAGTGAAACATTGGAAGAATGTGAACTGCCTCCAGGAAAGAAACCAGTTAAATGTCGGTGGGTATTCACTATCAAGTATAAACCCGATGGATCAATCGAAAGGTATAAAGCTCGATTAGTCGCAAAGGGGTATACTCAGACTTATGGGATTGACTACTGTGAGACCTTCTCACCAGTAGCCAAAATTGATACTATTAGAGTTCTATTCTCAGTTGCGGCAAACAAGGATTGGCCACTGTACCAGTTTGATGTCAAGAATGCTTTCCTACATGGAGAATTGAAGGAAGAAATCTACATGGAAACCCCACCAGGAATTCATGATAGTTTCGAGTCCAGAAAAGTTTGCCGACTAAAGAAATCTTTGTATGGTTTAAAGCAATCTCCACGGCCTTGGTTTGGTCGATTTACCACAGTGATGAAGAAATATGGTTATAATCAAAGCAATTTTGATCACACCTTATTCTTGAAACGGAGAGGTACACTCATAACCTGTTTAATAATCTATGTTGATGACATGATTATTACAGGAGATGATTCGGAGGAAATGACAAAATTGAAAGCTAATCTATTTAAAGAGTTTGAAATGAAAGATTTGGGAAGACTCAAGTATTTTCTCGGAATCGAAGTCCTAAGATCAAAATCAGGTATCTTCATTTTCCAGCAAAAATATGTTCTTGATTTATTAGCAGAGACGGGAATGCTAGATTGCAAACCTGCAAACACTCCCATGATAGGCAACCAAAAAATTTTCATGGAAGATGAAGCTGAACTGGCAGATAAAGAAAGATATCAGAGAACGGTAGGGAAAGCTGATTTACTTAGCTCATACTCGGCCAGACATTGCATACGCAGTGGGGGTTATAAGTCAATTCATGCATCAACCTCAAGTCCAACACATGGAAGCAGCCTTACGGATTATCAGGTACCTCAAGGGAACTACTGGACACGGAGTCTTGTTCAAACCAAATGGGCACCTGAAGATTGATGCATACACTGATGCTGACTGGGCAAGCGATAAAGGTAATAGAAGATCTACATCAGGGTATTTTACTCTAGTGGGAGGAAACCTTGTTACCTAGAGAAGTAAGAAGCAAAAGGTAGTCGCTCTCTCAATTGTCGAAGCTGAATTTCGAGGAATTGCACGAGGTTTAGCAGAAGTCTTGTGGCTGCGAAAACTACTGTCAGAAATTGGGTATCCCTCACTGGAAGCCAGTAAGATTATGTATGACAACAAAGCTGCTATCCAGATCTCAGGAAATCCAGTCCAACATGATCGCACAAAACATGTTGAAGTTGATAGGCACTACATCAAAGAAAAACTTGAAGATGAGATTATCGAGCTTTCGTTTGTCTCATCAAAAGATCAGCTTGCAGATATTCTTACAAAGGTTGTTACTAGAAAGATCTTCACTCACTGTCTTGACAAGTTGAGCATTGGAAATCCCACTACTCAGCTTGAGGGGAATGTTAGAAAAGACGTTTAGTATTGAATGTAAGCCCAAGCCCGTATGTGGGCTTGGGCCCGTTAGGTTTATTTTTCCTATAAATAGGCCTACAATGTAAACGTTTTAAGATGATGAAATACAAAAATTCTTCCACAAAACCCGATTCTTAATTTCTACACGCTATAGCGCCATATCGCGCGCTATTGCGTGTGGCATCGCGCCTATTCTTGAAGCGTTTATTGTTATTTCAGATTTGAGCTTTTTCAATTCACCTATTTGGACTTATATCAAATGGACCACTCATATAAACTAAAAAAAAATAGATAAATAAGTGAAACCCAATCTGTATCACACAGTTACACTCACACACAAATATTTGTAAACTAATTTTGTTTATTTGTATACTAAATATTGTCGCTATATATCACGCCTTAACAAACGTCGTAGCCTCGCTATAGCTTGTAAGGCTTGAGGCGTGGCAGTGCCGCTACGTCACGCCTCACGCTATTTAGAACATTGATTGCTACAGAAAGTAATACATATTGTTGGCTTACTTTACATCCTAACTTGTTTTACCAAATGATGAAGGATCAATATGATTAAATGGCCGTACACATACAAACGTGTAACAAAGAACAATAAATGAATTCCCGTAGGTAATTCTTCCTTAACTTTATTCAAAACATAAACTAAATAATGAGATATAAAAACCTAATACTTATAAGTGCGTTTTCTTAAAAAAAAAAAAAGACAACTTATTTTAGTAACTAATTAATTATTAAATCAAAAACCAAAAATAAAAGATCTTAAAATCTTCGATAATTAATAACGAATATTCATCTAATCCCAAAGCGAAAATATAGTTCATCATTAGTCTTCCCTGCATCAAATAATAAACTCATACACCCTAAAATAATTGCATAAACAAGAAAACAAGCCGGATTACGGAAATAAATTCATAAACCTTAGACTATGCGGTGTGAGGCGTGAAAACAACCAATAACGCCGCCACGTCACTCGATAACGCCCTATAACGCCCCATTACCACTCCGTCGGGGGCGTTATCGGTGAAATTCTGGTCACGGCGTGAGCAGAAACACGCCGTGATGGGGGGAGAAAAAGGCAACAACGGTCGAAAACATGCAACGGTCAAGGAAGCAACGGATACATTTAAACCAAAACCAAAACAATCCTCTATAAAAACCAACTCATTTTTATAAAAATAACCACAAACAATCTCTCTTTCTCTCTCAATTTTTATAACATTCTCTCCATTTTTATACATTCTCTCAATTCTCTCAAATGGATCCCAACAACAACAACAATCAAAACAACCCCAACCAATGGAACCAATGGTTCAACCCTAACCTCAACCAATATCAAAACCCAAACCAATATCAAAACCCAAACCAATATCCACAATTTCAAAACCCCAACCAATATCAACACCCAAACCAATTTCAAAACTTTAACCAACTTCCAAACCCTAACCAATATCCCCAATTTTACCAACAAACTCCACCACCACAACGACCATCCCAAGACCCGCTATACCAAGGCGGGTCGTTCCAACAGTTGCTTAACCTCCGCGATTTTCCGCAAGTGCCTCCATTTGACGTTGACCGTACCAAGGCGATTCTGAAGACGATGACGTTGTTCCGGAAACTCAACCGGAAAGTATGCCGGCCCGTGGGAAGAGGAAACATAAGAAGAAAGAAACCGAATCCCAAAGAGGCAAAACCGAAAAGAAGAGGTGGACCGAACGGGAGGAGGTCGCACTTGCTTCAGCATGGTCGTCGACATCCAAGGACCCCATTTTGGGAAATGATCAACATTCACCACTTTACTGGGAAAGTGTTCGTGAAAAATTCTTCGCCAAGATGCTTAAAGATGATCCCTCTTACTTTCGTACCAACGACATGATTTCGAGCAAGTGGACCGACTTACGAAGAAAGGTCAAAAAATTCAACGGGATTTTTCGACAAGCCCAACAAACTAGAACAAGCGGTCAAAGTGATAAACAAGTGCTCGAACATGCTCTGGAGGTATACCGCACCAGAATGCAAGTGGGTTTCCAAAATTTAGGGTCTTGGGAAGTATTGAGAAGAAGCCCGATTTGTCAAAATGTCCCAACATTTGGAGGGTCCTCAAAAGCGCGTAGAACATCGGAGTCTAGTAACCCCTCCACTCCCGCCACTCCGGTATCGCCTTTTGCTGGAATCGATCTCAACGATGATGATGATGATCTTCACTTGGAGGAAGAGCTTCCAAGACCGATTGGTAGAGATCAAGCAAAGGCAAAAGCGCGCAAAGGAAAGGGCAAAGCCGCTGCTTCTTCTTCTTGGGGGGCCGAAGAATCACTCCAGTATATTGGGAAAAAGTTCGGGGAATTTACTGAAACTGCTCAAGAAAAAATGCGAGCAAAAGCGTTAAAGACGATCATGCAGGACATCAGTCATCTCGGGGAGCCTTACAAAACAATAGCGGAAGAAGAAAAGAAAAGGCTTATCGAGAAATTTTTTCCTCAATATATGTAGTATTTTTTATTGTAGTATGTTTTTTTTTTAATAAATTGTAGTATGTTTTTTTTTAAATAAATTGTAGTGTGTTTTTTTTTTTTTTAATAAAAATACAACTTTTTAAATAAAATTATATAATAAAAATTCAAAATAAACTCTATCACTTCACATCATCATCACTTACACACAACCACTCCACTCATTTTTATCACTCCACATCATCACACTCTCTTTCCTACAAATCACACTCTCTTTCCTACAAATCACCTCTATCACTCCACATCATCACTCCAAATCACTTACCATACCACATAGTCTTAGGCTAGTGGGACAAATCTTTGGTTGTCAGGCTTTGTAAAAGATAGTCAATTACTCCACCCACCTACCCAACCCACTTGGATGATTCTTAGAAGTTAAAACTGTTTGAAAACATGCATGAATACTAAATGGATATATGGTACCTTTATAGGAAGACTAGGTAAATGATGTAATGTTCTTTAAAGTTGGTTTAAAATACCAAAAGTGATGGCTTTTCTGGTTACATAAGCATTTCCCTTGGAAACTATCAAGGGTCAATGCCCTCTACATGATTAATTAGATTATTTTATAAGTTGAAACTATACTTTCAATCTGTTTATGTTGGTGTTTAAGATTAAAGTTTTGACATTATTAATTACTTAGATTATCGGGTATTATTAATTATTATTTAAGCTTCTCATGTTTCGAAATTATGTAATGATTATTGACTAATAGCTTATAATGTTCATGGTGTAAAAATCGTTCATGTGGTTTGATGATTTTGATAGAAACAATTTATTTCATAAACTATTTGTAACATATATTCATAAAAGCAAAATCTGTTGCAAAAATCACCCCTGGTACCGAACATGGTCATGGATGGGTTTTGTCAAAATCATCAAACCACGGACACTATTTTTGAAGTAAAGGTTGTCTTTAAGATGTAACTTTTCCAATAAGGTTTATCTTTTGGACATTCTACTACAAATTGTTTCTGACCTAGATGATTTACTCTTTATTCTAACTACGACTTATACAAAATTCCGTCAAATGTGACCGAAATTTATGAAACGTAAATTAGTTTCGGTCGGGTCATTGGTTACTGTAATGACCTAAAATTTGAGTTGGCATCTTGGAAACTCTTCATGTGTAACTTTAAAAGGATTTTTTTTTGGGTCATATTTCTATACAATCTTATTTTATAATCATATAAATATGTTATTAAACGTTTATAATTAACTCGGGGATGAGTGTTCATTAATCTCAATGAACAAGGCATTGTGTTATTCTTTCAAAATTCCTAATACAATGTACTAATGCTTTGTTAATTGCCATAATCAGATCTTGCCTTGAGTTTGCATTGCATTTCCAAGATCACCAAAATCTATGATTTCATAAATGGAATTTTCTCCTCTTTTTTTTCATCAAAAAGTGTGGATTTTGAAGGTATGGTATTGTTATGTTCTATTTCTAAGAAGCACGTGACTGGCACGAAGGATAACAGAAAGTTAAGTTTCGGTTAAGTAATAACGAGGAAATAACGGCGCGTGATTGTCATATGCCATCGTCTCCACCACATCAATAGTTGACCAGGAGTTGACTATTAGAAACTGTTAGAATGCTGTTATAAATAGGGATTAGTTCAAGTTGTTTAGCTATCTTTGATATTGTAATTCTCTCTAATTCTGTTGTAATCCTGTAACTAACTCTGTTACATTTCCGCCATTGTTGTGAGTCCAATATTCGATTTCTATTCTTCAGTTGTGAAATCCAGTGTTGTTCTGCGCTTTCTTTCATCAATTCAAACACGAATTCTGGAAGTAAGTTACAATTGGTATCAGAGCTCGATTCTGGCAAAAATTGCTTAAGAACAGCTCAAATTGTTTCAATTCTATCCGAATTTTAAAAAACTAACCTGTGATCATTTGTTGTTACAGTAGAAGCGAATTGAACCTTGAATCATATTCCAATTGTTGAATTACCTGTACAATTTAACAATTGAAAGGTGAGAACAATCAATTCAATTAATTTTGATAAATATACAAAACTAATTGAAGATTTGTGTAGAAATTCCTATTAATACACGATCAGGTGTTGTGGATGACAACACAAAGGAATTGATTAAGGAAGTAGTAACTACTTCATTACATGAGTTTCAATTGGCATTGCAAGGAATGAATAAGAATGTGGTTGATTTGTCTGAAACTTTGAGTGGAGCTTTGGTACAACAACAATTGCTCACAAGTGAATTACAGAAAATTAAGAATGGTGAAGGTTTGAATCATAGAGGACCTCAATTGCAGTTCGGAAGACTCACTAAACTGGAGTTTCCCAGATTTGCAGGAGAGGATGTTAAAGGATGGATCTATAAGTGTAATCAATTTTTCAAGTTGCATAATATTCAAGAAGAGAACAAGGTGAATTTAGCATCGGTGCATTTACATGATAGAGCCTTAGCATGGCATTGGCAGTTTGTGAAGATTAGAGGTGAAAATGTTTCATGGGAGGAATATGAAAATGAAATTGTGGCAAGATTTGGTCCAGTGTATGAGGATCCATTGGCTGATCTTAAGAATTTGAAGCAAGAGGGAACAGTAAGACAGTATCAAGATGAGTTTGATATACTTTTGAGTAAAGTTGACTTGACAGAACAACAAGCTATTAGTTTGTATGTTGGAGGTTTACAGGAAGAAATAGCCATGGGTATTAGAATGTTTAAACCTCAAAAGTTGACTGATGTGTGTTCTTTGGCAAAGCTACATGAAGCCACTAATAATGTTCTAAAAAAGAAGGCTAAAGCACTGTTACCTCTGCCTAGAGCTTCAAACACTTTTCCTTACCAAGCCAGTTCATCTAGTGGTTCATCCAATCATTCCAGACCCACATCTGCAACTACTCAAACAAAGCCTGTATTACCATCTCCACCAAAACAGTTCAATACAAATATTCCTAGAAGGCAGTTATCACAGAAAGAAATGGAGGAAAGGAGGGCTAAGAATTTATGCTTTTATTGTGATCAACACTATTCTTATGGTCATAAGTGCAATAGATCTCAAATGTTTTCATTAGAAGTTATTGTTGATGGAGATGATGAAGTGGAAGATTGTGAAATTACTCCTCCAGGGGTGGAAAGGATGTTCAGACCTTACCTGTGGAATTGCCTCCACATATCTCCCTTAATGCTATTAATGGAGTAAATGCCTATCAAACAATGAGGGTCAAAGGTAATAAGGGAAGAAACTCATTGCATATCTTGATTGATTCTGGAAGTACTCATGACTTTTTAGATATACATACTGCAAAAACATTGGGGTGTCAATTCCAAAAGAATGCAACACCTCTACAGATTGATGTGGCTGGGGGTACTAAAATGTATAGTGAGTATGGAGTCAAAGCATTTAGTTGGAAGCTTCAGGGTCAAGAGTTCAAAACTGATGTAATGTTAGTACCCTTAGGAGGTTGTGAAATGGTTTTGGGAATTCAATGGCTATCTACTTTGGGTAATATCCAATGTAATTTCAAAGATCTCAAAATGGAATTTTATTACAATGGAAAGAAGGTGCTGCTAAGAGGTGCTAAACAGGAGTCTAGCAAATGGATGGGTCAAAAGAGTTGTGAAAAGCAACTACACATGATTCAAGCAAATACTAATTCAGTAGCAATGTGCTTCTACCCTGCTTCTTGTATGATGATTACTGGAATACAAAATTTGGAGGATTCAAGAATAAATGAGTTACTGGAATCTTATGCTGATGTATTTGCAGTACCTACTTGCCTACCACCACAGAGATTGCATGATCATAGGATTCCTTTGAAAGAAGGTACCATTCCTATTAATATACGACCTTATAAACACCCTACTACACAAAAAGATGCTATTGAAGCAATGGTGAAAGAATTGATGGAGGCTGGTGTAATTAGGGACAGCAACAGTCCTTTTTCTTCTCCTGTTGTTATGGTTAAGAAAAAAGATGGGACTTGGAGGATGTGCATAGATTATAGACAATTAAATCAAGCTACAATTAAGGATAGATTTCCTATTCCTGTGATTGAAGAACTTATTGATGAGTTGGAAGGTTCTAAGGTTTTTTCAAAGCTTGATTTAAGGTCAGGGTATCATCAAATCAGAATGTGGGAAGAAGACATTCCAAAGACAGCTTTTAAAACTCATGAAGGGCATTATGAGTTTTTGGTTATGCTCTTTGGGTTAACCAATGCACCCTCTACTTTTCAATCTTTGATGAATACCTTGTTCAAGCCATTTTTGAGGAAGTTTGTTCTAGTTTTTTTTGATGATATTCTTGTGTACAGCCCTACTGAAGAAGCTCATGTTAAACATTTAGAGTTGGTGCTCCAGGTTATGAGGCAAAACAAGTTGTATGCCAAGCAGAGCAAATGTGTTTTTAACACTGCACAAGTGGAATATTTGGGCCATATTATTTCCTCTCAAGGTGTAGCAACTGATCCTACAAAGATACAAGCTATGCAGAATTGGCCAATACCAACCAACATTAAACATCTAAGGGGTTTCTTGGGGTTAACTGGTTATTATAGAAGGTTTGTGAAGAACTATGCTACAATCAGTCAACCACTCACACACCTCTTAAAGAAGAATTCATTTGTTTGGTCTACACAAGCTCAAGAAGCTTTTGATATCTTAAAGGTGGCTATGACTCAAGTGCCTGTTCTCAAAATGCCAAATTTTAATGAAGAATTTGTTATTGAAACAGATGCATCAGGTTCTGGAATTGGAGCAGTGTTGCAACAAGGGGGCCATCCTATTGCTTACCTTAGTAAAGGCTTATCTGTTAAAAATCAGGCATTGTCTACCTATGAGAAGGAATTTTTTGCAGTTATTGCAGCCTTGGAAAAATGGAGAGGTTATTTGATTGATAGACATTTCAAGATCAAGACTGATCACTTTAGCCTAAAGTATTTGTTGGATCAAAGAATCACTACTCCTTTCCAAACAAAGTGGTTACCAAAACTGTTGGGCTTTGATTATGAAATTTCTTACAAACAGGGCAAGGATAATACTGCAACTGATGGGTTGTCTAGAATACCCCATGTAACTCAATTATACCAGTTAATGGTCTCTACTTGCTTTACTGATTTGATGCAAGCAGTCAAGGACAGTTGGCAACAGGATACCACTATTCAGAACTTAATTTCTTTAATCAAGGAAGGAAAGGCTAAAAGTAATAAGTACACTTGGATTGGAGATGTGTTTAAAAGGAAGGGTAAATTGGTTGTGGGCATGAAGGAGCAGTTACGGGCTAAGTTGGTCAATCAGTTTCATGATGCACCAATTGGGGGCCATTCTGGGGTACAGGTCACTTATAACAAGCTGGCTACTGTGTTCTATTGGAATGGGATGAGGAAAACAGTCAAACATTATGTTAAATGTTGTGATGTTTGTCAAAGGAACAAACCTAGTTTAGAAGCATATGCAGGCTTGCTACAGCCACTCCCTATTCCACATGTGGTTTGGCAAGATATTTCCATGGATTTTATTGAGGGGTTGCCTATGTCACAAGGAAAAACAACTATCATGGTGGTTGTGGATAGGCTCAGTAAGTATAGTCATTTTATTCCCCTTACTCACCCTTTCACTGCTGCTCAAGTTGCTCAAGCATTTCTGGATTATGTCTACAAGCTACATGGCCTACCTAAATCAATTGTGAGTGATAGAGACAAAATCTTTCTTAGTCAGTTTTGGCAATCATTGTTTAAATGCTTGAAGGTTAACCTGAAGATGTCTACAGCTTACCATCGTCAAACTGATGGTCAAACTGAAATTGTAAACAAGTGTTTGGAGTGCTACTTAAGATGTATGTGTGGGGACTCACCAAAAGAATGGATGAAATGGTTAACTCTTGCTGAGTTTTGGTATAACACTAATTTTCATTCTGCTATTCAGACCACTCCTTATGAGGTGATTTATGGACAACCACCACCACTACATGCACCTTATTCTATGGGAGATAGTAATGTGGCTTTGGTGGACAGAACATTGATAGCAAGGGAAAAGGCCATTGATATGCTCAAATTTCATCTACACAGAGCTCAGAATAGAATGGTACAAGTGGCTAATAAACATAGAACTGAGAAAGAGTATAGAGTGGGTCAATGGGTTTACCTTAAACTACAACCCTACAGGCAGCTGTCAGTTCGACGTTCCGCTTACTCCAAGCTTTCTCCCAAGTATTTCGGCCCTTTTCAGATTTTACATCGAGTTGGAGCTGTTGCTTATAAGCTTCAATTGCCTGCTGATGCAAAAATTCATCCTGTGTTTCATATTTCTCAGCTTAAAGAGTGTAAAGGGTTGGTTCCAAAAATGGGTTACCTTCCTCCTTGTGACAATGATGGGTTGACTGCTGCCATTCCGGATTCGATTTTGGACAGGAAGATGGTTAAAAAGGGAAATGTTGGTGTCATTTATTGGCTTGTTAAATGGAATCCAGGCACTGATGAAGATGCTACGTGGGAGCTAGCTGAGGAATTTTGTAAACGATTTCCTCAATTTTTGGATTGCTTCTCGTGGACAAGAATCTTAAGGGGAATGGATTGTTATGTTCTATTTCTAAGAAGCACGTGACTGGCACGAAGGATAACAGAAAGTTAAGTTTCTAAGTAATAACGAGGAAATAACGGCGCGTGATTGTCATATGCCATCGTCTCCACCACATCAATAGTTGACCAGGAGTTGACTATTAGAAACTGTTAGAATGCTGTTATAAATAGGGATTAGTTCAAGTTGTTTAGCTATCTTTGATATTGTAATTCTCTCTAATTCTGTTGTAATCCTGTAACTAACTCTGTTACATTTCCGCCATTGTTGTGAGTCCAATATTCGATTTCAATTCTTCAGTTGTGAAATCCAGTGTTGTTCTGCGTTTTCTTTCATCAATTCAAACACGAATTCTGGAAGTAAGTTACAGGTATCTTATGTAATTATGATGATCTAACTTCGAAGGACCCAAAAAAAGTGAAATGCCAAATTAGATATTTTGAGACGAGAGTTATAGTTAAAGACTTATAGTCGATCTTAGTTTAGTTAAGATTATGAAAACACAACATTTGAAGTCGTCATTATATCATAACATAGAAATGAAATATATCAAAATCTTCCTTTTCAATTAGATGGAGTACATAATATAATTGATATGTTTTATACAAGTAGTTTGAGCTTTATTTACGAACTGAATCTTTATTTGCGAACTTGAGCTTCTTCAATTAGTTTTTTCATTATGAAGCTTAGTAGTTTTTACTTTTAGAAAGTAAAAAAGAAAGCTCTCTCATCCAAAAATGAAAATTTTATTTTGAATGAGCTTATTTTTCTAAAACAAAAACTTCAATTTTAACAATTTCGAAACACTTTGTGCCAAACATATGATATTATGTAAACCATTTAACTGAAAATATATTTTTTCTTTTTTTATTAGGCCAAAATGTATTTTAATACCCGAAACTTAGTATACAAAATCATAAATCCAACAGATCTAACAACCAAGAATAACAACTTCTTATTACCTCAATAACAAGAATCAAATTATACAAAACACTATATCAATCACTCACAATTAAGCTAACTAATACTCAGACTCGATTGGGTTTCAATTGGAAACCCTAATCGTTACAATACTTTTAGAGAGATAGACTATAGAGAGAAACACACACTTGTGTGTGTTTAGATTGATATAGCGTGAATAAGAAAACAACTGGTTAAGGAGTATATATACTCCTTAATTACATACTCGACCTCCAATTTTGGAGTCTTTGCAAACATCCTCTTCAAGTCTTCTTTCCTTCTTTCCAGTTTACACCTAACACCAAACTTCAAGCAGTTGACATAATCAGTTCCTCAACCTTCTAAACCACTTTTACCTGCACACAACTAACCAAGTTAGATAAACCGTTAGTTTCAAGTTATGACTGTTATCTTATTTTTCAAATATTCTCCCTCAGTCCTAACTTGAAAATACATTGAATAAGCCCAATTTGGAACACAAAAACTTATGTTGATTTGGTGGCAAACTTTTAGTAAAAATATCTGCAAGTTGTTCTGCAGATTCTACTTTCACCAGTTTGAGAACACCTGAACATACTCTTTCTCTTACCACATGTAAATCAATGTCAAAATGTTTTGTTTTCTCATGAAAAACAAGGTTATGTGAAATCAACATAGCAACCTTGTTATCACAATGAAAATTGATAGGGGTAAGACCAGTAACTCTCATATCATGCAAAAGATTAAGCAACCAAAGTATCTCACAAGTGGCAGAAGCCATGACCCTATATTTTGCTTCAACGGATGACCTAGATACTGTAGGTTGTTTTTTACTTTTCCATGAATTAATAGAATTACCAAGATAGACATAGAAACCAGTAACTGACCTCCTAGATACTTGAGATTTCCCCCGATCAGAATCAACATATGCAGTTAAATTAAGACTACTAGTCTTGCATATTTATATTCCTTGACCAGGAGCTAATTTCAAATATCTTAAAACTTTTAGAGCAAGTCTAAAATGTAATTCAGTTGGTGCATGCATGAATTGAGACAAAGATTGAACTGCAAAGCTAATGTCAAGTCTAGTTAAAGTTAGGTAAATTAACTTACCAATTAACTTTTGATAAACTGAAACATTACTCAACAACTCACCCGTTTTGTTTTCCACTTTATCAAATAATATAGAGATATTAGCTTCAAGTAGAGTATTAACAGGTTTGCTACCGAGTAAGCCAAACTCATCAATTAACACCAAACAGTTGAAAGTTTACTACCGAGTAAGCCAAACTCATCAATTATGTTCATTAAAAACAGTTGGAAGTTTACTATCTCTTGCAAGTCTAAAAACGGACAATAAACTCACATTATAATCAGGAACAACAAGAACATCATATAAAACAATATTGTTATTAATTTTTAAGTTTCAAATCTTTAAAATCCCCGCTTCAGTTCCATTTAGATGTCCTACTTTCAGGTTTAAACCAGCAATATCTACAACATTATCAAGACTCTTGTCTGATAATGTCATATGCTGATTAGCCTGTGAATCTAGTATCCATCCGTTGTGAAACTTGACTGGATTAACAGAAGAATTGGAATAAATTTTTTTATGAAAATTGGTATTGAAAAACACATTGTTGTTTTGAAATTTAATACCTGCCATATTGGCATGAACACCCCATGGGACTGATTTATCACCAATCAATTTCAAAATTCTATCCATCTGATCACTAGTAATGGACATAGAACCACTAGAACCAACATTATCAAGCAAAACATTATAATTATTAAACTTGCTTTTAAAACCCTTTTTCCAGCCTAGAGGATAACCTACTATCTCATAACATCTCTCAATTGTATGCCCAATCATCCTACATTTTGTACATGTTAAGTTTGAATTAGGACCTCTCTTCTCAAACTTTTTATTATAGTTATTATTATTAAAACTTTTATGAGGTTCAAAAGTTTTAACAATAAAAACAGTATTATGACCCTTGTTTAATGAAGAAGACTGAGAAGAACCTCTATGAGATTCTTCCCTAGACACAATTGCAAAAGCATTCTTGATTGATGGAGGAGGTTCAGTGGTCAAAATGTTACGTCTAATAGTAGAGTAGGTTTCATCCAGGCCCATCAAAAATTGAATCAACTTAATCAAATTATTATGATCACAGAACTGTTTAGCACCAACACAAGAACACACATGCAATTTAACCAAAGAATCAAATTTTTCTCATAGAGAATTCAGTTTATGATAATAGTCAGACACAAAACTACCACTTTGAGTTAAGCTATTGATTTTATAATGAAAGTAAATTGTAATAGAACCATCTACTTTATCATAAGTTTCTTTTAGCTCATTCCACCCAACAAAAGCAGAAGTAGAAAACACTTGACCAAGATATAACTCATCAGAAATAGAACTTAAGATCCAAGTAAGCACAACAGAGTTACACCTATCATATTGTCTAGTCAACACATCATCAGTGGTATTCTTTTCTAAAATACCATCAATAAAACCAGTTTTGTTTTTAGTCTGCAAAGCAAGTAACATAGCACAACTCCACACATTATAATTTTCAGTTCCTTTTAGTTTAAAGTTAATGAGAGAAGTGGTGTTAGTGTCACTAGCATGCAAATACAGATGATCACTAAACTTGAGTAACTTTACCACTACCACTAGTTTCAGGCTTACCAAACTCAACAATTTCAAGCTTATCAGAGCCACTCATTCAAACAGGAACAAAAGAAACAAGTTACAAGAAAAGGGAAAAAATAAAAAACACACACAAATGCAAATGCAATGCACCCTAAAAGACCAAAGTGTGTATTGCACCTTATATTCTTCGGTTCAGTGGCCTACTAAGCAGGGACTCAACACAATGACTTCTCTTCTACCAACAAACGGTTAGTACAGAATGCAAAATAAAAACAACAAACCAACAAGAACAATAAAACCAACAATCAATCACGACTCACGAGGCACAAATCTCTGGCATCACCAACAAGAAGTAAAGAAGAAGAAGACTTACAGTGGGAGCACAATAGCAGCAAAAAATAAAAGAAAAAATTATACATACCAATAAATGAAAAATACAAATAAAAATAACAGCGGAAGAAATACGATCAACGAACTTGTTCTGGAAGAGCCAAGAACACAAACCAGGAGATCCAAGAAGAAACCCCAAAAATTAGGGTTTGAGCACCTAACCTTAGATCAACCAACAACCACACGTCCCAGATCTAGCCTGAACAGAGATCAAATCAAGCTCAAGAATCCAAATCACACCAAGATCCAAAGCCTAGATCTAAGTAATCGAGATTCAGAAACCCTAATTTCTAGATCTAGATCTAACCAAATCAACCCGTGAAATCAATCGACTCGTATCCAGAGCACCGGTATGCTCTGATACCATGTAAAAAATTCACAAATCCAACAGATCTACCAACCAAGAATAACAACTTCTTATTACCGCAATAACTAGAATCAAATCATACAAAACACTATATCAATCACTCACAATTAACCTAACTAATACTCAGACTCGATTGGGTTTCAATTGGAAACCCTAATCGTTTCAATACTTTTAGAGAGAGAGACTAGAGAGAGAAGCACACACTTATGTGTGTTTTGATTGATACAGTGCGAATAAGAAAACAGGTTAAGGAGTATTTATACTCCTTAATTACATACTCGACCTCCAACTTTGGAGTCTTTACAAACAGCCCCTTCAAGTCTTCTTTCCTTCTTTCCAACTTCCACTTAACACCAAATTTCCAGCAGTTGACATAATCAGTCCCTCAACCTTCTAACCCACTTTTAACCAGCACACAACTAACCAGATTAGATAAACCGTTAGTTTCAAGTTAGGATTGTTATCTTATTTTTCGAACACTTAGTCAACCGCAATTTTTACTACCTTGAACTATTAAGGGTGTAGAATAATACCCTAAATTTGGCAAAAATGTTTACATTATACCTTGACTCAAACGTGTGATAAACATGTGAATGAGTTCAGTTAAATATTTAAATGAAAGAATTAAACAGTTAACTGTTTAAAAAAAGAAACTTTTACATTTTTAAAATCCAAATTGTCGGTTCATGTATCACTACTCGAATAAAATTTGTACCCAAAATTGGAGTTATGTATTTCTCTCTCGCTCTTATCAATTACATTTATATAATTTCTTCTAATATAACTTTAAGGGCTAAACACAAATCATTTAAGTGTCTTGTTCGAGTGGTTGTTCGTAGTAAACTCCATTCACATCATAATATTTAAACCCCAAGCTCCTCAACTCCGTAGTAAAGGACCACATACATACCCAATTTCGCTCTTTCTCCATATAAATGTAATCGAAATCCCTACAATCAGTCAAATGTCCCCTCACGAGAACACCTCTATAGTATAAAGTAAATATCACTACCGAATCATCATTTCTCCTACAAAATGAAATCATGGTGACAATTAAACAATGGTTTTTAAACTTGCGTAATACCAAATTACAACAAGAGGAATTGAATAAATATTATAAGATTAAAAACCCTCGTAGACTATCGTAAAATATTCATAGCGATGAAATTTAAGAAAAAAAAGTACAAGTAATCGTAATTAATCATACCCTTTATAAACAATTGCATAAGAGAATTAGTTTTTTTTTATAGAATCGAACATACATTTCTCGATTTTAAATTTTGTTTCTACCCGATCGTGTTGGCCGGGATACCCTCCGAACATGGATTTTGGTGTAATTGAGTTTAACCTGATTAATATAAGTGATAAAGTAATGATCTATTTTCCTTGGTAAATAATTTAACAAACTTTGTCATATGTTTATCACATCACTAAGTCAAAATATAATATAAACCATTTTACCAAATTCAAGATACTATCATAAAGTATTTCCTTCCGTTAATTATTTAACACACTTTGTCATATGTTTAATTATCTATACTATCATAAAGTATTTCATGGGTTCATACTATTTTAAAATCCATTGTTACAAAGTAAACTGAAGGAGCCCTTTTAAAGAGAGAAAAAAAAAAAAATCTAATATCTACTATCAGAAAAAGTAAGAAGCCCATTTGTTATCACCCGGTCCAATTAAACAAATCTATGTGTGTGTTGAATTCTGCCATTACTATTTAGAAAACAAGTAATAGACGATATTTTAGATCACTTCCAAAAGTTTTGTGTGTCGATGAGGAGAACATTAAATTCAAAATTAGTTTAATATGCTATGTTTATTCAGATAAATAAGTCGTTTAAGCATTTAGTGAAAATCGAACCTTAGATCTCCCACATGTTATCGAATTTCATATTCCTCAACAAACCAACTCCCGGGGACATATCTATGTTTTTTACTCTACTTGGTAAATGTTACTCTACCTATCGAGTAAACAAATCAAAAAGTTATAACTTATTAGAGAATAATTCTACTAGATATTACGTAATGTTACCCCAAATACATATCTATGTATCTATCGCGGCCTAAATTAGTAGTCTGGTGTTTCCGATTTATTACCATTCGATTATATGATATGAAACTGAATCGAAACTTAACATGTCGATTATCAATCAATCAACTTGATTTGATTTATCAAACATTATAAAAGCTGATTGTAATGTTTGAAAAACAAATTAATGGTCTTTTCATGATATTGATATATGTTCAAATTTGATAATTTAGATAATAATTGGAGGAGTGGGGAATGAGCTTGCAAAGCTTTACAGGCTGTTTGAGCTAACAAGTTAAGCATCTTCACGTATGCATACCTTCGTGTTGAACCATATCTGTCTATATAACTAAAAGAGGATAATTTAGAGCTTATGTGACATTGACGTTTATTTGACATGTCATCTTTTTGCTTAGGTGTCAGGTTTTCCCCTTCCTTGGTCTTTTGTGATGTCATGTGGCGTCGGTTTTATGTTGGAATATTAACTATGGCGTCGGTTTTATTACAAACTTAATCATGAAGTCGATTTTTGTTGTAAGACATTAATTTATAGTTTGAAAACTTTTTAAATTGTTTTTTTTTAAATTTGTTATTATCAATGCTTTATTTTATTAAGTAAGGTAATATTCTATTTTTTTAATTTTTATTTGATTTAATCTTTATGCGTGTCTATGGTTATTAGTTAGTGTTATATACCATTATACCTATTTTTAACTAATTAAATGATTTGTTGTTTTTTGAGTTAAAAAGTTATATCTATAATTTTTTTAATGTCATATTATATTATACTACTATAGTTATTTTTAACTAATTAAATGGTTTGCTGTATTTTAAGTTAAAAAGATTATATCTATAATTTTTTTTAATGTAATATTAAATTTTATTTATAATAACTTGGAAATGAAATAATTAATAAAAATTTTCATCGGTCGTGTGATACACGGGATTAATCTAATATTGCATATACAAAATTCTCTTTACATGTCTTGACATGATTGTATTTATGAGTTAATTTTCTATTCAAGTAGAGTTTCGGGGAGTTTGAATGTTCGATGTGATAGTGTAGTTTGTTTGACTATCAAAAGAAACTGAAATTAACAACGCACTTAGCAACAATATTAAAAATCCGTTGCTATCGCGGATAAGGAAATAAATGACTTTCCCTTTCAATACGATCATTTGGATTTATTTATTTCGTTGTGTATGAGGTGGTCTTTGTTTTAACTTTTACCGTATTTCTGGACCCATTAACTTAATCATTTGGTTTAACTTATTTTTAGAAGTCTACTTTTCCAGCTTTTCTTTCAATTTTTGTGATTAATTACTGTGTTAACTCATAAGCCAAGGCCAAGAAAATGGTTGTTATAAAGTTAACCAAACAACATAAGCTAAGGAGTTGGTCTAATGGTAGTTTAAAATTTTGATAAACTCTAACCATATGTGAGAATATAAGGAGACTAAAATTCGAGTCTCACAAGCTGTAATACTTATACTGGCATTACCGGCTCACAGTGCCGTTTCAAACTTGTTTGGGGCACGGAACTAAATAAAAAAGTGGGGGACCTAATAATATTTTCAAATAACTTTAATTTTTTTGAGTTCCACATTATCCAATGAATTTAATTTTTTTGAATTATATAAAAAACCAAAAATATTTTCAAAGGTTGTTATTTGCTCAAATCTAGCTTCCAATAAAGTAATAGCCTTATCAACAACAACCAAAAAAATACTCAACTCTAAAAGCTTTTTCAGGTGATTCAAATTCATGTTCATCTTCATTATTAATTTCATCAAATTGTCTTTTTCTAGTAACTCAACGTTTTTTGGAAATATTTTCTAGTATAAGCAGCATAAATAAAATGTCTAGATATATTATCTTTAGGTTAATCGAAATTTGATTTTCTTATAGGCCGTTTTTCAATTAAAATATCTCTTAATTTATCATCAAGATATTCCCAATTTATAGGATCATAAATATCTAAAGGCGTAACAAATTGCTCATTTTTATTTTCATTATCATGTGTGACATTATCATCTTCATGATTGTTATTCTCATTTTCAATATCAACATCTTCGTGTGTGACACTTTCATCTTCATTCTTGTTAATTTCATCATATAGTGACATTTTCATGTGTAACATTGACGATTTCATTTGCTGCATTTTCTTGTTCATTTAAAACACTAGAACTAGAAGAGCCTAGGTTTTTTATAAACTTATTCATAGATCCTTTTTGTTTTTCTATAAATTGTTCAATTTTCTGTTTTTTTTCCTTCCTTTTTTCATGTTCAGACATATATTTTCTAGGCATCATTTCATTAATTATTACTAAACAGAAGTGAGAGGTGGGAGGGAAAAAAGTCAGACCTGAGACCTGCTATGAAGAAGCCGATCAGTGACAGACAACAAGCAACAAGCCAACAACCTTTGTTTTTCAGCAAGACAACAACTCTCACTCAATCTTGAATCAAAAACAGAAAAACTCTTCTACTTTTTGCGGTGAATCTGCAAATCTAGAATCATAAACAATCAAGCAACAAAACAAAATAATCAGCCCAGACAACAAATAATCCTTATTATATCTCATATAAACAAGAAAAAAAAAAGATCACAGAAAATAAACATACTCAAGAATCGAGTTCTTTGCTTGGTCAATCAGATTTCAGAATCAATTACAGAAATCGATTGCTTGGTGGCTTGGTGGCTTGAATGGTGCCTTGGTATCGAGCAATGTTTATGGCGTGTTAATGGTATCGAGCCGAGCAGAGGGAGTTAGGGAGAGTGAAATCAAATTTCAGAATCGAGCATGAGGGGAATAAATTTTGAATCGAAAATAAGAATTAAATCAGAATTCACTGGCCGTTTGAGATGATTATGAGTAATTATTGCTAATTGTGATTTTGGGACTTGGTGAAATTGTTTGGGCGTTTGGCATGCCCGATGAGGCGATAATGCAGTTGACAACCTCCGAATTTAATGCCTAGAACTAGAACAATCCGATCGGTTTTATGCTTCAATTTTTTTTGGGCTTTTTTTTTTACCAATTTTTTTTGGGCTTTTTCTTTTACCAATTTTTTTAGGCCTTTTTTTTATACCAAATTTTCTTAGACCTTTTCTTTTACCAAATCTGTTTTGGGTCTTTTCTTATATCAAAACTTTTTTGAGCCTCAAAACTAACTAAATATAGAAGCTATATAAAGGAGACATACAAATTTAGGGGCCCGAAGCGGTCGACCACCTCACATATGTCCACGTTACGGCCCTGCCGGCTCAAATGATTTATTACTCAAAAACAATTATCTAAAATAAGCATCTCGAAAATGAATTTACCACCTTTACTCAAATTTATCATTTTAAACAAAAAGCAATAATAAATTGAAAATACATGTAGTATAAGGGACAATTACCCTTTGGCCAACCTCATATGAGAAAGGAACATAACCAAAAAGAACAAAAAAAGATTGAAACAAGAGTCTAATTTCTAAAGCAAAGATGATGAAGTGGGTAGAGGGACCTATCAACCATGCTCTCAATTGCCTTCCTTCATAATTACTCCCCCACTTTAACTAACTACATTTTTCATTTATTTTATAGAAACTTTTTAGGTTAACGTACTTTGAACTTTTAAAAAGACAAATTACCCGAAATTGCCTCTTACTTGATGTCTATCCAAGAAACTAACAATCTTATGCCCTACCTCAATATAGTGGTTTTCATTTTGTTTATATTGGTTTCAAGCAGAAACGAACGAACATAAATAAACAAATATTTTCCGTCTTAAGGGTATGAAATCTTCATGTTCGGGTTTGATCATAGGAAACCTGTGCAAATATATAATGAAAAGAGTTAATGTTACGACACTTATCATCTTAACGCATATATAATAGATTATTGCATCTTAACATATAATAATAAATTAGAGCAAAAACAATTTCTTTTTCACTTCTCTAAACAATGGTTTTAAGCCAAAAAGATTACATAATCAAGAGATTGAAGTTTTATTTTCGAATATGATCCTTAATTTGGATTAACGAATACTTTCTATATCACTCAATAAACAACAAATTAAATTTTGAAAAAATACAAATCTATGGTTATACAAATTTACTCTTTATTAGTGAAGATTATATGGTAGTTAATGATCAGACGTGTGTTATACACATATGCATGTATCTAATAAGAAAGTGCAAGCAAGTTGATGATATGATTAGATCATAAAACAAAAGCTCGTGGCCATCATTAAACCTTTCCACTTTTATCTCACTTTTCTTTCACTCTTTTTTCTTGTGCCACTATTTAAAGTTTTAAATAGTGTCAAAATAAGATAAATTAAAGTCTAAAGGCTAAAATGAGAGATATCAATTTCGATCGGAAAAGAATTTTATGACTCAAGAAAACTAGTCATAAAAAAGGCTATATGGTATAAAGTAATTCACTTGTGAAGTTTTCATTTTATATTTGTTGCAGAGTATGTATTTAAATTATTTATTAATGATTAATCTTGTGTATGTAAATATGTGTCAAATCAAATTATATAGTTAAAAGCGTTGTTTAATTATTTTTAAACGCCTTTTTTGAATACCCCTTTTCGTTAAAGAACTCATACAAATAGCCTCTCAAACAGCTTGTACAATATCTACAACCAAGAAGAAGGTGTAAAGCAAATAAACACACAAGTTTAGAGAGAGAAAAATGGTTAGAAGAGAAGGGAAAGGACCTCCTTCAAGAGATCTTTTGGTATGTTTTCCTGGAAGAGCACATCTTGCATTGATGCCAAAGCCGGTTTCTAGCCCTCGTCGAAACCTCCATCGTCACTACCATAACCATCTTCGAAAGTCTATGAGAGGTGGTAGTACCCATGCAAGTCCATATCTACTTACAGGATCGAAGGAGATGGGCTCTGACAACTTGTCCGAGCCCACCTCTCCAAAAGTAACTTGTGCCGGTCAGATCAAGGTTCGACCTAGCACAAGATCATGCAAGAATTGGCAAACTGTCATGGACGAGATTGAGAAGCTTCATAATGATAGAAAGAAAAAGCCTGCTTGGGTAGAAGCATTAGGGTTCAAAAAAGAAGTCATGCATTTTTTAAGTTGCCTAAGAAGGATTAAGTTCGATTTTCATTGTTTAGGAACGTTTCCTCGTGTAGATATCACCTCCGATGACGAAGATGAAGATGAAGATAAAGATAACAATGATAAAGAACTCAAGCAACATCAAGATCAAGATCATGGTAACGATGAAGAAGTTTCGTCACAAACTGTATTTTCCAAATGGTTTATGGTGCTACAAGAGAATCAAGAATGTGAGGTGTTTCAGAAAGATGAGAAACATTTAAAATCAAAAGAATTAGAGGATCAACCATGTTTGCCACCTACAAATGCTCTCCTGCTTATGCGATGTCGTTCTGCTCCTGCTAAAAGTTGGATGGAGGAGAAAGAAGAAGAAGAACGAGAACGGGAACAAGAAGATGATCAACGTGATGATGAGCATGATTATGATCAAGGTAAAGAAGAAGAACATGTCGATATAGACGAGAAATTGGAGGAGAAAGAAACTAAAAGAAAGAGTTTGATGGAATTGATGAAAACTGAAAATGATTTCTACAAATTATCAATTGATATTGCAAAGGAAACATGGGTTATTGGTGGAATTCACAAAGATCCATTCTCAAGAAGTAGAAGTTGGAAAAGATGATCAAATTTCATCACCAACCTTTGTTTCTTTTTTTATTTTTTTTTTATTTTTCTTAAGAGAGTTTCGTAAGTATTTTGTATATAACATGTCGAAAATAATTGTTATATCATGTTTACAAGGAATTAGAAACCGTTTTGATTGTTTTAATCATGTTTTTCATAAAATAACGCTATGATTTCCTTACTTTATTCGTTTAACAATGTGACATGACATTCTTCTCTAATCGATATTGATTCATGACGGTTGCATCAGAATAATTAAACATGTACTCATGTAGTAAATAACAAATTATGTATATTATTGTCATTATGGTTTTGTGTTTAACAAAAAACAAAAAATTTACAATAAACTTACAACTAATTTAAATTTGTTTCTATCAGTCAACGTACATCAAGATCGACGATTATAACCTCTCAATTTAACGCTTCGTTAACATGGTCACACACATTTGATATGCAATGACTTAGATTACGATCTTTCGATTGATCGAAAACAGCGATATAGCGATATACCAAAAATTTATTGGTTATGAACATAAAATGATAATACATAGAATTGATTAAGCATATGGTGGCTACCCCAGTGTCCACTTTTATGATTTGCTTAGTTGTATAAATGGGTTGGAAAAACAAGATAAAAAGTAGACTTCAATTATTTATGAATTCAATTTAAGAGCATTCATGCATATTTGTCTTTAGCTTTTAACAAAGATTGGAATTGTTTTAAAAAATGTAACTAGAAAATGGTTAGCTAGTTGTGATATCTGCAAAATTAATATTTTTATTATTATTATAATGATAAGGAAAAAGTAATTTAGAAAAAAAAAGGGTGCAAAATTGGAAAGTGGTCTTATGCTACCTAATTTTCATTTATAGTTTATAAGGTTTATAGTTATGTCAAACGTTTATGTGATGTCAAAACAAAACATAGTTGGTTCCTAAACAAAATGAAATAGTTACATGTCTTCTTCTTTTTCTATCGTTATCTCATTTGATTCGAAATAAGATATAATTTTAATCATTTTACCTTAATCATATCTATTGAAGTCAATGTTCTTTATGAAACTATTCAATGTTCTTTAATCATAAGTTAAAAGAGGAGTTATTTTCTGTTAGAAAACATATATAATTAATCGATAGTTATTTAAATAGTAAATTAATATTTCCTCTGTCCTATTATGCATGTTTGACTTTTTAAAATATTTTTATTTGTGTTATATATTACTTGATGAAGATTATACCAATAAAAATTACATGTAAAACGCAATTCATTCATATATTATGCATCAACTAATATATAACACAAACAAAAATATTTAAAATTAAAGTTAAAAAATATAGATTTTAAAAAGTTAAATTAGACAATAATAATAAAACAGAAAGAATATAAGGTTTGGCTTTTCAACTAATTAGATTCATAATTATATAAGTAGACAAATTACTTTCAAATAAATGATCCTCCAAATTTCAACCATTTTGAAGGTACGCTATTTTCTCATTTGCATAAAAGAAATTTGAAACAAACACAAAATCTCTATTATTCAATGATTGATCGGTGATTTTGCTAATAAAAACTCTTTATGAAACAAATTGGATAATTAGAATTAGTGTTATACTCGTTCGTTGTTCATATATATATATTTTCAAATGATATGCTTAAGTTTTCTATTTTGATTAATAACAGGAGTAAATTGCATGAAAATGAAATAAAAAAGTTTACTTGTTTTGATATTATATGTATCAAACTTTCAAAACTTCTATAGTGTGTATTCAACTTTTTTTTTTTATAAATAATGTAATGAACCGGATTTTTGCTGACGTGTAACCGGTTTTATTAATAAAAATTTTGCAAAAACAAAAACGATTAATACATTATTAGTAAAAATATAAGAGTTAAATACAAACAATAGATTTATTTATAATTGGATACACACAACAGGAAAACGGAAATTTGTTATATTTTAATTCACTTAACCCTAATAACATTGCCAATCTAAAATAATAAATATAGCATATATTGTTTCCATGTAGTATCCATTAACTAAATGCAAAATTGAAGACCTACGACTCACATATGTTATAATAAATATAAAAATTCACTTGACGATAAGCTATAATGAAACGTAAAACTGAATTGAACTGCTTAAAACATACTTCTTAGGCTGCGCTAAGGATGTGTTTGGTTTTAAGGTTATATTTGTTTGGTTGAGAGGTTTTGTTTTTGTTGGAGCATACAAGTGTGATGGTGAAGCTTTCAAAGATCTGAGTCATAGTGTAGAGTATTAGACTTTTAGTTCGGGTGAACATCGTTAATCACCCGAACTAAATAATAAAGTGTAATCTCAAGAAGACTTTAGGTCGGGTGAACTAACTCTTCACCATAGTTAAGTTCAAGTTCACCCGAACTAAAGTTAACTGAGTTGTAATTTAATAGTTCACCCGAAGTGTTTTTAAATAAACATAACGGTGTTTGTAATGTAATAGTTAGGTAGAATAGCCTATAAATAGTGGCGAAAGCAATGCAGAAAGTGTGAGTTTGAAAGATCATTTCCTGTAACTAACTTTCCCGCCAATTAAAGGCTTTGAAATAAACTTTATCAATTCGTTGAATCCTTGTTCTTATTATGTTTAGCTTTGATCAATAACTTGTTATTCCGCGACTAGTTATTGAATCCTTACATAGATTGTGTGAGCTTTGAGGATTTCAAGACCTGGCAATTGGTATCAGAGCTGGAAATCAAATCCAATTTGATTCAACTTAAGCTACAGTCAAAGTGTTTGGAATAGCTTTAAGGATTAGAGCATTAAGATCAACGGGTCTGTCATAATTTTAGAAGTTTGAATTTTGGCGGTAAGAGTTATTTTTGAGGAATTTTAATTGATTAATTAATTTCAAGTGATTTTGTTTGTTAAGGAGTATAGCTAAGGTGTGATTGATAAGTTTTCTGAAAATTTGATTGAATTAGCATCAGTTTGGTATTTTTTTTGTTCATCAGACTTAAAAAGTGATCATCCGAGTTAAAACCGTTCATCATGTTTGTAAGTCCAATGAATGTTCCGGCGGTGAATTATGACAATGAAACTGGATCTGGTGGTAGACCTCCGAAAATCTTACATGTTCAAGACTTCATGATGTGGAAGCTAAGGTTTAAAGCATTTGTGTACTATAGTGATTGACAGATTTGGAGTTCAATTGTCAATGGACCTCATAGACCAATGATTCAGAAGAATAGAGGAACTGGAATGATTGATGTTGATCCAGATAGGTGCACAGAAGCTGATAATAAGCTAACTGACAGGGATTTCAGGCACTAGGAGCATTCATACTTGCTTTGCCAACTGAGATCTACAATAATTTCAAGGATTGTGTCTCTGCAAAGGAGTTAATGGATGCTATGGAGTTGAGGTATGAAGGAAGTCTGGAATTGAAGGAGAGTAAGAGGGATATGCTGAAGAAATTATATGAAGCTTTTGATCATGTTAGGGGTGAGAATCTGTCTGAGCAGATTAGTAAGTATACTTTGTTGGTGAGTGACTTGAAGAGTGTTGGGGTGGTGATGAAAGACAGTGACATTTGCAAGTAGCTTTTGGGGTCACTACCATTAAAATTATGCTCAGGTTATGATCATTAAGAGGACATCAAATCTGAATGTTATGACTCTAGTGGAGCTGATTGGAATACTGCAATCCTATGAAGTGGACATGCAAATAGATGAGAAGAAACAAACTTTGAACTCATATGGATGTGCTTTGAAGGCTCAAGCTCCTATGAATCCACCTTATTACTCAAGTCAAGCTCAGTCTCAATCTTAGTTATATGCAAGGTATCCTTCAGGAAGCTATCATTCTGGAAACTGTTGTCCACCAAGTCAAGTATATGTTGGTTACAAATCAAGTGTATACAGTGGTTTTTCTAGTCAGAACAATGAAGCTAGCATGCATCACACACCATCTGCAAACTCAGGAGCATCTGGAATGGGAGATAAGGAGGTTCTCTACAAGCATTTGTGGCCAGCTATGAAGCCTTTGTTGCTGTAAGCTTGAATCAAGCAGAGCTTGCAATAGAAGACCTGGAACAACTCCATCCAGATGATTTAGAAGAAATTTACGTCAAGAGGCAGATGGCAATGGTAAGTGTGAGGGCTAACAGGTTTTTCAAAAGGAGTGGGAGAAACAACTTTAGGAAGGATACTGGTGATAAGATAGGGTTTGATAAATCTAAGGTGAAATGTTTCAATTATGAAGATTAAGGGTATTTTGAAAGGGACTGCAGATCCCCAAGGAGGATGAACAACAACAACAGTTACCAGAGAAACAGTCATTAAGCTAGAGATGAACAGAAAAAGCTGACTGGAACTGAGATGAAGAGTGGAAAAGATTAGGGGAGTGCAAGTGGGAAGGCTCTAATCACATTTGGTTAGTGGGATGAAGTTCATGAAGATGACTTCAAGAACAAGCCAGTTTTTGCACTTATGAGTAAAATTACTTCTGTCACCACTGATGAGGTACTTTTTAACACATGTACTCTTACTTGTTTAAACATTGTGAAATATACGAGAGAACATAATTTGAGCTTAATAAAAGAAATTGATTTAATAAAATTTCATCAAAGAGAATTTTTAAAAGCTGAAAAAGCTTATAAGGAAATAATTGATTATTTGATGAATGATGTTGATGTTTATAAGGAAAAACTGGGAAGGTTGGAAACTCAACATGAAAACCTGTTTGAACGATTTCAAAAAGTGACAAATGAATTTAAAGAGTCAAAAATTCATGTTGAGAAGTTCAATTTGTCTTCAAAAACTTTGAATGGAATTATAGAACATCAATTGGTGCATAAAGCAAAGGCGGGTATTGGATTCAATGCAGTACCTCCTCCATTCAATGATAATTACTCAGTTAAGCCTGAATCTACATCTTTTTAGAGTGGTTTATTAGTTGAAAACTGTTTTGATGATTCTTCTGCTTTTAATGATAAATTAGAATTGAATGAAACTTGCTCTTCTGTGAATAACTTGGTTAATTTGCATGCTTTTCCTAGTTTAAATAAAGTTTTTAATTATGTAGCAGGTCAAAAATTAGAGAGTTCAAGTATTCAGGAAGATGTTTGAGAAGAAAATCATGTTGAATTTTGTAATAGTGTAGAAATAATAGAAATTGAAGAAGAATTTGTTGCACATGTGCATGATTGTCAACATGACAAATGTTACTTGTTTCATGATTAACATTTGTCAAAATTATCTGTTAAGGAATTGATCTTAAATGAAGTTGTTTCGAATGATTTTGTGCCTGATTGTGTGAATGATTATGTAGCTGCATGTATGAATGATTATGTGATTGAATGTGAAATTGTTAAACAACAAAAATTCAAGACTGGGAAGTCAAAGAGAAAACAAAAGTGTATGACATGCAAAAATAAACACAAATTAGAAGAATGTTGGATGAAATCTAAAGCAAAATGTGTTTCTGAATGGGTGTCAAAATCTAAAAATTTGAAATTTGGTAAAATTAATTTTGCAATGTGCATAATTAATTCTGCAAAGTCAAAGAATGTGAATGTGATGAAATTTGGTAGAATTAATCCTGAACTGTTAAATGATTTGAAATTACCAAAGTTAAAATATTCCGTATCCGAGTTAAAAAGCTTGAAAAATGATGGTAATATGATTAAATCGGGAGAAATGAAAATTAAATCTGGTAAACATATTTTCAAGAATAATTCTGGTGAACAAAATTTTAATTCGGATAAACAAATGTTTAAGTCGGGTACAATTTTGAATTCACAATTTAACTCGGGTGTAGATAACTTTAATTTGGTTGATGAAAAATTTAATTCGGATTATACACCTTGAATTCCTGAGAGAAAAATGTATGATCATTTCATGTTTAACAAATTTAAAAAGATTGCATTCCAAGTTTACAAAAACTTGGGTTCCAAAATCTTATTGAACAATGATCTGTGCAGGGGCAATCCACTAGTTCAGAAGACAATATATGAGCGGTGGATAGTGGTTTCTCAAGACATATGACTGTGAATATAAAGTTGCTTCAGGATTTCATTGCATTTATGGGTGGAAATGTGTCTTTTGGTGGAGATATGGGAGGCATAATCATAGGACAAGGAAAGGTGACTAATGGGCCTTTAACTCTGGAGCAGGTCAATTTTGTGAAAGAACTAAACTATAACTTGCTTTCAGTGTCTCGGGTATGTGACAATGATTACACCACAACTTTCACAAAAGATTTTTTCTACATTCTTAAACGTAAATATGTCATACCAGATTACATGATTTATTTGAAAACACCAAGATGTGAAGACATGTATATTTTAGATATGAACAATGTACAATCAACTGAATCTTCAAACTGTTTCATATCTAAAACTACTAAAAAAGAGTCAGATTTATGGCATTGAAGGCTTTGTCATGTCAACCTTAAAAGCATGAACAAACTGGTCACGGATAATCTAGTTTCTGGATTACCTATAAAGAATTTTCAATTACTTGACCATTTTATTTCATGTGTTAAAGGAAAACAGTATAAATCAAGTTTTAAACTTAAGACTCAAAATTCAGTAGATATCGTCCTTCACCTTCTACACATGGATCTATTTGGTCTAGTCAGTTTGAAGAGTCTTGGCATGAAATCTTATTGTTTAGTTATCATTGTTGACTACTCAATATTTTCATGGGTCTTCTTCCTTTCTCATAAGAGTGAGACATGTGAAATTATTAAAGACTTTGTTACTCAAATTGAAAACTTTTGTGATAAAAAGGTAAAAGTCATCAGATGTGATAATGGCACAGAGTTTAAGAATACCACCATGAATGATTTTTGTGCAGTTAAGGGCATTTCTAGACAATATAGTTCAACTAGATCACCTCAATAAAATGGAGTTGCAGAGAGGAAAAATAGAACATTAATTGAGGGAGCTAGGGCCATGTTATGTGCATCTTCATTACTTGTTACATTTTGGGCAGAAGCTGTGAATACCATGTGTCATGTGAACAATAGGATTCATATAGTTAAGAGCTTAGGCAAAACTTCATATGAATTGTTTTCAGGGAGAAAGCCTTTTATAGGATTCTTCAAAGCTTTTGGCTGTCAATGTTCTATCTTAAACACCAAAGACCACCTAGGAAAATTTTATCCTAAAATTGATGATGGTTACTTTCTTGGTTATTCTAGTGTTTCTAAATCTTATAGGATTTATAACAGAAGAACTAGAACCATGGAAGAATCCATTAATGTGATATTCAATGAATATACACCCAATGTTAAGAAAAAAGGTGTTGAATGGTTGTTTGATTTAGATACATTTGTGAATTCCTTTAACGGTTCATGTCAGGTTGTTTCAGAAGAGGTGCAGGTATCAATAGGGGATGTGCAAATGTTGAGGACATTAATGATTTTGAATTTGGAAATCCAGCAAATGCAAGTGCAAGCCCTCCCACATTAGATCATGATCCCACCAGTTCATCAGAGGCTACAACAATTGTGAGTGAAGATACTTCAGAGAGTAAAACTGAAGCAACCATTCTTCAAGAAGAATACATTCCAGTAAACTCTGAAGAGCAAGACAATGTTGGACAATCTCAAGAACTGCATTCTGGTGTAAATCATGTTAATTCGGGTGCACTACATTCTACTGAAGATATCTCTGGTGCACAAGCTGATAATGAAGTTAACTCGGGTGATCCACATTTTATTTCGGGTAGTCAAGACCAAGGTGAAAATAAGTCGGGTGGTTCACAAGTTAACTCGGGTGCACAAATGGAGATTGAAGAAAACTCGGGTGAAGTTCAGAATAACTCTAGTGTAGAAGATGAAATTATAAACAATTCTGGTGCATCACAATTCACCTCTGGTGTAGAAACTTAAGCTCATTCTACTGAACCAAGCCATGAACAACCCAGTGAAAAACTTCTGAATCTCTATTCTTTGATGATATTGTCCCTAATCAAACAAATCTTTCTACTAATATTACTGAGGAAATACATTCATTTTTAAAATTTCGCAAGACTCATCCTCTAAGTAATATTATAGGAAATTTGTATGATGGGGTCAAGACTAGAAGTAGTACTGGTTTAGCTAATTTGTGCTTGTTTTCTTGCTTTCTGTACCAACTTGAGCCTAAGAATGTAGATATTGCATTGACTATTAATAGTTGGGTAGAAGCTATGCAAGAGGTGCTTTTGCAGTTTAAGGTTTAGGAGGTAGGAACTTTAGTTAAGAGACCAGTTGATGTGAATATGTTAGGTGTGAAATGGATATTTAAGGTGAAAAGGGATGATAGGGGAATTATAGTGAGGAATAAGGCAAGACTTGTGGTTAAATGATATACTCAAGAAGAGGGTATAGATTATGATGATGTCTTTGCCCCAGTTGCTAGGATAGAGGCTATTAGATTGTTTATAGCTTATATTTCCTATAAGAACTTTAAGGTTTATCAAATGGATGTTAAATCAGCCTTTTTGTATGGAGTTCTTGAGGAGACAATATATGTTAGTCAGCCTCCTGGTTTCTTGGATCCTCAATTCCCTGATCATGTAGTCAAATTAGACAAAGCTTTGTATGGTTTACATCAAGCTCCTAGAGCTTGGTATGATACATTGTCCAAATATTTGATTATACCTTAGAGGGACTATTGATAAGACCTTATTTATTAAGATAGTCGGCCAGGAATCTGTGTTTGTTCAGATATATGTTGATGATATCATTTTTGGCTCAACTAATGATGCATTGTGTAAAGAATTTTAATCAGTTATGCATTCCAAATTTCAGATGAGCTCTATGGGTGAGATGTCTTTCTTCGTAGGACTACAGGTTAAGCAGTTGGATAATGGCATTTTTATCAATCAGTCTAAGTATGTCAAGGATATGTTAGTTAAGTTTGGATATACTTATTGTAAATCTGCTTCCACTCCTGTTGACACTAGGGCTAAATTGCATCCTTATTTAGATGGTGAGAGTGTTGGCCAACATTTATATAGGTATATGATAGGCTCTTTGATGTATCTTACTAGTAGTAGACTTGATATTATGTTTGGAGTTTGTCTTTGTGCTAGGTTTCAGGCTGCTCCTAAGGTTTCTCATTTAGTTGTTGTTAATAGAATCTTTAGATATCTTAAGGGACAACCTTCTCTAGGCCTTTGGTATCCTAAGAATTCTAGCTTTAACTTTTATGCCTACATTGACAATAATTATGGAGATTGCAACTTAAATAGGAAATCTACTACAGGGGGATGCTAGTTTTTAGGAAATAGGCTAGTATCCTGGAAATGCATGAAAAGACCTCTGTTTCTCAGTCTTCTGCTGAAGCAGAATAAATTGTTGCTGGCTCTTGTACTTCTCAGGTTTTATGGATTCAGAATCAGATGCTAGACTATGGCCTTAACTTTATGAATACTCCTATTCACATAGACAACACTGCTGCCATGTTCATAACTAAGAATCCTATGCAACATTCAAAGACAAAATATTGAGATTAGACACCACTTCATAAGAGACTGCTTTGAAAAACATTTGATTCACTTGGTTAAGATTTATACAGATCTCCAATTAGCAGACTTTTCACCAAGGCATTTGATGTATCAAGATTTAGTTTTCTTGTTCAGGCTATTGGTATAATGAATCTTGATTGAGTGTTTCTTCAAATTATTTTTGTACATATCTTTTTGCATTTTTTTTCTTTTTATTTCAAAATACAAAAGAGGGGGAGAAAAAGGGAAAAATACAAAAATATTTTAAGTCTGGTTATTTTTCTTTAAATCTAGTAGTTTGTTTTTTAAGTCTGGTAGTCTTTCTTTTAAGTCTGGTAGTCTTTCTTTTAAGTCTCGTAGTATGTTTTTTTTAAGTCTGGTAGTCTTTCTTTTAAGTCTGGTAGTATGTTTTTTTTTTAAGTCTGGTAGTATTTTGTTTAAGCCTGGTAGTTTTTGTTTTAAGTTTGGTACAGAAAAAAAATCCAAAAATATGTGTTTTCTGTTTGTATAGATAAAAACCAAAAATATGTGATTTCAGTATGTGAAGATAAAACACAAAAAAAATTCTTTTCTATTCTATTTCTTAAGTTTTTGAGTCATTTTTCAAGAAAATCAAATTCAAAATATAAAAAACCAAAAACCAAAAACTGTATAAAATTTGAAAATGTTTCAGTAAAAACAATTTCTAAGAAATGAGTCATAAACATAAATTCCAACATAATTTAACATAGTCAGTATTTAAAGAATTTCTTGATACCCAATTTTGTATTTTGAAATTTTTAGCAATCTGTGGTTTATTCACTGCATAACGTCTTTAAAATGGATAACTTTCAAATGGGAATTCACTGATTGTCAAGTAGAAAAAAAAAATATATATATATTCTGTAAATAAGGGCATTTAAATCTATTCATCATAAAAACTATAAAGTTTTATAGTGATTTTGAATAATTTATTGACTTTGAGATCCTTGATGCTAACTTGATAAACGGCAGAGTCAAATGAATAAGTCCAAATTCTTTAATAAACTAATCTATTGTCCTCTAAGATCTTTGATGCTAACTTGATAAACGGCAGAGACAGGGGAAGGAGTTGAACAATAGTACTAAGTCTAATTTTGAACAATAAAAACATACATTTAATTAAAAATATCTTGAGAGAAAAAATAGTTTATAAGGTTGAGAAATCATATTCTGGAGACTCTCAATAAAGATTGAAGATTAATCATGTGTTCATACAAATTCATTGATTAAATTGTGTCATAGTGTGTCATAAAACTACTATGTTTTAATGACAATAAGATATATATGCCTTATTTAAGTAAAATATTAATTTAATTTATTTCTACTTGACAAGAATTGAATAAGTTTGATTGTTTATCATGTCCTTTTAAATTATTAAAACATGCAGTGTATGAATATTTGACATAATATGAACTCTAATAAAAATACAGGTTTTTGCATTTTACAAAACATTTCATTTTTGTTGAAAATTTGCTCTTATTAACTAATTTATGAAGTCCTGGAATATAAGTTTTTGATCTTTAAATTGAAATTTTGGTTTATAAACTATTTGAAAATTAACTGATCGTATTGAAATGATCCAGTTTTGGTGTTAAGAATATAACTTAGACAGTTTTAAAGAGTTAATTTTGATTTAATTTAATTCGGGAATTATATTTTAAGTCGGGTATTATTTTGATTTATGTCGGGTAATATTTCTATTTCGGGTATTAGAGTTGACTTTTTTGACCATATGTTTAAGTGGGGTCATTTAATTTTTAAGTCGGGTCTTTAAAAATTTTAAGTCGGATATTTGTATTTTTAGGTCGGGTTAAAATTGTTATTTTATTTTAACTCTAGGATACTATTCCTTAAGTCGGGTGACTTTTGGTGGGAAATTAAATATTATATATTCCCTAATTTATTTTTAATACTTTTAATTTTACATAATCATTTTAATTCTTGCAATTTGCATCTCTTATCCGGATCAAAATTGTTAATCTAAATAAAAGTTTTCATTCTTTATTCTCTCTAGTGATTCCTCTTAGAGCTATTTCATAGATTCTTAGAGCTTCTAAGTTAGTTGTTGAGCGTTTTTCAGTTATTTGTATTGTTTTTCCCTTGTTTTCTGATTTTATTAAGTTTTTCAGTTTTTATTATATTTTGAATCTGTTTTTATTCTTATATTATGAATACTGATGTTAAATGACTAATTTCATATGGATTTTCCTCATAAACCCAAGCATAATGTTGCAGGATTCCTTGATATGGGTCATTATGAGATTGATGAGGATTGGAGGTTGATTTTGGGTTTCTTGATAAACTCAAACTTAAGGTTTGCCATCTCAGAGAGTCCAATCCTATACATAGATATGCTTTAGGAATTTTGGCAGCATGCTAGGTTTGGTATTATCAATGGTGTAAGGACAGTGTCTTCAACTGTTCAAATGGAAGAAGTGATAATTACTGAGGATGTTATAAGGAGAGTCCTGCAGTTGGATGATGTTGGGGGTATAGAATGGTTGGATATGGAGGAGATCAAGAATGTTCGTAGACAGATTGGGTATAAAGGAAATTTTCCAGAGAGTATGGTAAAGAAGACCATGGTATATGTGACGTCCCGTCAATTTGGAATACTTATGTTACCGTTATTATTTATAGTTTATTCGCAATTGATTTCGACCTTTGTATTTCGCTTTGTTTTGCTCACGATTTACTGTTATTGAGTATCGGGTTTTCTGTATTTGCTGATTCGTCCCCTGAGACGTAATAATATTAATTTATCTAAGTGCCAATTAATTAGTATCCTCATAATTATAATTTAGAAGGTTTATGCCAAATTTGTCGGTTAACGCATTCTTTATACTCGAGATATCGCACTTTTGCTCTTGTTTATCTTTTACCGAAATCGTGCGTTTCTCGAATCCAAAACTTAAAAGTTATCATTTAATGAATCAAAATACCAATAATACTTATAATGGACTTTCCTAAGTTCATTTGGAATCAAACGGGAACTCCTAACGATCGAAAACGCCTTCGCAGCGGAAACGGGAAGTCTGCCGAACCAGCCGACCAGCCAGCAGCTGGCAGGGCTTCAGCCGGCGGCTGGATGTGTCTGGTCAGGTGTTGGTGACTCATTTTTGCATGAAAATCGATTGGGACAAGTGTCTAAACCCGATTGGACCTCCCCTATTGCAGAAATCCATGTCCCAAGGTGATATTATCACTTATTTTTCCCTTTTTCTTTCATTTCTTATCACAATCACACACACACAAAGTGTGTTACTCTCAAACTTCCTTCATTTCTTCCTTTGTGGCTGTAAATCCCAACCAATAATCACTAAATAAACACCCTTAACATCACAATAATCGGTTCTATTCATCAAAGGAAGCAAGAGGTGGTCATCTAGTGGTTGTGTGTCTCGGTTTTTCTTCATTTCCGGGTTTAACCTCCATCAAAATTATCATCTAACGAGCTAGATCATCATACTTTCCTTTTTCTTGAGGTATAACAAACTTTTCCCACTGTTTTATACACATTTTTACACATGCATGTCTAATCTAAGATCAAATAATGAGTTTTATAAAAGTTTCTATGGTGATTTAACTAAGAAAATAAATTTTATAAACTTTTACAAAGATCTTGATATAAAAAGATGTTATTTGAAGAAATCTATGGATTTTATTAAAGGTTTTTAAGTTGCATGTCGAAATCTACCGAAAATATTCCTGAAAACGCTTAAAAACGCAAAATTTACGAAAATCCGGAGCTGACTGAGGAGCTCTAGCCGGCGGCTGGATCATCCCAGCCGGCGGCTGGATCAGTCTAATGTCACAAATTTTCGTTTTTGCTAACTATCGGTGGTTGTCTTGTGTTTTGGAGGCGGATATTCTCATCACTACACCGCTGAAGTTGTTGATTCCAGATCCTTGTCAAATCAAGCGGGTATTAGCGGTATAATTATTATCCTTGTGAAACTTTCGATTTCGTTATATTCGTTATTCGGGTTTAGCCTTGAAAACGGTTAGGATTAATTATTAGACCAACACTCGGCGTATTTTATCGGTTTGGACTGAGATTGGACAAATAAAATTAAAATATAAGTTAACCAAAGTATTGTATTAAACTTATTGTGGTATTATGTATTATGAATAATGGTTTAAAATGCAATTGTTGTTAAGCGGGAAAGTGATTGAAATTTGGACGAGTATTTTATGAAGCGGAAACGCTGCCGAATTTTCATCTCACGACCTTTGCGACATTAAACACTCATATAGAACATCTTATAAATAAAAGTAACATATTATACAATAACATCGTCTTTGGACTCAAAGACGCCAACGCAATCCAAAATGTCATAACATTTCTTAAAACGGACATTTTAAACCTCTTGGCGATATTATTAAACTTCGCCTCAATTTTTGATCATCGTTTTAAATTTATCGAAATGTGTTTTTACGACAAACTTTATAAATGGTTTTGAAAGGCATTTTACTCTAAATATTTTTGTATGAAAAGACTTCAAATTATTCAAAGTGTCAAATTGGACTTTTAAATTGACTTTGACTTTAATAAGTCAACATAATTGACATTTGACTTTTATAAGTCAACATCTTTAATCTTGGACAATATAATGGACATTGGTATTAATATCCTTTTCGACTTGGAGTTATCACTTGTTTCCAACGGTCGCTGTTGACATAAAAGATCGATATCTTGCCAATCGGCCCCTTTTCTGGCGCGGAACATCGTCTTCTTAATCCGTCATCCTTATTCGACTTATTAATCGTTGGAATGTTATAATTTAGCTTAATCTTAACCGACAAGGCTAAACCGAACTATACTTGTAGAGATACTGAGACTATATTATTGCTGTCTAGGGCACTTAGACGGTGGAGTTGTAGCTCCGTGATTGTTTATCCGAGATTTGCTTAAGCTTGTATTGTGAGTTATTCGTAGCCCTTGTCTTACTATTTTTGGGTTGTAAAGCGTATTTTAAAACTGTCTACGTATGCAGAATGTTATTAATCATCTTGTAGTGTATTTTAAAACTGTCTGCGTATGCGGAATGTTATTGATCATCTTGTAGTGTATTTTAAAACTGTCTGCGTATGCGGAATGTTATTGATCATCTTGTAGCGTATTTTAAAACTGTCTGCGTATGCGGAACGTTATTGATTATCTTGTTTACCTAGTATAATAGGTCTGCCTTAGATTGGGTGCCTTATACACTCGTTAAGCTTTGTGCCCAACGGTTACATATATATATATATAGCTATATGGGTTATTTCGCCTAACCCTCATCCCTCAGTAGGTATCTATGTGTGGATGTTATGACCGTACTTGATTAACGGTTGCCTTTGGTTGGCACTGCCTTAGGAATTGCGTGTTTAGGACTGGCAAGGTTCGATGTATAACTAATCTAAGCATGGTATCCTCGCTAGGGTTGAAAAACAAGATATGGTATTTGAAATTATAATGTTTATTGAAACTTGTCGATGGGTCACTTTTACTTTAAAATTGCGAATAATTCACCAACATGTTGTTGATGTCGTAATAACGCTTTGCAGGAAATTGAGGATTTCCGTTGATCATGCCATAGTTTATTTACGGATCGCTTGCTTTTGGGAAATTTGAATTTGAACCGTTTATTGTAATTTCCATGACGATCCGTTTGTTGATTTCTTTTGGATTTGTATTTGTACTAGGCGTCTTACCGCCCTTGACTTATTGATGTATTTTGTAACATTCGACATGATCTATTTTATTTAATGTTTTATTTATCGGTTATATTGTTGTAATCTTGACTCTTGATATTATAATTGGAACGCCTCGTGTTTCCGCTTTTAGCGGGGTGTGACAGTATCATTCAACTAGAGATACATAATCCATGTTCTAGTATGTTGCATTTCTGGAAGATCAGGAGGGTTCGATGAGATGAATCAAACACTAGCTTCTGCTTTTGTTTGTATGATCACTCAAAAAAGGTTTAACTTTTTTGGGTTTATTATGGATTGCATGTAAAGGATGGCAGAGGGAAGTTCCCAGAAGTTTCTTCTATACCCAAGATTTCTTTAAATCATTCTACATTATGAGGTTCAGGGTCTTATGCGTGAAGGTCCTACTTTGAAAGATGAGAATATGAATTGGAAGATCATGAACAATATGAAGAAGTCTTTCTTTAAAGCAAAAGTAGTATTTTATGGGCGTTTCACTCCATTCTACCCACCAATGATCAACCAGGAAAGAGTAGCTATTCAGATATTCTTAGAGCTACAAGGCCAGTGGGTAGAAAATGTCCAACAAGGAGAACAACCACACCAACAAGCTGAACAACAACAACAACCTGACCAACCTGAATCACCAATAATTCCTATTCCTTCCCCTCCTCCTCAATCACCTGTTGCAGACCAACCTCAAAGGAGTGAAGTAGGTGATTGGTATTATTCAGTTGAAGAAAGTCAAGCATTTCCTAATATGGCTGTTTCTTCTAGTGTTCTCCCTCCTATTGTACAAACATATGTTTCTTCTAGCACTCCTATTAAAGTATACACCTCAAAGAAGAAAGGGGGAGCAAGGATTGGTATGTTAAAAATCCTGGAGCTTACAAAGAAGAATGAGGATTTAGAGCCGTTGGTGAGAAAGAAAGCTTCAATGATTAATCAGTTAAGATGGAGGCAGGTTGCAAATGTTATTATAATGGATCATTTGAGGACTAAATGCAATAGATCTCTTCCTATGGATGATGCATCCAAAATAGGGGGAGATAAAACTGATGTTGAAATGATGAATGTCGGGGGAGAGGCTGAAATGAATGTTGAAGCAGAAACTGTAGTAAGAGTGGAGAGCAATGAGAGCTTAAATGAAGAAATATAGGTAGACTTGACCATTGTGCAGAAAATAATGGAGGATATGAAGAATGTTGGAAGTGATAAAGGGAAAGAGAAAATCAAAGAGTATACCTCTGGTGAATAAATAATTAAGTCGGGTGAAGAAGAAAACAAGTCTGGTGAAGTTAAAGTTATATCTGGTGAGGTGGAAGTTAAATCGGGTAGAGACATCTTTAAGTCTGGTGAAGTGGAAAATAAATCGGGTGAAGACAAAGATAACTCTAGTGATGATGAGGATGTAAATACAGAGAAAAATGTAAAGAAATTCATAGCAGTGGACTAGTTTGGAGAGACCATAGACCATGAAACATTTGAAAAGCATTATGAAGGTATGTATGAAGGTTTATTTGATGAAACATCTGAAGAGACATTCACTGTGTATATTAAGGAGAGAGAACCTCAGTCTATTCATGCTTATAATAATCAGTGGAATGAGGAGTTAGGTGGAGAAAAGGTGGAAAAGGTAAAAATAGAAATTTACAGTGATAAGGAGGAATATGAAAGTGTGAATGTGACTGTGAAGGAAGAGGAAGTAGAGAAGGTAACTGAAGAAACCCCTGATATTGGTGCTAGTAATGTTAAACATGGAGGAAGGGTTAAAAGTGTAGCAGTGAAACCTTCAACTTTTGTTCCTTCAAAGGTGGTTAGTTTGAAGAAGAAAATGATTGGGTTTAAACAGATGATTTCGGAGAAGCGGTACAAAATTCATCTGAAGAGTTATCTAGTTACAACTGGTGGAATGTCATCAAGGTCAGTTGGTCAAATGAAGCTTGAAACATTGAAGAAAAACTGGCTAAATGTATAAACCAAAGTGATGGTAAGGGATCTAAAGTCAAAAAGAGAGAAGAAGATTGATGAGGAATTGATGAAAAGACAAGCAGAAAGGGCTTCTGAGAATGCTGATCTGAATGTTGAGAATCCAAGAGTAGAAGAAACATAAGCTCTAGTTATTCATCATGTGCAAACTGGTGAAGGTTCATCTTCAAAGATTGTTGATCCAAGTCAGACTGTAACATTGAAGTCTCTTGTTGAGAACCAGAGTCAAGATGTTAAATCAAAGACAAAAGTGAAGCAAGAATATGATCCTTTTGCTCAATATATGGAGAAGGAGTCCTGGTTTGCTAAGTCCCCTCAACATAAAGATCAAGTTCATGTTCAGCCTTCACAATCCACCTTTCCTGCTCAACCTTCACAATCTACTTTGCGTGAGGACTACTATGTTGATGATCTTGCAGTAACTGCTATGATTGAAGAAATGTCTCAATGAATAGATGAAACTGCAACTGATGGAGGAGATCTAGATCAGTATGGATTTCCTGTTGATGATGTTGATACTTCTGTTCAAGATGAGGGCAGTGCTTCAGGATCAAGGATAAAGGATGTGTCCAAAGAGAAGTTGATGGCAGAGAGGGAAGAATTGATAAATCTAAAGAAAGGTATTCTTCCACCCATTGTTGGTTGGAGGTTTGATCACTACAGTGGAGAAATTGTTATAAAAAGAAAGAGCATAAGTGGAATAATGACTTAATCCTTCAACACAACTGAACAACTAATGAAGATATATGTGGAAGATGCCAAACAATAATGCCAGTTGAAGATGGTAAATCATGTTGGTTATGCACATGGGTATGAGTATGAGAAATTTATCCATGAGTGTGCTAAGACGGGTTTGTCAACTTTGGTACGAAGTTCATTGCCAAGAGAAAGAGAATGACAATGCACATTGCTCCCTTGAAGAGAACTAAAGTTGTGCATCAAAGGGTAAAGATTTTAAGATGGTGGGTAGATTATGTAAGTGATGAATGGGTGGTAGTCAGAGAAGATGGAGAAGATTTGAGGCTCTATGAAATGGCAGATATCAGAGAGCTCACTAATAAAGATATTATTACTCTTTTCAACTTTCCACTTGAGAAATTGAAACCTGATGATAAAGAAGGAAAGATGGCATTAGAATGTGTTGCTTGGGAAATTGATAAAATTGATAAAATCAAAAGAGGTGAAAGACAAGGAAGGTAGAATATGTTGTTGGATTGGAAGATGGAAAGGGAGCTTAAACTAACAAGATGAAGATTTTGGAAGCATCATTCAATGGGGAGATTGTTGGAGCATACAAGTGTGATGATGAAGCTTCCAAAGATCTGAGTCATAGTGTAGAGTAGTAGAATTTTAGTTCGGGTGAACATTGTTCATCACTCGAACTAAATAATAAAGTGTAATCTCAGGAAGACTTTAGGTCGGGTGAACTAACTCTTCACCAGAGTTAAGTTCAAGTTCACCCGAACTAAAGTTAATTGAGTTATAATTTAATAGTTCACCCGAAGTGTTTTAAATAAACATAAGGGTGTATGTAATGTAATAGTTAGGTAGAATAGCCTATAAATAGTGGCGAAAGCAATGCAGAAAGTGTGAGTTTGAGAGATCATTTCCTGTAACTAAATTTCCCGCCAATTAAAGGCTTTGAAATAAACTTTCTCAATTCGTTGAATCCTTGTGCTTATTATGTTTAGCTTTGATCAATAACTTGTTATTCCGCGACTAGTTATTAAATCCTTACATAGATTGTGTGAGCTTTCAGGATTTCAAGACCTGACAGTTTTAGTATATGGGAATGAATCCCACACACACACATAGGCTTAGTTGGGTTGTTAAAAACAACCGAACAACTAAAGACTCAATCTGACAAAATAAAAAATTAGAACTCCGAAACCAAGTAATAGATTCTTTAAAAATCTTAAACCAAAAAATCGAAATTTTCGCATATAGATGAAGGTTTTTAGTTTTAAATACCCCGTTATTTACTCATATATATATATATATATATATATATATATATATATATATATATATATATATATATATATATATATATATATATATATATATATATATATATATATTAGTCTATAGGGACATATTAAATTCATTTGTATCATTCTAAATGACTATCTTTTAGTATAAACTTTTTTTTTTGATGAAAGTGCAAAGTAATTTTTTTTATATGAAGATCTAATTTACGAATTTGTGTCTTCTTACAAAATTATAATTCTAAAAATGGTTACTCGTGATACAAACTATGGGTAATCGTTTTGTGTGATGTTCGTGTACCCATGTGGCGATTACCTTCCAATTATGGTGCGGATTCAGGTATTGAAATCAGTCACACGCCCCAAAGTTTATGATCCAAAATTTGATAATAATCTAAACCAATCCGTGAACAACCTGGAATAAAAAAAAATAAAAAAAAACTTAAGTAGCTAAACAAAAGTGATGTATGTAACTATGTTGAAATGGAGAAAGACTTGTGATTCGTGCCATGCTAGTATGTGTACTCCATATACAACAAAATTCAAAAAATAGTATAACAAACAAAAACTCATCATCGCTAAACAACACAACTCCAAACATTAAAATGTGGGACTCTATTATCTAGCCGAAGGATTGTCGACCCACGACAACCATTAACTAAATGGTTGTTTTGTTATTCACTTCCCGTCAAAATAAGAAATAATATGGACTTAGAAGTGATAGGCAGTCTTTTTCTTAAAAAAAATAATTTGTTAATTTAAGTTATAAACACCTATTCTTATCTCTTGAAACTAATAAATTAACGATAAATCCTTCTAGTTTCAAATTTTGCCTTCAATATTCACGCCCTAATCAAGCAATCTCATACGTAAATGTAGGGCTTTTGATTTAATTTCGTATTAGTTTGTGTGACTTATTCTTTAGTTAATCATTTGTATTTTATGGGTCAAATATAATGCAAAAACATGTGTTTTAAATGATAAAATAAAAAGTCAATATAAAGACAAATATGATAAGTATAAAAGAAGTAGTTTAAGTGATTATGATTAGTTGTTAGATTCATCTAATAGATACAAATATATTGATTTTTTTTCTCTCACCCAGTTATATATATATATATATATATATATATATATATATATATATATATATATATATATATATATATATATATATATATATATATATATATATATATATACTAGTCTAGTACCCGCGCGATGCGGCGGCGGCGATGAAGTTGATTTCGTAAAATGGTTTTGCGGCTACAGTTTTCAGTAGTTTTTAATCCGTCTCGTGATCCATATGTTAAGTATACCACTTTCTAATTTATTATCTTTTGAATCACAATATTTTTCGTTATCTTTTTTCTTCGAAAATATAAAAACATTTCATCAGTCGATTACAAGTTGAAGTAAACATTCATTGTTTGAGAAAAACATAAATATTACAACATAAAAGCAATATAAACATGAACATATTGTCTGCCCATATAAGTTTCACTTAGGTTATGTTCATTTAGTTTCACATGTGGGGAACTACAATATTTTACGCTTGCTGTTGCTGATATTAAGGCTTCGACCAAACATGGGACGATTTCAATTGCAACAAGAAACAAGTTTGTCGTTGCTTCGATTTTGGGGATCGAAATGGTAGTCCCATTTCATCTACAAAAACTTCCATTACAATGAAGTCGGTGGTAGGTTTGCAAATATATCATTTGAAGTCGTTTTTTGAGAAGAAGAAACTCATTTAAATCGAGTACTTGAAGGTGACCAACGATATAATAGCAAAAAAGAAGGAAAAATAGTTACAATGGACCTTTATGTAGGAATTGGTTTATCCTTTATAGTGGTAAACCGTGTTTATTATTACAATGGGGAATATGAGATATGTAGTTGTTTAATGTTAGTAACAATATCGGCTTGTTACATCACATATCGATATCATTCACAACTAATTAACCTTTCAAATGATAATTACTGGTTGCAAGTAACAACTTTCTTTTAATTAAAAGAAGCAGGTATTACGATCAAATTGACAAATTTTGGTACACTCTTACTTAACCAAGATGTATATAAAATCATCAGCACCTGAAAATGAAAACGAATGTAAGCTATGGCACAAAATGCCTTGGCAATGGTGAAAGATTAAACGGTAAATAAGTGATAAACTATACACACATCTATAAGACGATATCCCATGTCACATGTTAAACAGAAATCTATCAAATACAATCTGGTCTAAAGAAGCTGTTAAAGCAAAAATAAAATAAAAATCATATACTTTGCAAGATATCCAAGTAATCATTAACATTTTCTTTCAAGGGAAAAAGTGTAATGAAACGAGAGAAAAAAGGTAAAAGTATGAGAGCTAAGTAAAGATTTTTCATTATTTGAATCGAGAAAAAGTCGAGATTTCTTGAATTTCATTAATACTCACCTGAAAACATGAAAAAGAAGAGGAAACCGAAGGGTTAAAACTGGCTACAGGTACTGCTTACCGTTTTAAGCTTGAACTAAATCTGTGTTCATCATAGGTTTTGGTTTGGACTTGAATATTTTCACAAGAGAACGTTGATTTAATGTATCGTTTCTTTAATTTTTTCAAGCCTCTTTAAAATTTCCAAGAAAGAAGGTCTTTTCGTCATATCGGCTGCACAACAGCTCTCCGTCAACCTATTAATGAACAAACACATCAGCATCATACTAATACTAATACTCGCCATGATTTATAAAAACAACCAAAAATCATTGCTGATTACAACTATTAATCTAATGTAAGCTCCAGGTTTTGATTGAACTTTGTTTTACTACCACTCTCCATCACTTAGCTGCATTTCCACGGAATTTTCTCTAACAGGAGTCGAACTTCGTTGTCTCTTTTCCGGCTCATCGTCATCAGACTCTGACCATCCCAGTATTCTTCTGCTATTTTATGATGTCCACCCTTCACAACAAATAGTTAAACAAATATCATCAATACAAGAATTCAACCAAAATGTTATAAAAGAGAGAAAGAAAGATAGATTACTGGGTTGTCATCGGCATCAGAATCTTCAAGGCCAGCAGCTGCAAGCAGATCCTGTGGAGCATTACCGTCATCTACTTGATCATTTACTTGATTCTCTTGTTCATACTAGTTATTAGTGTTATTATTATCCTCTTCGTATTCTTCTTGATCATATTGAGTTCCTGCTTTCTTGTCTCTTTTTCTCTTCTTTCCGTTACCACTTTTTCGTCTCCTTCTCTCCCCTTGACCACCTTCCTCGTCGTCCTGACCCCTATCTTTCCGTTTAGACCCACTACTCTTCCAATGTTCATGTACAAACAAGTTCATAATTAGAATTTTATAGTAAAAAAATAAAAATTTGATGTCAAATTGATGATGACTAACCTTAATACGCCCTAGATGATGTTCCTGTTGCATCACCTTCTTTAACTCGTCCTCTTGTTTACGTTTTTCTAACTGTTTCCCAAAACATTGTAAGTATATATACACACAAGTAAATATGTATAGATTAAATAAATATAGAACATAAATAGGTTATTAGCTGACCTTGATTTTCTTCTGCTCTTCAGCTAATCGACTTTCTTCTTCGCGTATTGCAGCTTGACGGGAAAGTTATAGTCGATGTCTATTTTGTTGATCTTCCAATTCAGCAGAATCACAGTGAACTTTTGTAGCTTCGAGCAAATGCTTGCAATATCCAACATGAGTTTCTATTTTCTACTCATCAAATCCGTGATTTTGAAGATATGAAGCCGCGGATAAATGACTAAATAACCGCACAACATTCTTAAGCTCAGCAACCGTTGCACGAACCTATAAAAGATATATTTAGATTATGAATGATAGAAAGAGTAAATAATAAAAAAAAACACAGATTATTAAATAAATGAGTCACCTCTTCAACTGTCCTTTTTGTTTTTTGTAATGTGGATGCCGAGAACTTCTGTAGGGCAACGCCTGTGTCAAATCTTAATGTGTAATTTGAAGGTGCCAGATGAATGGCTTTAAGTAATGTCTTTTTGCATTCCTGCCATTGTTCGGCTTCATAATGCGTACAAATGTGTGGCTTTCAGAGAATTTTGATACTGGGAAAATAAATATATCATTATCACCGATTCAAAAGATAATATGCAAACAAAATCTGAGGTAAAGCGCTTATTACATTTTTATGGCCAAGGAAAAATTGCGTTGAGCGAAATGAAAAAATTTATCCACTTGCAGCCAAGGAAAAATTGCCTTGAGGTAAAGCTCTTATTACCATTTGGACAAAAACACTTCCACTTGCAGCTTCTTGAACCTACAATTAGAGATTTTAAATGAGCAACTCTTTCACAATCACAAAAGCATAATTTAAAAGTTCAACGGCTAACCTGTGTAAAAAGTTCCTTTGCAATGTCGAATTGACCTTTTTCGACCAACACCACACCAGCACCATTGGCTGCATACATATTAGCTTGACGCTCTACCAAAACCTGAAAATTGGTACATTATAAGAACTTTTTTATCTCATGAAACTGATTAAACTATCATACCTTTGTGTATAATTCCTTTGCTTTTTCAAGATGTGTCGTTTCCAACTTAGGAGCTCTTTTCTCAGATCTAACGGCTGCAAAATAGTTCCAGTTCCCCTATATCCAACATGCATAAAATACGATTTATTGGTTTAAAATACATAAATAAAGTTGTCGTATATTTTTCAAAAAATAATTATACCAGACAAAGAGTCGCATAAGAATCCTTTCCATTAGATGTCGGCGGCTAGGGTTCCGGCAGCGGCGGTGGCAGCTAGGGTTCCGGCGAAGGTGGCAGCTAGGGTTCCGGCGGAGGTGGCGGCTAGGGTTACGGCGGCGGTGGCGGCTAGGGTTCCGGTAGCGGCGGTGGCAGCTAGGGTTCCGGCGGAGGTGGCAGCTAGGGTTCCGGCGGCGGCTAGGGTTCCGATGGAGGCTAGGGTTCCGATGACAGCTAGGGTTGCGATGGTGGCTAGGGTTCCGGCAGCGGCGGCTAGGGTGGAGATTTAGAACACCAACAAATACAACAAATCGGCGGCTGTAATGATGGTCTTCGACAAAGTAAAGGTGGTTCCGGTAATGTAAAGATGGTTCCGGCTAAGCATTTGGTTCCGGTAAGATAGAATTGTAGAGAGAGGTCAGAGGTGTTTTAGAGAGAGAGTGAATTTTAGAATGAACCAAAAGAGAGGAAGAGAGGCTGTGTGTTTGTGTGTTGTGTGTTGTTGTGTGTTGTAATGTATGTTGCTATGTATGTACCTCTTAAACTCTTAAACTCTTAAAAACATCAAATGCATTATATAGTAGTAAAGATATATATATATATATATATATATATATATATATATATATATATATATATATATATATATATATATATATATATATATATAAGGTTTTAAAATAGGAAGGATAGGAAGGAGTGTGAAGGTGACATGTGGCATTTTTTTTAATTTTTTTTTTAATAATAAAAAAATATTTTTTTAATAATAAAAAAATATTTTTTTAATAAAAAAAATTAATAAAAAAAAAAAATTTCGGGGAAATAAAAAAATTTGGGGGAAAAAAAAAGTTTGAAAATTTTTTCGATAATGTAATCATTTTCGTGCACAAGTTTTGAATTTATGTACACGAAAAAGTGATCCACCAACTAAATAAGTGATTTTTGGTGCATTATTTTATAAAAAAATAACAATTTTAGTGTATCATTTTACAAATAAAGTGATTTTTGGTGTATGTGTTCGTTTAAAAAAGATTTTTCGTACATCACTTTTGAAAAAATGAATTCTTGTGCATCAGTTTTGTCAATTTTTTCGTGCATAAGTTTTTCCGAACCAAATTTTTTTTTTTCACCCGAAATTTTTTTTTTTCATCCGAAATTTTTTTTTTTTTATTAAAAATTTTTTTTTTTTTTATTAAAAATATTTTTTTTTTAATAAAAATATTTTTTTTTATTAAAAAAAAGAATTTTCAAATTGCCACATGTCATCACCACAATCCTTCCTATTCTTTTTATTTTAAAAACTTTTTACAATAACCCACCCCTATATATATATATATATATATATATAATCTTATTTAGCAAAAAGAAATAATTTGATTGATCAAAATCGTACATAGTAAAAGATAAAGTCGAACTACTTGTAATAAGGACCTAGAAATTGTTCTAAATTCTTGTCGGAGCTAGACATGAGTAACTTATTATATTTTACAACTTTTATTGCATGTTCTAACTTATTATAGTTTCCAGTTTTAAATATAAGCTTCAACTACCAATTAACTATAGTTTTTTTTATATAGTTTATCAAACATATTGAAAATAATAAAATAAAATTCCTTAGTGACCGTTTTTTCATGTTCGACATGATGATGTTAATGACTAAATGATTTTGATCACTAATAGCAATGTTTCTTGTGGTCCATGAACCACAAGTTATTACAAAAAGATTGTTATGAAATATAAATTTTGTTTATCAAAAAACAATCACTAATATTGTTTAATTACCCTTATAATCATTTTGGCATGGAAAAAGTTTATAAAAATATACTTGGCAGCATGGGCAGAGGGCCAAAGGAACAATGCGATTTTTATGATCATTGAACAAACACAAAAAGTTGTTTTTGATGCTAGTAATAATGACTAATAATGTTTCTTTTAATTTTTATAATATATTTTTTTTAATATTTTTCTTTAAAAGTATAGGATAAAAATATGAAATATTGCATCATAGCTGTGTGTGCATTTAGTCTTTTTTTTTATTTATGATCATTGTATTTTGTTCTGTTCCGGTTTGGTTATTAAAATTAGGTTTCGTGTTCTAGATTGATTATGCGGAAACGTGGCTATACTAGTTGAGATGTTGATGCGGCGGTTAATGAGAGTGACAAACTACATTGATAACCGAAAAACATTGTTATAGACATACATCAAGTAAAAAACAAACGTACATCAATTAATAGGATTAATAATGACCAGAAGGCTTCTATCCTAATGAGACATATGTTGACCCAAGAAGTTATAGTTTGCGAGTTAAAAACAAAATTGTGAATACTAAAAAAATATGTCACTACTCAAATAGCCACAAACATGTAACTATGTAAGTGGAGCGTTTTAACTAGGCCAAATTACAAAAATAGCAAAAAAATGGGGTGGTATTTTACAAAATGTCACTTTTTTCCAAAAATTTTACAAAATGTCACTTTTTTTACACATCTCGCATATTCGAACACCCATCTCGCATATGCGATATGCGAACTCGTCAGATTATGCGAACTTGCCATTTTTATGCGAACTTGTCGGATTTTTATGCGAACTTGTCGGGTTTTTTTTTTTTTTTTGCGTTTTTTTGTATTTTCACACAATGTTTGTTAATTTAACCACTTAATACATTAAAATACTACATTTTAGAACATAGAAATACATCATATTACAAATAACTAATCATCATACAAATTATCGACTGATGCTTGAGACGAGTTAGTAGGTTTTTTTTTGCGTCGAGACGTTGAAGCAGCTTTTGTTGAACGGGAGGATGAAGGTTGGCTTGAACATTGGTATTCTGGGATATTTGCACTACATATTTTTCTAGTGTGACCTTTTTTCTTACAACGGTCACATGTCACTTGTTTTCTTTCCCCTTGCGAAAGTATACGGTCTTTGTTTTTTGGACGACCCGCCTGTCTCCTTTCCATGGATGGTGGCTTGATGGTTGGGATTTTATCTTGGCGCAACCATTCAGACGGATGTCCAACTGGGAATATGGATCCCGTATATGTCCGTTTATAATTTTATGCCTTGAACCAATGTTGTGCCCAAGCCGCGACATCATGGTCCCTTTTCAAAGAATATAAAGCTGCTACAAGGTGTGAACAAGGTATACCAGACTTTTGCCAAACTTGACACGAGCATTTCTTGTCACGAATACTGACCACTGCATCTTTCTTGTTGTCTTTCACCTCAAACATGTAGTCATTAATCGGTATGGCTTTCCATCCGGAGCCTCTTTTTATCCTACCATCTAATTTTTCTGTAGCCCACGGTGTTAATGGTTGATCCAAATCCTCTGTTTAAAAATAATAAAAATATAGTAAGTTATTAAAATAGGAAATCATACTTATTATGAGAGGACAAAGAATTACCTGCAATCTTGCGACGTTCATGGTACCATCTTTGAGTAGTTGCCCGCATAAACTCTAGAAGCATACAAATCGGAAGCTTGCGTGCATGACGGGTCATCGAGTTTAGAGATTCGGCACTGTTAGACGTCAAAAGGTTATAACGATCTCCGGGGAAAAAAGCCCTTGACCATTTTTCCTTATCTAAGTTATCAATAATTTTCCTTGATTTGACAGGAAGAATTAGTCGAAGTTGCCTAAATGCTTCCAGAAAGTCCGATTTCCTATACGACTTACATGTCTTCCAGAAATGATATTCGTTGTCTTCGTTTGCTTGTGACTTAATTCTTAAGTTCATGCACAAATGTCGACAACAAAGGCCGTGAAGAGCATCTGGGTACACTGTGCGTATTGCAAGGTCAATTGAATTTGCTCTATCGGAGATAAATACCAAGTTATCAAGATGACCCAAGCATTCTCTAAGCTTCGACAAAAACCAGGTCCAACCTTGTCCACTCTCTGTCGCCCCCACTCCATATGCGATAGGAAGAATATTGTTGTTCCCATCCATACCCACTGCAACAAACATTGTGCCTTGATATCTTCCTTTAAGGTGAGCACCGTCTATAACAATTATCGGACGACATGTTTCGACAAAACTGCGAAGCTGTAAAGAAATAGATTTATGAGTGTTAGTAATAATAATAGTTAACAAAAATAACTTAAAAACTCTTACCGATTCACCGATTGCAACAAATAGCATCTCAAAACGTTTTTCACAGTCCCTCGAGATATGTGTTATGGTTCTCGGATTTTGCTGGACCAAATTATGTAGATAAATTGGTAGTTGAGCAAATGATTCTTCAGGGGTCCCTCTAATCATTGTTATAGCATATTCTCTTGCTCTCCATGCTTGTTGGTATGAAATGCTAATGTTATGATTAACACGCATGTCCGTGACAATGTCTCTCCCAGTGTATTTCCGGCTTGGATCTTCTAGGGCCTCTTTTATTAAACATGCCAAGACTTTTTCGTTTGCTTGACGATGATTTGGATGAATTTGAGTAATTGAACATGTATGTCTATCGTTTAATTTTTTAACTACAAAAGACTCGAGATTTTTTATTTGTGTGGCTAACAAGAACCACTCGCATTTTTCAAATTTACATACTGCCTCATACCTTGTTTTATTTGATCTTTTAACTTTTATTTCAAAACCTTCATTTATACATTTTAACCCTAAAGCCATTTTTAATTTTTCTTTGTTATCGAAAACATCACTTACTGTGACATGTTCAGAAGGGTTATATCTAAGAGGTTTTGATGGAGGCTTAAATGGGGCAGGTGTTTCAGGAATTGGAGGCATGTCCCAGAACACATTTTCGGGCACTTGAAGAAGAGGGTTCTCTTCATCATCGCTACTTTCGGACGATGATGAAGAATTTTCCTCGTCTGAAATACCTTGATCATATTCATATTCAACATTTTGGGAGTAATCATATTCCGGAAAAACGTAGTTTTGGGAGTTTTCAAAATTGTTTTCTTGGTTTTGAAAATGATTTTGTTGGTTTTGAAAATCAGTTTGTTGGTCATAAACATACTCAACATGTTGATCAACAGAATAATCGTACTTTGGAAACACATATCCAACATCTTGGGAGTTTTGAAAACCATGTTGGTTATTCCCATACTGATGTTGAGAGTTATGAAAATCATTTGGGTCATGACCATAATGATATTGTGAGTGTTGATAGTCATATGTGTCATGACCATAATGAGATTGAGAGTTTTGTAACTGGTCACCTGAGGACGATTCAATACCATGCACATTGTGGATGGGTTGAACTTCGGTTTCAGCTTGGTCTCCGTCACTCGTAGTTGGATTCACGACAAAAAGTATAACTTTTACATTAGGGTTATTGACAACATAGATAATGAATTCTCTTGCATCGTCATCATCGCCAACCTCTAATAGATCATCACCGGATTTGTACGTTAACCTGAAACTCGAGTTAGCATTCAAAGACAGCTTTGCTGCTACGCTAGCTTTCAACGACGAAAACGTAGAATCAATATGTATATGGAGGCTACGTTTGAATAACCCTTTGGGAAGATAACGAGCCTCTCCGTCTACCAGCTCCCACGCCCCTCCCATGCAAACATATATCTTAGTTTTTTGAGGATTGGTATTCATAGTTTTTGTGTGTGATTGTTGTAAAGATATGAAACAAGAATGAGATGAAATAGAAATGAGATAGATTGTTGTAAAATGTATGAATTCTCACTGGTTTTTGTGTTGTTTATATAGAAGACTCAATGTACGTTGCATTTACTTTTTGTACGAAATGTAAGTTTGATTTGACAAAACACTGTAATTTTGACCGTTGATTGTACTTTTTGTACGGATCTCGCATAATTGATTACACCTCGCATTATTCATTTATGCGAGGTGAATTATTATGATATGACTAGACACTGTAATTTTGTACGTTGCATTTACTTTTTGTACGAAATGTAAGTTTGATTTGACAAAACACTGTAATTTTGACCGTTGAATGTACTTTTTGTACGGATCTCGCATAATTGATTACACCTCGCATTATTCATTTATGCGAGGTGAATTATTATGATATGACTAGACACTGTAATTTTGTACGTTGCATTTACTTTTTGTACGAAGTGTAAGTTTGATTTGACTACACACTGTAATTTTAACCGTTTAATGTAATAAGACAACATAATTGAAAATACAAGAGCATACATTAGAAAATATTTTAAAATTTAAAAAACACAATTGAAATTACAAATCAACTTTCTTAATAGAATTTTTATTTAAAAGAAACAACATAATATTGAAAATACAAGGGCATACATTAGAAAACAATTAAAATAAGACAACAAATGAAAATTACAATAAAGTTTTCTATCCAACAGTACGGTCGATATGTTTTGAATAGAATTCTTTTGCCATCTCTTGTCTGAAAAATTCCACTTGCTCGTTGGACACGTCACCGGTAATTATTTGTAATATGATGTATTTCTATGTTCTAAAATGTAGTATTTTAATGTATTAAGTGGTTAAATTAACAAACATTGTGTGAAAATACAAAAAAAACGCAAAAAAAAAAAAAAACCCGACAAGTTCGCATAAAAACCTGACAAGTTCGCATAAAAATGGCAAGTTCGCATAATCTGACGAGTTCGCATATCGCATATGCGAGATGGGTGTTCGAATATGCGAGATGTATAAAAAAAGTGACATTTTGTAAAATTTTTGAAAAAAAGTGACATTTTGTAAAATACCGCACCATTTTTTTGCTATTTTCGTAATTTGGCCTTTTAACTAACCACATAAATGGTTTTTCTAGTCAAGTTAAACCAAAACAGGATTCAGCCCAGCCCATTTACATTGGCTTATACAGGCCTGATCCAATTACTAAATAATATGTATAGACAATATTGAAAAGGTATTATATTAATTATTATTATTTTATTTTTTTTTATATTAATTATTATACATTATATATTTAAATAAATTCAAATTATCAAGCATTACTCAGTTTATAAATGAATAAACCTACTATATTTTTTTTTTCTTCAATATTCAGCAGGATTAACAAGAGTAAAATAATTTGACGCAAAATGATGCCTATAAATAGTCGCCTTCCATCATTTTGACGCTTTAACTCTTAATTCTTTTTGCACTATGGGTTTGTCTTTTAAACTTATTTAATATTAGATTTAATTAAACAAATTTCTTTGTATTCGTGAAAACTCATTTCATCCGACTAGTTCTAATGATGGCTTCAGTTGGAGAAGTGAGGATGTCATGTAGACAAATGTGATTGGTAATGCCGTGTCGGTAGTCTACATCTATTTTCCGACAGGGGAGCAACGAGAATAGTAGGACTCGCTTAATACGCAGAAAAATTATATCAAAAAATATATAATGTTAACTAAGAACATATAACTTATATAAAAAGATTAATAGAAATCTATTAGTCGTGTAAACAAAATGATTATGTTAGCAATTGTAAAGTTAAAAAAACAATTTACTATGTAATTCGGAAAAAACCTTATTAGAAATAAAATAATTATAATACATAAAAAAAAACTAAAAATATTGCGTAAATAGGACAAAAAAAAACATAAATTTTTTTTATATGATATGTTTTCCGTTTATATGCAAAACATTCGTAAAACAATAAAATAATTTTATTTTCTTTTTATAATATATAAAAAAAACTAAACATATTGGATAAATAGGACAAAAAAAAAGCAGAAGATTTTTTTATATAATATGTTTTCCGTTTATATGCAAAACACCCGTAAAACAATAAAATAATTTTAGTTTCTTTTTATACTAAAAATGTGTATGATGTTTTGTATCTTTTAGAATTAATTTAAAATACAAGTGTTATATTATTTAAAATAGAAAAGTTAATTAGTTTTATTTAATTATTACTATTTAAAATAAGGGTTAAATTATTTAAGTAAAAGGGTTAAAATGAAATTATTAATGATGACATCATCATAATGTTCTAATGGTTTAAATTAAGAGAAAATCACAAAAATAATCACTTTAAAATTCAAAAATACTAAAATAATCATCTGATTCGCGCCATTTTTCTCGCGCCATTTTTTTCGTCGCGAGATTGAAAATAATATAGATGATTGGTCATAAATTGACCACGTCCTCGCGACTTTTTTGGTCCTCGCGACATTTTTCCCACGCCATATTATGACCAATCATTTATATTATTTTCAATCTCGCGACGAAAAAAATTGGCGCGAGAAAAATGGCGCGAATCAGATGATTATTTTAGTATTTTCAAATTCTCAAGTGATTATTTTTGTGATTTTCTCTTAAATTAAAGTTGGATTTCCATCTAATGGCTATCACTTTGTCAAGTGTCATTTTAGGTCTCTCTTTTATTATATATTAAGATTAAGATACGATGTGTATATCTAGAATAATAAAATAGATTAATAATGTTTTAATCATCAAACTTTCAAATATTTATCGTTTTAAACATTTAACTTTTTTTGACAATGTTTTATCCTTAACTTTTAATCTTTTATTATTTTAATCACTTAATTCTTTTAACAATTTTTATTACCCTTAATTTAGAAATCATATATCATTTTCAGTACTAAACTTTCAACCATTATTCGTTTTAATCATTTAAACTAGATGACGGAACATATCATAAGTGGTGAAAACAATAATTTATCGAAAGTTTAGGATTTAAACATTGTTTTAAGGATTAAAATAATAGGTGGTTAAAGTCCTAATGGTAAAAATTGTTGGACCACTTACTAATTACCCGAACTCGAGCAAATACGTCGTGGTGGCTGTGCATATCTCGAGCCCACGAGATAATAATAGACATAATTAGAGAATAAACAAAAGAGTTATTTTTGTTTAATATTTTCCTTCTTAGATAAATATGGATAGTATCCGTCTCTAATTTTATGTAGGCTTGTTGATCAAACTTGGTCACCCTATATAACCGACCCATTGGGATTATTGTGGTTATGAGGGAATTCAGTTTTTAAGATTATTTTTCTGAATAAATTGGAGAGCTTATTCCTAAACTTAGGTGTTCTTAATATTTCTTTTATATCATATCGGGACTTGATCTGGTATCAAAGCAAGGTTTCAGGTTTAAGCTCCATCTTATTGATCTGTTACTCACGTATAGCCGAAGAATCAAGCATGGATAAATGGCAGGAGATGCTTCGGGTAGCGGATCTGGGGCCGTTCAACCAAGAGAGCCAAACAATGCAAACTTGCAATGTCCTATATTGACTGAAACTAATTACAATACATGGGCAATCAGGACTAAGGCGGTATTTAAGGTTCATGGGATTGTGCAAGCCCTTGAACATAGAGAAGAAAAGGTCGACGCCAAGAAGGATGATATGGAAGTCGCTCTGCAAAGCAATCCCAGAAGGACTCGTCTTTCAAGTAGCTCAATATGAAACAGCAAAAGAAATATGGGATGCCTTGAAAATAAGGTATGTTGGGGTTGAACGAGTACGTGAGGCTAAGGTGGAACAACTCGAGAATTAGTTCGAGTCATTAAGGATGAAGGAGTAAGACACTATTGACATGTTCTCTGCCAAAATCAGCCAGTTAGTCACCAAAGCTGCTAGTCTTGGAACTCGGTATGAAGATAAGAAACTAATTCAAAAATTGTTAAGTTCGGCACCACCAAGGTTTATACCAATTGTGGGTCCGACTGAACAGTTTGCGGACTTAAAGGAGATGACGTTTCAAGAGGCGGTATGGAGTCTAAAAATTTGTGAATATAGATTGAAAGGAGCAACATAATATTTGTCAGAGAACCAGAATAATCTCATGCTTACACAAAGTGAGCAATCCTCCTATAACAAGTTTTCTTGCAGTTATAGGGGACGTGGAAGAGGGGGTTCATCTACCAGAGGTCGCGGGCGAGGTTCAGGTCAACCATGAAACCAAGATTTCAGCCAAAGTCGTGATGCAAAGGGGTCGGGTCAAAGCAATAATAACCAACCAAAACCAAAGAAAACAAAGTCTGAAATTCAATGTTTCAGATGTGACATGATGGGTCACTATGCTTCAGTATGTCCAGAAAGAAAGAAAACCGATGAGGAAAATCTTGTAGAGATAGAGAATTTAGAGCCAAAATTGTTCATGATGAAATCAGAAACGGTCTACTTGAACGAAGAAAAGGTGATCCCTACAAAGTTTAAATCCAAGGATATGGAGGAGAACAAATGGTATTTAGATAACGGAGCTTCTAACCATATGACATGGAACATGTCATTGTTTTCAGAACTGAATGAGCATATAACTGGTAAAGTTCGTTTTGGTGATGATTCTCGTGTAGATATTGCTGGAAAGGGCTCATGGTATATAAAAGAAAAACTGGTGAACATGTAGTGTTAATGGAAGTTTACTACATCCCGAGTCTCCGTTCTAATATTATCAGTTTAGGGAAACTTACATAGACGGGTTGCAAAATTGTTATGGAAGATGATGTTTCGCTAGTATATGAAAGAGCCAGAACTCTAATGGAACTCTAATGATGAAGGTATTGCTTGCGAGTAACCGGTTGTACAAAATCAAACCATAGGTCGGGTTACCGGTATGTTTGCTGTCAAAACTTGATGATGACTCGTGTTTGTGGAATGCTCGTTTAGGGCATTTAAATTTCGAATCTTTGAGAAAGTTGAGTTCAAGGAACATGGTTCGAGGAATGAATGCGATTAGTCATCCTTCAATTATATGTGATTGTTGTCTGATTGGAAAACAAACTGAGAAGTCATATCCAAAGAAAGGACACTTTAGATCCAAAAGACCACTTTAGTTGCTACATGGTGATCTCTGTGGCCCAATCACGCCATCAACACTAGGAGGTTGTAGGTATATGTTTCTAATTGTTGATGAATTTTCATGTTATATGTGGTGTTATCTATTGAACTTTAAAGATCAAGTGTTTGAAGTGTTTAAGCATTTTAAAGTGTTGGTCGAGAAATTATTGAAAGTAAAGGTCGGGACTTTTAGAACATCTCATGGAGGTGAGTTCACATCAATCGAGTTCAATGATTGGTGTGAAGCCCAATGGATCCAGAGACACCTTACAGCTCCATATTCACAGCAGCAAAACGGGGTAGTTGTGCGGCGAAATAGGACAGTTATTGGTATTGTGAGGTGCATGCTAAAACATACCAATGTACCTCAAAAGTTTTGGGGTGAAGCTGCTAAATATTCAGTCTATGTTTTAAATCAAAGCCAAACAAGGTCACTTGATTCTAAAACACCCTACAAGGCTTTGCTATGAAAAAAACCAAATTTACAGTATTTACGGGTATTCAGTTGTATTGGTTATGTAACAGAACCCAAAGTTGATCAATCTAAGCTTGATGATAGAGGTAGATTGATGGTATATTTCGGTTTTAAACCGGGAACTAAAGCTTTTTTCGAATGTTTGATCGAGTAAAGAACAAAATTTGTATTCGAAGAACGGTAGAGTTTGATGAGAAACGTGGTTGGCAATGGAAGAGAACTATAGTTGTTCCAGAATATTTTACTGCTGTTCTTCACTCAGGTCAAGACGAAAACTTGACTGAGATGGCAAGTGATACCGAAACTGAGGTGGAGCACTTTCCAAAGAATTCAGGGGGCGTGATCTGCTAATTCTAGTGCAACAACCTCGGCTGCGAGCTCAACAAGTACCGAAGTAAGTGGTAACATGGAAGGCGGAAGTGAGAATGAGCAAGTACCTCCATTCAGACGTTCGACGAGACAGAAGTTACCTATGTAAAACTTAATGATTTTTTTTTATTGAGGATGGAGTTAATCGGAGTGGACAAGAAGAATTATTACTTGCAGCGGAAGGAGAACCAACAAGCTATTCTCAAGCCAAAGGAACGTGTATTGGGAAAAAGCTATGCAAGTAGAGTTAGAATCCATTGAGAAAAACAAAACATGGACACTAACCACACTGCCAGGTAATGTAAAACCAATAGGTTTGAAATGGATTTACAAAGTAAAACTTGATGCATTTGGGAAAATTATCAAATACAAAGCAAGGCTTGTTGCAAAAGGGTATGTTCAGCAGTTTGGAATTGATTTTGATGATGTTTTTGCACCAATAGCACGTATGGAAACAGTACGTTTAATACTTGCACATGTAGCAAGAGAAGGATGGCTCACCATTTAGATGTAAAAACAACGTTCTTGAACGGTGATTTAAAGGAAGAGGTGTATGTTAGTCAACCTGACAACAAAGTCTACCGGCTAACTAAAGCATTATATGGTCTTCGACAAGCACCACGGGCTTGGAATCTCAAGCTCAATGGTACCTTGAAATCTCTCGGTTTTAAGAGGTGCTCAAAAGAACATGCTATTTACACAAAACATGAAGCAAAAGATCTAATTTTTACAGGTGTATATGTAGATGATTTAATTGTTACAAGTTCTAGTATCAAGAAAATAGAGGAGTTCAAAAAACAGATGAAAGAAAAATTTGAGATGAGTGATCTCGGATTATTAACTTTATTATCTCGAAATTGAAGTGGAGCAAACCAAGGAAGGGAGTGAAATTAAGCAGGAAAGATATGCAAAAAAGATTTTGAAAGAAGCAAGCATGTTAGAATGTAATCCTAAAAAGTGTCTTACTGATATGGGTTTAAAACTCTCCAAGGATGAAAAAGGGGAGCCGGTGAATCCAACAAATTATCGAAGATTGGTTGGGTGTCTTTTTGCTACATGCATGACCAGATTTATCCTATGCAGTGGGGATTACAAGCAGGTATATGCAAACTCTGGAATCTCATCTTGTTGTAATGAAAAAAATTCTTCGTTATATAGCTGGTACTACGAGTTATGGGTTACAGTATAAACGGGGTGGAAGTCACAAGATTAGTGGTTATAGCGATAGTAGCTATAAATCTAGTGTAGACGATGGAAAGAGTACTACCGGACACGTGTTCTACTTCAGTAAAACACCAGTTTCGTGGTGCTCACAGAAGCAAAATACAGTTGCATTATCATCTTGTGAAGCTGAGTTTATGGAAACAACTTCGGAAACGTGTCAGGAAATTTGGCTTCGAAGTTTATATGGTGAGATCGTTGGTGAAGAAATGCAAATAGTGATCCGGGTTGATAATAAATCAGCTATAGCATTAATGAAGAATCTTGTGTTTCATGGTCTAAGTAAACATATTGACTCAAAGTATCACTTATTCGCGAATGTATTGAAGAGGAGAAAGTGGAAATCGAGTATGAAAGTGGAGAGGAACAAAAGGCAGACATTCTTACTAAGGCACTTGTGAGAGTCAAGTTTATTGAAATGCGAGAGCTGCTTGGAGTTGAAGACCTACCTAGCCCGGTTCGGGTATTAGGGGGTTGATTGTTGGACCAGTTACTAATTACCCGAACCCAAGCAAATGGGTCGGGGTGGTTGTGCATATCCTGAGCCCATGAGATAATAATAGACATAATTAAACAATAAACAAAAGAGTTATTTTTTGTTTAATTTTCCTACTTAGATAAATATGGATATATCCATCTCTAATTTTATGTTAGCTTGTTGATCAAACTTGGTCACACTATATAACCGACCCATTTGGGATTATTGTGCTTATGAGGGAATTTAGTTTTTGAGATTATTTTTCTGAATAAATTAGTGAGCTTATTCCTAAACTTAGGTGTTCTTAATAACATCAAATAAAGTTAAGTGTTTAAAATGATAAATGTTTAAAAGTTAAGAATAAAAACATTGACAAATAAAGTTAAGTGATTTAAACGATGAATATCTGGAAGTTTAATAATTAAACCATTATCAACCCTAATAAAATAACACTTTTCGATTGATAGAGATTTGGTTAATTTTAATCGGTTTGATTTCAACTGACATGGTTTTAAGTTTGAAAAAAAAAAAATAACTGTACCAATTGGAATTGAAAATGGTTTTAGGATCAAACAAATTATATTATAATTAATAATCACTCTAAATAAAATAAATAAACTTAAATATATAGTTATAGAAACTAATTATTTTATCTTTTCAAATTAAAAAGAAAAATGCCGACTCATCACTGATTATTAAAAACAATTTACACGACATTTAATTGATTTTGGGCCTGAGAATCTTTGTACAGAACAGACACATAAAAATAGTCAATATGACACTACGTTAGGCTCCATCAAAACCATTAAATAAACTTTAAACCACACGTACACCATAAATAAATAAATTAAATAAACAAAAAGCCGACCCAATCTAAAAAAATATATTCGCCCGTCGGTTGGGCATTTTGTTAATCATTTCCAATTTTTCGTCGTTTTTCTTGTTTTAAACCGCGATTAGAACACCTCCGAAATCCTCTTTGTTGTGACCGTCTATTAGTTTTATAGATTTGGCATCCGCAATATGTTGGTTTTTGAGTTGTGTACGAGCTTCTGAAAATTCCCGCTCTACTTCCTCGTTTCCTCGTGTTTCGTGGTTTAACACATCGTAATCTTGAATTGCAGCCTCCCATCTTTCCAACTATAATAAAAATTGTTACATCAACGTTTATCATCGCGTATAGATAAAATAACTGTCTATGTTATATGTTAATCACGTCCCGATTTAAATGTCCGTAATTTTACCCTTATTTATTTTTATTTGTATATTTTTAGAAATCAAGTTTTGTGAAAATGGAGTATTAACCGTAAAATATGAAATTTATCATGTTTACTTTTAAAGTTTAAGACATCTATTTTGTGACAATAAAAATAAAAATAGAAGTGAAAATAAAAACAAAAATGGTTATGTTAAAAATGAAATGATTACTGAAAATAGGTCATTTGAGTTATAGTTTACCTTGGCATTACATTGGGCTCTTCGGAGTCTCGCCTTGGTGTACGAAGGTCTTAAGTTTAGTGCTAAACTACAATCTTCAACCGCTCTCTCAAACTGGCCTAATTTGTAACGACAAGCGGCCCGATTGCATAGCAAAACCGAGTTATAGGGTTCGTGTTCGAGTCCTTCACTATATATATTACAAGCTTCAGAAAATTGTGATTCCTTGAAAATCTTGTTACCATTGGTTCGAGCTTTTGCCAAAGCTCGGGTTTTCCTTACTACGTTAACAACCTCCTCGCTTTGATCGAGTTCAGATGCTCGTAGTGCAACACTCAATGCCTCCTCAAACCTAGAATACATTCACATTCACATATATTACAATTTACAGAAAGTATTAACCTAAATATAACATTAGTTGGAGTGATTGATTTTTTAGGCTGCTAACCTGCCCGATGCCAAATAAACTCGCGCTTGGATCGTTAAGAAATTAGTAGTAATCGATAATCCGAACAATTGAACTGATATATTAACATCTACAACGGGGGCATTTTGAAAGCCAGAATACGCTTCTTCATGTCTATGAAGATTTAATAATGCTTCGACTTGCATAGCATACACCTTACAATACCAAATCATCGAAACATAAGTAAGCATTCGAGGTCAAAATGTGGACGGTAATAAGACTATAGTATTAAGAAAGTACCTGAAGAGATGAATCTACCCCCAAAGAAATTGCAGATTGGCTCTCTTTTAGTAATTTTTTCCAATCCTTGCTTTTTCGAGCTGCCAAACATGAAACGAGTTGTGATTTAATCGCTTGTACCTTAGCAATGTCGTGGCTTTCGGTCTTTGCACCCGAACATTTATAATGACATAGAGCCTTCTCTGCCTCCCCGAACCTAAAACACAACCATAAAATATATAGCGATTTAAACGTACTGTACAAGTCATCAATGAAAAAGACGAATACGCGATCAAATGGTACCTTAAATAAAGAGAGGCGAGACGATAATGTGCCCGATGATACGAAGGATCAATCCGAATAGCGATTTTACAATCCAAAATTGCATCAACAAGTTTTCCTACACCTATAAATGCAGCACTTCTATTACTATAATAACACGCTATACTCGAATCCATCCCAATAGCTTCAGTGTACAACGCGATGGCTTCATCAAACCGTCCTTGTTTATACCTCTCGTTACCGATGTTTTTAAATGCCTCGTGGTTCGGTTTTTTAGGCGAGTTCCCATAAATGTTTCCATACATTCTTTTGTTGTCAGTTTTTTTCTTCATGACATTGCCTAAATGGCCCGAAACCATCACATGGTTCGATGAGGCCTTATACGTGGAGCCAGTTGAGTTTGGTTTTCCGCGAACGGATATTCTCAAACTCAACTCGCTAGACGTAAAACTAGGCTCTTTTCTAAGTTGTTTTGTGTATGATATATTGGTAACTTGTGACACGTTATATAATGCATTTTTTGAGATTGCATCATACTTAGTATTAACCGGTTTTTTAATCGCGGTATGAGATGGCAGAGGAGAGTTTTTTGCTGTCGGTTTTGAGAAACCCGTGTATCCAATATGTGTGGTCGTATTGGTTGTGTGGTTGTGGGTTCGTGGAGGTCGTTTTGAAGTAAGGTTGTCAGGAATTTGGGTTCGACGATGCTCTTTCGAGGCTTCGAGCCGTGGCACGGGTGGTTTCCGAGTTCGGGTGCCGAAAATGGACCCTATGAAACCACAACCCATGTCTTTTCCGGCCACATGTTGTGGTGTTTCAGCCATTTTCCTTTAGCTTCTTGCTCTTTGAAAAAATATGAAATTTGTACTAATATATATTGAAATGGTCAAGCATTTTGTCATATCTAAATAAATTTAATAGATAGTTGTATATTTTTTAATATTTTATTTCTTTTAATAATTAATGCCTTTTAGAGAATTGACCAACTTGTATGTTTATTAAAATGAAATGTTGTAATAATAAAGGTTATTGTTTAACAAATAAACAGTAACACTGTGTTTCAGATATTTTTTTTCAAAAAAATAGAAAAAAAAAGAAAATAAGTAGAAATAAAATAAAAATAAAAATGTGTTAGTAAGTTTTTAAGTGGAGAAAAAAGAAAAGAAGTGGAAAGAAAATTTGTTTCATTTTTTTCTCCAAATATTCTTTCCAAAAGTGCAAAGATTTGGAAAGAAAATATTTTTTGAACATTTTTAAAAAACTTAATCCCTAAGTATCTTTAACGAAATATAGATCTCTTACATACATGTCTATTTCTTTTTTCACTTTTTCTCGAAATTACAACCAAATCGAACTGAATTGTGATTTTTTTTTACATAATTTATCATACACTTGTTTTCTATTAATTAATTCGTGTATTGTATAATGCTCGTTGTTCTTGTTGAGTTTTTTTTTTAGTTGGGTTTATAAAGTTCATCTATTGTATCTTTGAATTTAGATTAAACTATGATATGAGTTTTTTTTTTCTTTTCTCTTTAAATACCTCTAACTCGGGAACTCATTTTCGAAAAACTAATCGCCTTTCTTCTCTCTTTTATCCTGTTAAATTATTTCTTTTCATATCTCTTCTTTTATCACTAAACTCAAGAATAAAGTTTCTGACATAAATTTTAGAGATCATTGTTTAACTAACACCAACTTAACCATCTCCGAATTATCTTACTAGTAGCTAGATTTTTCATCGGTTACATAAAATATTATAGATAGTGAAGAATTCTGAAATGGTTATAAAAATAACAGTCAAGCGACTTACTTCATAAGAAAAAGAAGAGGGGTCATTCTTCATGGATAGTATTAAGATGAATCTTTCTTCGTGTAATTGTATATGTTTTGGATAACGTTTACAAAATTAAATGTGCATATGAAAGGGCGTTTTGGAAAACAAGTCCCGAATTGTATACGTGACATGTTAGACCTAATCTTATGATGATTATGAAAAATATAAAAAAAGAAAAAAATTATATAATATATAACAAACAATTCATAAATAATCAACTTATCAATATCAAATGACTTGTAGTATGATAGTATGTGAATTAAACTATTAATTTAAAGTTTATGACTTCAAATCTCGTTAGACATAAAAAAAAATATAAATATAAATAAAGAATAATTTATATTGTTTTTCTAGAATAAAAATAACTTAACGATATAAATATGTCATTTTGTAGTTTCAGTTTTGAATGTTAAAAAGAAAAAGTTGTATCTTAGCTTCAATTTTTTTTGTTAACTTAGTGTGTAAGTATTTGTTATTTTTATTGTATAATTGTTATAAAATAATTAAACTTAAAAATTCATTTAAATATATACTATAAATTATGGTTTTCTTTTATAGATAAAGGTTGCAACCAATTGCATATTTTATAATTTTCTAAGTTTCTTTTCTTTATTTCTTTATGAATCCCATTCAAATAATTTAACTTATCCTCATCCTTGTTAGAAATATACAAAAAGTTTGGTCATTAGCCAAGAGTAACTCCAACATAATTATTACTCTAATTAACAAATCCTCCAATCAAATCATACAATTTTTTAAAGATTATTTTCTAAAACACACCTTAATCCATTAAAAAAAAATGCAATGTGCTTGTTGCATGCTTGCATAAAAATACTTTTAAGTTTTTCTAATTAAAAAATATAAATATGATAAAGAGAAATAGAAAAGTTAGGTTCAAGATAAAAAGTTATTTATTTTATATAATTATTATTAGTGAATAAAAAGTATCTAGATCAAAAAACTCATCAAAATATAATTTAACATGAAACATACTAAGAGCGTATCCAATCAAGGCGTTATTGTCTTGCATTATGCCTTCATGGCTTGAGCCATAACTAGCCGGGCGTATTATGATGGTGATATGAACCCCGCGTTATATATATAACGCGCGTTATATATATTTTTATTTGTTTTTAACTATTATTTATAAAGTTTAATATAAATAGGTGGATCCAGAGTTTGATGTTATAGTTGGAAGATATTTTTAGTGTTATGTTATAGGTCGAGTTATGCTGACGTGATCATATCACCGAGAGTTTTGATGTTATGATTGCGACATCAAAAAGATAATTAAAAATAAGTAATGATTACTTGTGTAAGTGGTAGGACCCAAAGATATTACGACTAGTATTTCAATTAACGTTAATCATGATTAACAATATTTGAGTGGAAACCACCTACCTATATATGTTTAAAAAGTCCAAAAGGAAATTTCCAATTGTTTTACTTAAGTTTGTTCATATGTTTTTATTTTTATGTTTTTCTCTTTTCTAATTCAAAGTTCAAGAAGAAAAAAGAAATGTGATAGTTTTCGCTTTAATAGATTGTTTGATTTTCGTTTCAAACGGGGTCTTATTTTGTTTGACATTATAATGACACGAGTGGTAAGAAATTTTTTTTTAACAATATAATAGTAACTTGTTTTGAGTGAAGTTTGATCTTATGAACTATATGTTACACAAACATCGGTACTTACAATAGCAAACAAAAGTGATTAAATATAAAAAGCCGAAAACTTAATAAAATATTTTCGTATAGGTTTTTAAACTTAAACTATATATGAAGTTTTTGACATATTTTTGTTTTTGATAAAAAAAAAATGTAAAACAATTACTCCGTATATATTATCCTAATGAAAAAGCTTTGTAGACAAGTGGGAATGTGATGTCGAAAATGAAATAAGAATCTAAAATATGGGTCAAACAAAATACTTGTTCAATGCTAAAAGGTTCTTGGTGTCTTTTTTGCAGGCTTTGTAGTACCACATTTGACTCATTTATATTTCAATTCAACAATTTGTATGGCATGATTAAAATGGTTTTATGAACAGAAAATAAGTATTCAAATATAAAGTTTTGATAACAAATAAAAATAACTAATACTAACTTTTACTCAAATTATTTTCTTATAATACCAAAATTATCATTTTTAGAAAACACTTTTACATCTTCATACATATAATAACAACTTCATCAACTGATCTGAGATATTCGCTTAATGAAAAATTGAAACTAAACCATCAATTAATAGAATAGGTCCGTTAAAATGGTTCGATTAATACAGTTGTGAGTCAATTAATTAAGTTTTCTTATCACCCTATGTAACGAGCTTGTTAATGAAAACTGATTTTTGTAAAAGACATTTGAATAAAACTAGTAAATTATACAGTCAAATTAGTAAGGTACTATTATTGTATTGTTATGATGGAATAAAAATCACATAATATTAAAATTTGACATCTTTTGAAAACACCAATAAATCCGGTCGGTGCCGGCATAGCAAACCACTTTTAAAACCCGGTCCTATGATCTATCATACACCACAAAACGAACCCTGGACGGCAGGCAAAAAGACCATATATATTTTTAATTTATATTTATTTCTTTTTTTTTTTAAATAAACTTCATTCCAACAAAATATCCAGCTAATTAAATCTACTATCACTGTCTAAATCTTTTATATTCATGGTTGTTTAGCACCCTATAACACCTTTTATAAAATTGCTTAGATTTTGCATCAGATTATCTATACATTATATAAAATATGTGAGTATTTGGTCTTAACATTACAATATTTTACCAATATGCCAACTTACACTGGCTAATACATATCCTAAATTCATATTTGACTTTTTAACAACTTAAATGTAACAACCTTAACAAATATCAACAATATTTATGTAATTAAAGCTAACAAAATCTTTGTGGAAAAAAACAAAAATACAAACTATAACAAATTTCCCTAGGGTGTAAGACTATATAAATATAGATTGACATATCAACTTATACAATTTTTACCATTTGATTTCGTCGTAGTTTTGTTATATGTTCACTCATCATAATGAACTTTATTGGTAACACCATTGATGCTCCAATCAATATTAGGTGTTGTTCTTTTTTCAAAAAAAAGTCTTAATAGGCTCTGAACTCTGACCCGGTCAGAGGTTTTAAAAATTTTGTTGTTCCTTTTTTTTTTTCAACCAGAGATAAAAAACCTCTTTTTACCTCTGATCCAACCCTACATGAAAAACCTCTTTTTACCTCTGATTACCTCTTTCTTTTCACCGGTAAGTTTTTCATCCTTAAATTCAAATAATTTTTGATTTTTTTTCAATGGTTTGTCACTTGATTTCGTTATATAAATTGATATTGATGATTGTTTGTTAGATTTAGGTGATATAAATTTTTTTAATATGTATTTGTTTTCGATTGCCTATAAACTTCTACTATTACATTGACTTTTATGTGAACTTTTGTTTTGTTAAATAATTTTTATATCTTGAAATTGATGTTAGACAATTAGTTTATTAATTTGTTCAATCACGCTCACGCTAAACTTAGAAACGTGATTGAGCGTGCTCACTACAAGAAAAAGGTCTTTTAGAGACACGCTTGACGACGCCGATAGCGACGTATTTTTGGCTAGCGACCCGATTAACGACATGGAGTAGGTCGTCTCTATAAAAAAGTCGCAGATTTTAGCGACATCGTCAACATGTCGCTATATACAGCGATGGAAGAAAACATGTCGCAGATTGTTTTGCGACAACAATATCCATGTCGCTATCCACGTCGTTGATATTCCACGACGTCGGTACTTATGTCGCGATGTATGTCGCATATCGGCGACTCACATCATGCGTCTCAAGCAGTGTAGCTAATCTTGATTTCTACGTCGCTAATTCTTGATCATGTCGCTGTGTAAGTCGCTATGTACACGTCTATTCTTAAAGAAGTCGCTAAATACGTCGCTATCTGAATCGCTATATATATATATATAGAAACAATATATATATATATATATATATATATATATATATATATATATATATATATATATATAATCTCAATTTATTGACACTCTTAAAGCTATAAAACAATACTATCAATAAATGTCAAGTCCAAAACATAAACAAACATTAATGATTCATTGCTAGAAAGTCAACACGACTAAAGCCAATACTCATCAACCCCGAGTCCTGAACGATAAACCCTCCCATTAAACATGGTCTCTTGGGTATGTGTTAACCATATTTTCTTAAGAGTCACCAGCACCGTATTTTCCACTATATTGTTCCTGTGGTAAATAAACATAAAATATACAAACGGGTCAAATGAGTTAAAAGCATAAATCTGCATATGTAAAACGTAAAACTTGAACAAATAGTCACTGCAATTGACATGGAAAAAACGTAAAACTGCACCGTATTTTCCACTATATTTTAATAAATCTGCACCGTATTTTCCACTATATTTTATTTGACACGGTTTTCCAACTCCTGAGTCTCCAATCGGCAAAAGCTTGAACAAATAGTCACTGCAATTGACATGGAAAAAACGTAAAACTTCTTGAAAGAACTAGCAACAATTTTAATAGACAAGAGGCCTATTTTTTTTTTACCTAATACAATATTCATTCAATCGCATTGATAACTAATAAAGATAATATTGACATAAAAAGTTTGTTTTAAGAATTTCCATATCACAAAACAGTGCAGTAATCGAAGCATTATATGCCATACGTCAAAATTACTAGAAAACCAGTTTACATTATACTTCATCACACCAGACTTATTATAGTTTATCACACCCCACGGGCTTAACATCTTCATCATATGCGGCTTGTTGTATTTTTTTTAAACATATATAAACAGTTTGGAGTGTTTGTATGGAGTACGCTTATCTACGTATTTTATGGCAAATATATTTTAACAATGAGCTAGGTTAATGTACCTGGTTATTCTAAAGTGCTAATTATTATGCATATGTAATAATAACAATTCTATCAATTCAACATAAATTATCAAAACAAATATAAACGTTTACCTTTATCGGGAATATGAAGATATAAACTTCCCATTATGCAAAATATGCAGGGCCTACACGATTGGTGTATCAATGTAATGTAAGCACACTGATTCATCACCTAGAAGATTAATGTAGCATGAACATATAATATTAATAAAAGGATCACAGAATTATGGTTTAAGAAACTAGAAAATGGAAGTGCAATTTATCTTCTCCACGAAGGATCGATTCAGGATAATCACCGTGTGCTATAACTCGCATGAAGATAGCGTTATAAACAGATGCTTGTCTATGGAGTATTAAATAACTAAATAAATAGATAAACTGTTTTAGAGGGTGTCTAGGATTGCTTATTTCAATGAGCTTTATCTGCTAATAAATAAGCAAGTACCAAGCTGCTTACTGAAAAAAACAATCTAGCATTTTAAAATGCTTATTAAATGCTTATCGGCTTATTACAGCAAATAACTAAATTTGAGTGTTTGTGTAGTACCTATTTATTTACTTATATATAAGATGAGAAATCACAAACACTATTTACTTAAACATAAGCAATATAGTGATGAACAAACTGCCATTAACTCAAGAACATGATAAAGTCGTACTTTTATGAATGTTACCTGCAGTTGCTTATCCTTTTTTATATTCATTTCCTTTAGCTAATTTTGACTTTGGTTTACTTACAACATCATCAACTTCAGGATCATAGCCGGAGCCAGGTCTTTCTTCAACTACCAATCAATAATTTATCATCATAAATCATAAAAGAAATACCATTTCAAGTATTAGCAAAACCAGTTAAGAAATATACCCGAGGCTTTGGATTTGTACATATCGACTTCATCTTGAGGTATTTGAGAACATCATGAGCAACTACATGAGTTTGCCCAATCAAAATCACACACAATACACTCTTGAATCTGCAATACTCATCACATTATATATTGAAAGGTACACAAGTTCCAAACTAAATCTAACTGCATACTTTTATTTCTAAAAAAATCCACAAAATTTAGAGTTATTTGGAGTAAATAATGTATACCGTTTTCAATAGTGTATCAATGTAGTACTTTGTAATTGCACCTTCCTTTTTGCTTTGCTTTCAACTTCAATTAATTATGAATTCAAATCATTATTGATCAGTAATTTATCTTCGTATACCTAAAAGAAACACAATCAAAATCCTAATTAATCAACATCTGTCAATATATAATATATAAAATCTCTAAATTAGGGTTCATTATTCCTAATTTGATTTCCAAACGAAACTTACCTTGATTTCAAAGCTCATTACAAAATTAACCTAAATTCGGATTACGAATTGATTGAAAAAATGAATTCAGACTCGATTTGCCAGCTACATTAACCTAAATGACGATTACGAATCGACCGAAATAACTGAATTCCTAATTCGATTACGAATTGATTGAAAAAATGAATTCAGACTCAATTTGCCAGCTACATTAACCTAAATGACGATTACGAATCGAAATAAGTGAATTCATAATTGGATTACGAATTGATTGAAAAACTGAATTTATAACTCGATTAGGAAACGAAATTAACCTAAATTTTGATCGCCAAAGTGACTTGATAATTCAATTTACAAACTAATCTAACCTGAATTTCGATTACGAATCGATTGACGGATTGAAAAAAAAAAAGCAATCATTGTGCGGTGTTGGTGGTGATCGGTGTTGAATGCTTAACCGGGATAAGGGGAATAAATATAACAAAATTGTTTATTACCCAAAGTTAAAGTTTATTCTACTTATACTTATACATAAAAAACACTATCAATAAAAAAAATTATTTTAATGAATTTAAATATTGATGTATATTTAGTTTATTTAAAATAATAATAAATTTATATTTACATATAACATAAGAAATTAAATTAGAGACACGGTCAAAGACATGTTTGAAGAAGTCGCAAAACCAATGACGCGTGTAGCGACATAGTTTTGCATGTCGTAGATTCAGAGACTTCTTTAGCTTCATGTATCGGCATGTCGTAAATTCAGCGACTTCATTAGAGGCATGTATTAGCATGTCGCAATATTAGCAATGTGCTTGGCTACATGTTTTGTGACACTGTCATTTACTAACATATCTTGCGATGTGAGTTACGACACTAACGACATCTATGTAGCTAAGAGTGTCTTTACTTTAGTCGCAATTTTGCGACGTTATATAGTGCATCGCTGGAGACGTCGCTAAAAGGCTTTATTTTTGTAGTGGCTTTTGGTGTTTTGAAAACACGTTTTCCTAGCTTGAAGAGAATGACTCCGTATTCTTTAGTGAAACAAAGAGATATTACTATTGCATGCTTTGCTATTCATATTTTTATACGAAAAGAAGGATTAAGTGATGATTAACGAGAATGTACAAGATGGAGACGAGTATGATGAGGACGAGGTTCAACCACATGGAAATACAACATATCAACAATATATGATCAATTGTCGAGATCAACTTGCGGCACAATTAATGCAAAAATGTTGAAAATGTTGTTTGAATATTATTTTTATTTGAAAAATGTTGCCACTATGTTTGAACATTTTATGAATGTTTTTATTTAAGACGTTTTATAAATGAAACAGTTTAGTACTAATATAGTAAAACAGATGTTACGAAGGAAAAAAGAACATAGTATATTGATTCAGATTCAGAGTTTTGGACCACCTCTGATTATTCAGAGCTGGTATTCAGATTCAGAGGAAAAACCTTTGGTTCAAAAGAACAGCACCTTAGTCGTCGTTGCAACACGACACAATAAGAGAATTCGACTCACGAGACGCAATAAGATAATAATAACTATCAATTGTCGCTCAACGCGCAAGTATCTTACTAATTAATTTGTATTAATTTGACGAAGTATAACTATAAAATACTTTGACTGGTTTATCACAACAAAATACATCATATTTTATATTTTTCCGAAAGGTGTATAATTTATTGATATCATCTATATATATATATATACATTATAAAGTATTTGGATATAAAATGTTGAAATATAAGAATGATAAAATTACTAAACTATCCTTTTAACTAAACATTTATTAAGTAATACAAATATAACTCCTTAACAAATACACCATACTTGAAATTTTGAAATAATTAAATTCATTTTTCTATAAACATAAAACAATGTGTAAAATTTCAAATAAATAGAGTTAATCTTTAGAATTTCTAACTAATTAAATGTTAGTAAACCGAAAATCTTCATCGTTCTTAAAATTATTTGTAACAAAATACGTACCATCGATTTATATATATATTATCGTCGCTACATCGTGCGAATATCATACTAGTTATTTTTTAAAGGTTTTGATGAGTCATTGAGATTGTCATCAACAAATAATTTAACGTATACTATGGTAGTATAGTCATTAATAAAAGTGTGGTAAAGTATACAAGAGATGATTTATATAAGTGTCATAGTTTCGATCACAAACTCAAGTTTTAGTCTAAACTCAAACTTCAACTATTTATGTCAAAAATATTTTTAAAAAACAGCTTATATTATTTTAAATCTGTCACTATCAAATATTCATACACACTTGTTACAATATCGAGAATTTATATAAATTTGTCAGTCTGTCTCAAAAAATTAAAAACCTAAACCTATAAACTATTAAGTCATTGCCATGCCAAATCCGTGTTGATTATAATTCTTTAGATGACTATATTGATCTTCTAAGATCCAGGACATCATGTCAACATATGTATTATAATTATTGTTCTTTCTTTTATACAACTTTTTTTATAATTATTTTTACCTATTTAATTTGTTTTGACATGCCGACAAAAATGTGTTTAGTGAAAGAAAGACGGATACCAACCAAAAATATTGGCCGGATCCGGATAAACCACAATATCCGACTTTTGACCAATTATAAATATTTCAACTATTTTGTGGGCCCCAATTTATCTTTCAACCTCTTTCTTTCCCTTTTCATTATGTTTTTCTTATTTTATTTTTCTAAATTAAAAAAAAACAGTTCAAAATCATAGATATCTAGTACAATATGTAACCAACTAACTCAAAGTATATCATAGAAAAAACAACTTATTTACTATATTTGTCTTCAAAAAATATGTATTTTTCTATTTATTTTTGCTCCAAAACTACTCGTTGTATCCAATTATAGATGATTAATATGTGGTAATTTCCTTTTTTGTCATTAAATATTTTTAATTTTTTAAACTATAAAAGTATCCGACGTCTCTATTAAAGAGGCATAATAGGTAATCTAATGAAAAACCACTTCATTGCCCATTGCCAAATTAAAGAACAAGTCTTGAATACATGATGAACCCGGTTGTCTAATCTTCCACCAGCCTAGAACTTCACCCCAAACCTTCCTCGAAACACTACAATCAAAGAAAAGGTGTTGCAACGATTCAGGGAAAGCATTGCAAATTGGACAGGAAGTGTTATCGACCAAGATTCCCCGATCGGATAAATTCGAAAAAGTAGGTAGTCTATCCGTGACACCTTCGAATGCAAATATTAACCTTCATTGGCACCCAATTATTCCACGAGAAGTCTTTCTTCAAACCATCGATAGTTAAATAATTTTCATCAATGATGGTTGAAAGACGTTTCGTTGAAAAGCCATTTGCTTCATCAAGCAGCCAACACCAATCTCCCTCATAAACTGAGCTAAATTGGACGCCATCTAAAAATTTGTTTAGGCGACTCACCTCATAAATTGTGTAGATATTAGAATTAGTTGATATGGGTTTCTAGTATGTGATTCTATCTTTGTAATGAACATTTACCGCTTACCTATAAATAGGTAAGGGGTGTGATGAATAAGATGACTTTGGTGATTCTCATATCCAACAATTGGTATCAGAGCGGGATGCTCTCAAAAATTCATGCTCAATTCGAATAGAACCATTCGAATAGCACCATTCGAATAGCTTCATTCGAACAGATTCATTCGAATAACTTCACACGAATAGCATCATTCGACCAAGATTTCAACTGACACGAACAGAAAATGTATTCGTGTATGTTGAGTTTCAAGTCGAATTTCTTGTTCGTTTGAAAAAGTTTGAAGATTGTTTGCATTCGTTTGAAGATTGGTTTGAATACGTTGAAAAGAAGATCGAATGGAGATATTCGTTTGAAGATAGTGTGCATTCGTTTAAAGATTGGTTTGAAGATTGATTTGTTTGAAGATTTGAATAGGAGTATTCGAATAGGAGTGTTCGAATAGGGTCATTCGGATTAGAAGAGTATTCGGATAAGGGTATTCGGATAGAGTATTCGGATAGATTTGGATAAGTGTTGGAACGAATAGGAATTATGTACACGAACTCCGTTTTGAATTGATCCATCACGGTAATTTGCTCGCAATTTTGAATTGCACAAGAAGTGAAGAATTTGAAAGAAAATTACTAAGTCATCATTCGAACAAGTTTTAACCTTACACGAATTACAACTCATCGGACCAGTTTTAGTCTTACACGAACTAAACACCATTCGAACCAGTTTTAAGCTTACACGAACTAAACACCATTCAAACCAGTTTTAAGCCTACACGAATCAAACACCAATCGAACCAGTTTTAAGCTTACACGAACTAAACCCATTCGAACAGGTTTAGTACTCACACGAATTGAAGTTTTGGAATTTTTACAAAGGGTATAAAACGATCAACGAGAATCAAGAATCATGACATTCAAGGATCAAATGTCAATCGGATCAGACACAAGACCTCCGGTTCTTTTCCGTGGTGATTACGAACAATGGAGAGCAAGGTTTATGGATTTCATCGAACGACAAGAATTGGGTGAACAAATGATAGAAATTATCGAGAATGGTCCAAAGAAGATAACGGTGAAGATAATCAATGAATATGGAACAGAAAGTGATGGCTTTTTACTCAAATGACGAACGATGAAAAGAAATATCACTGCGCAAAATCGCCTAGCAAGATCGCACATCATGAATGCCATTCCAAATGATATCTTCATGAATATTGATACTCACAAAACCACAAAGGAGATGTTCGATGAGCTAACCAAGCAACTTCAAAGATAAAGCGGGTCAAAGTATAAAGATGATTGGAGCAATGTACAAGTTTGAAGAATTTCGACCACTAGATGGTGAAATGCTTGAGCAAACCTATAATCGCTTTTGCGGGTTACTTAACGAATTGAGGAAAAATGGATTCGTGAAGACTCATCTCGAAGCAAATGTGAAGTTCATGAATACGCTAAAACCGGTTTGGAAACGTTTCACATCTAATCTGAAGCAAAACATCAACATTCAAACAGCTCCGGTTCACGATGTGTCTGAATGTCTTATGCAAAACGAAGAAGAAGTTTTGGAACTTGCGGAAGAAATGAAGACTAGGTCGAAGAAATAAAATGATCCATTAGCCCTTGTGTTGAACAAGATCGATGACATATCGAAGAAATCCTCAAAAAGTGAGAAACCGTCCCAATAAAAGGCGTTTCTTCACAAAATTCAACCATCTTCCAAATACTTCGTATCTTTCCCAGATGAAGAAATGGAAGTAAATCAAAACGAAAATTCTGAGGAAGAAATCTCTCAAATGATTGCTTTACTTTCGAACATGGTTCAAAAGAGAAAATTTGGAAAATTTAATGGTGAACGGTTTCAATCACATCAAAGATCTCACAACAACAACAACAATTTCCGGGGTGTCGTTCTTCATTCAATCACAATCAAGCTCCACTCAATCAAGGTCAACAATCAAACACTCAAATCACTCAAGATGAGTCGAACAAAGAGATGACAAAGCATAAAAGTACGAGCATTTTTCTAGAGATTGTAAGATAAAAGTGGTGAAGAATTTAGAATACTACCGAAAGAAGATGTTGTTTGAGAAGAAAATAGAATCTGGATGAGAAAAAGGGCAAGCCTCTCTAACCGAAGATGCACACTGGATGAGTGATTCCGACAACGAGGAACAAGCATGCTCATTTCGCTCACATGTCGTTGATGGTCGATGCCGACTTTGAGAAATCTGACGACGATGAGGTATATCAATAATTTCGTACATCCTGTTTTTTTTTCTTAATCAAACCAAAATAATTTTTGAATTGTTATTTACATTTAAATATTGGTTTGTAACAACATTTTTACTATAAAAGCAAATGGTTACATTTTGATTATTATTCTAAATGTAAAAATGTTACATTTCGACTATCATAGTTGATTACATTATAAAATAGTTAAAGAAAATAAATATATTATTAAAAATATGATTGACCATGTTGTATTGAATGAATGATAACGATTAAATGGATGGTGATCATTATCAAATAAATAAATAGTGTAAATTTATTCTTTTTAAAACAAAACTTAAAATAAAAAAGAAAGAATATATAGTTTATATAGTAGTATAGATAGAAACCGGTGAAGATGTATTTGATAATAACATTGTTGATGATAATTTGATATGAAATCTTTTTATTGCTTTATTACAAAAATCTTGTATTTTTATCGTTTAAAATTGTTTTATTGCTATATCTATAACTGTGACAAGATAGTGAAACCGTAATAGTTTCATTGTCACTTTTTGTCGGTTTTATAGCGAAGATGATATTATGGTTATTTGATAAACGAACAATTTATTATGTTTTTCTAAAAGACTCAGAAAAATTGTATTCGGGTAAATACAAAAAAAGAATCATAGAAATTTTTTCGTCACCTAACAAGTCTTATAAATATAACCACTTATTTTATAGATACATAGATATATTTTTCTGAAGTTTGTAAGTAATTCTTTCACATATGATATTATGATTTTAGATACTATTAAAACTATTAAAAAGGCTGAAAAGGGTGGATGGTAAAAGTGGAACAAACGTGTAAAATGAGAAAAGTGTATTGCAATTGTGAGTTTGGGATGACGTAAAGGTTAAATTTGGACTTTTGGTCACGTGATCCAAGTGAGAGGTTGTTTATTTGTGGTTATATAATGGGTTTATGATTTATATGACATCTCGACTTATATTTATAAGATCGGATTTTTCGGTTTATATAATCAATTATAGGCTTATTATGTTTATTATGTGATAATAAACAGTAATAAGCCCATAAACGGTTATATAAACCGGAAAATCCGAGCTTATAAAACATAAACCGAAATATCAACAAGCCATAAGCCTCGTATAAAAGCCCAAACAAACACCCCGTAAGTTACTGTGTGCTACGGCCATGTAAACATTTATCTCTTACTTCAATCTTATTAGAGGGTGGGTCAAAGGATTTCTAATCTTTTTTGCGAAAATTAAAATATATATCATACAAAAACATTTTTATTAATATATATAAGCGAAATTGATTGTATTATGATTATTCTATTTAATAAGAATCGAAATTGAGAATTTATATATGTATATAATACAAAAAAAAAAAAGAGCCTATAAATTTTTTGGATCATGTGCGGTCGCTGATAATACACTTAATAAACCATGTCCTATCTTATCGTAATGTGAAAAAAGTAGTTATATTTAGGTTAAATTTTCATCTTTCGTTCTCAAATACCTCGGTGGTGATCGTACACAGACAAATTTAGGTTATCAAAGTTGTTAAATCGTATTACATTATTCATATAATCGGTAACCTTGAAATTATACTTTTAACTTCTAATTACTTGCAACGATCTTAGAGCTTTTTTTTTTGAAAAAAAGAAAAAAACAATTGGGCCGTTTTGAATGAGCTTATACTAGTATAAAACTTGCCAACTAGGCCGATTCAATGATCCCATGTATAATGGGCCCATTATTTTTTCATTGATTTTCTTTTATAAACTGAAGATTCAGTAGAATTAATTTTAAATCGACATTTGAATTTATTCAGTAGAATTACTAACAGTAATAATTACAAAGTTAATTTTGCACAACGTAGCTTTAAAACTACTAGATTTTATTAACAAGCCTAAACGTGTTAGTAAGGTTCGGAAAGAGAAGTGTTTGGAATAAAGGTCTCGGATTTTAACTGACTTCGTTACGAGGTGCTACTCCAGCTACTCATATATTATTCAAACAGTTCTTGGTAAAAAGTCGTGCGACTCCAATGACCAAAGATCAGCGTTGCCCAACAAATTAATATTTTAAAATATGTACACGTCCCACATGAACATGTTTAACGTGTTTCTACTTTCATAACGAATACCATTCGATATAAATTATATGACTTTTTTTTTATAGCTAATGGATTCAAATTATTCATGTAGTTTTTTATTTTTAAAATAATTTCGAGAAATGCAACTTAGAGATAAGAAAGTTTGTCCTATGCACTAAATACAAAAAAAATAGCTAGCTACATGTAATTAATTAAGGGTTTTGATCAAGGTTCTAAAGCCGCAATGGTGTCGAGGCGTGGCTAAAAAGTTACGAAAACATGCAAAACGTCTTTGTTAGGTGTAGCTGTAAAAAACGTGGCTAGGCAAAGATATGGCGCTCCTTAACGCGAGTTTTTTTGTAACGCGTTATGGAAATTTGAAAAAAAAAAGTTTAAAATAGTTAAAAATGGTTATATATCTCATTTGATCGTAAATTTGTGACTATATTTTAGATTAAATGTATATTAAAATAGGAACACATCGATTTTTTATAATTTAATAATGTTATATAACTTAATAATAGTAAAAACATATATAAAAGCTATATGAAACTATAAAATATATTAAAATTCCGCGGTATTGAAACGCCTCGGAAAAAGTCATGTATCGCCATAAACCGTCATGCCTTGAGGCTTGCTTATGCCGCCACGTCGCGACTTACGTTATTCACAACCTTGGTTTTGATATAATCGTCCCGGGGCGATAAACACGATCATCAAATTTAAATAACAAATATTTAATGAATTTCAACATTACCATATTTATAACTAATTACATCTTATTTTTCATTTATAATTAATAGATTCGATATAGATATAGAAGATGAGTTATGATTTATTACAAATTAAATTATTGTCTCGCGATAACGCGGATAAATATAAAAATTAAATCGTGAATTTTATTTTTATGTAGATATTAAGTTATTATGAGAACACAGTTTTATACCTATGATAACATATATATCCTTACGTTTGCACATGTTTATCGTTATAATAACATATACACATTTACGTTTATAGACATGTTTTGATACTTTATATTAGGAGATTTTAGAATCTTTAATATATAATAAAAGAGAGGTCTTAAATGCCATATGGCGAAGTAAGGGCCCTTGGATGGGTTAACTATTTTGATTTCAACCATTAGATCAAATTGTTGATATCATCAAATACTACTTTCGTTTTACACTCTTTTAGAATACATAATAAAATTCTTTCTCTAATTCACATCTCAACTAAAATAAAAACAAAATTCTAATTTATTTATAACATGTGTATAAACGAAAAGGTATATATGTTATTATACATATAACATTGTCTTTTCATAATAATTTAATATCTATATAAACATAATGTTTACAATTCAATTTTTATATATGTTCGCGCTATTGCGGGATAATAATCTAGTAACAATAAGATAAATCATACTTCAAATTGAGTGATTTATAAGTATATTGGAATTATGTTTTTATTTATTTAAGTGAAGATGTAATGAAATAGAAAATGTAATTACGATTGTTAGGGGGTGTAAAGTAAAAATAATATTTGATGACATCATCAATCTGATGTACTGGTTGAAATCAAAGAAGTTCGCCATGTAACATTTAAGACCTTCTTTTATTATATACTAGTATGAAACCCGCTCGATGCAGCGGCAAAAAACCTTATATTCGACAAAATAATGGAAACAATTTATGGTAGTTTCTCATTTGTTTCAAGATAGGTAATAGTTATGGTTTGTGTCGTTTGGCCACTCGAAGCATAAAAATAATTATATGGTAAGAGTTTCTTATTCGGTTTTTCGAAACAGAAAATGAATTATCTGGTAACCGTTTATGGTGGTGCGCCCCTCCGGGCATCGTTTTATTTATTTATATACGTAACGATATTTGTTAGAGTCTCACTTCACGATTAATATTTTGAGTGTAATAGTTTATGATCGGTCTATTGAGGATCCACATTCTTTCCATATATATTTTCACATACATGTGGTGATGTAGTAAACTAATTTGATTGTTTTAGAAAATTGTTCTTGTTTGATCATTCGAACTATAAAATACTATTTATATATTGTGTCTAATAGTTTTTGTTTGAAACGTGTTCTATTAAAGAAAATATTTATTCGATCCAAACTCGAATTTTCCCGTTAAAAATTAGTGGTATTATATAATCGAATAACCATAATCATATTGTATTTAATAGTTTCTGATTCTAGTGTTGCGACTATATTTTAAGTATAATAGTTTTTAGTGGATTTTTAACTCATATATTTTTGTAGTAAAAACTTTAGGTCATCCATCCCCTTCGGGCTATAAACACATTTATTCGGTAATGGTTTCAAATCAAGATCTTTGGACATAACAAGTTATTATATGCGATGCTTAATAAAAAAAAATAATTAACATTTTACATATTGAAATTAGATTAAGAAATTATTTGTGTCGAAAGTTTTTGAAAAAATTATTAGTCAAATTAGGAGTAATTTAATTTAGTTGAGTGAATAATGAAAAGTAAGGAAAGTGAGTTGATAAAGAAGAAATTTAGTTGACAAATTAAATTTTATTTAGATGTTCAGTGAGAGGTATTATAGTATTTTCCTTCTTAAAATTAAACTTTAAGAAATTTAATGTCAAATGATTTATAATAGTTAGATTAATGATAAAATAATAATAATATTTATTAAACATTTATTATATAAATTTAGTTTTTTATTTATCATCCAGGACGATATAAAAAACCTATTATTTGGTTTAGATTGTTGTAGCAAACCAGAATGTGGTTGACCTAATCTTATTTCAATTATTATTTAATTTTACTTTTTATCCATTAAATAATAAAATATTTATTGTTTATAATATTTAATATAATAAATGAAATGATTTCCCCCCATTTAGGATTATATTTTTTATTTAGTAGGTAAGATATTCCTTAACGATGTGGTTTGCTTTTTATAATTATTTAATACAAATCATAATAAAAAAAACTGTAAAACCTGTGTTAGTTGTGAGAACGGTTAATGTTTTCTTCTTAACATATAAGTAGGAATCTCCATTTGTCCATGAGACGAAAATTCATATTCTTTTCTATTAAAGTAGCCATGTTTTCGAGACACTCTTTAGCTGGTTACGGGTTAGCCTAAAACGTACTTTCAACATTCTCTTTCACTTTTGAAACATATGAAAATGTGAGTAGAGTATCAGTGTTTTGTGAGTAGATAAAAGGTTCTTCATGTCGATAATATTGTGAACACTTGCATGGATTCGAATCAATATAAGAAACTATGAATTTCTCTGTTTAAGAATTCAATTAAATATAGAAGTAAAGTTTTACGACATATACACATACAACCATAAGGTTAAGGATGACTCGAGAGTAGGCGTGGCCGCATGGGGACGTACTTAACCTAGTCTATGACACCAAAAAGGACGTTTATAATTAAATGCACGAAAGTAAACTCCTTCGAGGTTGACCGAGTGTATGGAAGGGAAACGATGATCGTGTTTCGAAACATTTGGACCTACAAGACAAGATTTTAGATTAGACTCGACAAGGTTAACCATTTCAGTACCAATTAATAGACTAAAAGATGTGTTAGTACCAAGGACCACAAATGGGTTATAGACCATAGTGTGTGGTCGGAAAGTTGGGCCATATAATTTAAAGGGGTTACAACTTACAAGAAGTTTCTAAATATTTATAATTTTTAATCTAACCATATGTTTTTATTTATAAATCGTGTATAAAAAATATATATCTTTTTTAGATTCTTTTTTTTAATCAACATTTTAAAATTTATAGATTTTAATAATCACACATTTTATTACTCAAACCTCAATTTTTGATATATATTTTCAAAGCTATAATTATATTATTTACTTAGACCTCAATGGTAAAACTTAAAAGTATATTCAAAGCTATAATTAAATAGCGGCTAATTGTTTGGAAATGCATCGAACTTTACATCCAAAACTATTGTATGCATTCATCTTTAAATTGGTCTATTTTATGTATCTAAATTTCAAAAATCTCTATTGAATGAATCCAACTTTTAAAAATTTGTTATTGTATGTATTCAACAATACGTGTCATCCATATAATGTGCCACATAAGTTGCCACATCATCGTTTTGCTAAAATTTCATTGGTTGGATATATAAAATATCGATTTTTGAAAGTTAACATACAATAGACCAATTTAAAGATGAAAGCATACAATGATTTTTTATTTAAAGTTCGATATATTTCCAAACAATTAGCCATTAAAATAGCCTATAACCTTATTACTACATCAATATCTAGCATTTTTTTTTTGGGCTAATTGTTTGGAAATGAATCGAACTTTACATCTAAAACTATTGTATGCATCCATCTTTAAATTGGTCTATTGTATGTATCTAACTTTCAAAAATCTCTATTGTATGTATCCAACCAATGAAATCTTAGGAAAACGATGACGTGGCACATTATATGGATGACACGTATTGTTGAATACATACAATAGCAGATTTTTGAAAGTTGGATACATGCAATAGAGATTTTTGAAAGTTAGATATATACAATAGACCAATTTAAAGATGGATACATACAATGGTTTTGGATGTAAAGTTCGATTGATTTTTAGACAATTAGCCTTTTTTTTTTTTCTTTTTCACTTCATCTACCATCTAACATTTAGCATTTTTTTTTTAGTTTTTTTTCCCTTGAAACGAGCCATGGGTAGGATTGGATTATTATTATTATTTCTTATTCTTTTTTTCTATTTGGAATAATGCTTCGATGCAACACGTAAATAACCTCCTCCTTACACATAATTTACCGATTTTGTCTTTACTTCAATTTCAATTAGGTCAAAATGAATTTGTCAGTGGAAACATACTTAACGGTATCGTAATGGCATATTAACCTACAAATTGTTGTTTCAAGTTTTGTTAAAGACAAATATTACTTGTATGGATAGGTGATGACGTTTTTTCCCTTCAGGAAAAATGTATAATAAAGTTTTAATTACAATAAACTGCCATTAGCATGTGAAAGATAATCACGTATCAAGATAGACAAATCACAAATTAAAAGATTTGTCGTGTAACAATGCCAAATAAAAGAGATTAGGTGAGGATTGGATCCTACGCTAATGTTTGAAAAATCCGACTAAAATAAAAGAGATCCAATAAGCTTATAAATCAAAAAATAAGATATAACAAACCTTTCACTAGAATAATGACGATCACCCTTATCGATTATGTTGATTTTAAAAGAGATTATGTTGATTTTAATCGACGAAAAATATTCAACTCGCATAATAGTAAAATTATAATTACACGTATAATCGATGGTTGGTTGGTTTCCGGTGGTTGATGATGGTGGATAGTGGTTGTGTGATAGGTATAGACAACATTTTGTGTTTACACCACAATGGTTAGCCACCTACCGATCAGCTTCCTCATGTACGGACCCACCATTCCTACCTTCTTCCCCCGTAAAAAACGTTAGAATTGACAACTTGAAAGAAACATTATATATAACATTTTCCTTTAACGTGTCATTCATTCCCTTTAATTCAAATAATAAGTCACACATGTGTATGTAAAAGACAAGTTTAAAGTGATTAATTGAAGTTGTAATAACTAATATGAAGTGTCTCATAGAGTTGGCAACTTCACATATTTATGTTATATTTAGGTTCGAGATTCATGTGTGCTCAAAATAATATGCCCCCCAAAATACATAATGTTTTTTGGACATTTTACGATTGTCCACAATATATATATACACACACCAATGCCCGACCTTTCTTTATGTTACGGGTATATATCAAAGAAATGAGGTTTCAAATTCTTCTTTACATGTATTTCTCTAGTTGAGATCTACAACGGCAAAATTTTCTTAATAGATTAAAGATTAGTTTACAATATGTGTAACAAGCCAGATAATATACATGTTTTGACGATTGTAGTTTATGGTAAATATTTGGATTGTGTTTACACATCATGGAAATTTTGATGACCCCTTTTATAGCAAATATATTTTTGTTTTTATGCCAATGATAACAACTTTTGTTCTTGTTGCTATAATTAGTAAAACCATATACGAATATGTACATGTTATTGATGATCATCATATTACATTTTGCTATTTTTAACCATTAACCACAAGTATATTGGATAAGTTTGACGAAACTTGATGGTAACTAAAGTTGGAGTTGAAAATATAACTCGTGGTAACTAGAGTTTGAGTTGAAAATAAAGATATAGGGGGTGTTTGATATTACCACGGACCAAAGACTCGGACTCAGACCATGGACTCGGTCCGTGGTCTGCGTGTTTGATATAACAAAGTTGTCACGGACCCGGTCCGTACCACGGACCCAGATCAAAGATTCAATCTTTACCAAAAAACTGCGGACTCATATTTTAAAGAAAAAACTCAATCCTACCCTTCATCCTCCACCACCGATACCCTTCAATCTGCAAGACATATTTCCCGGAGCAATTGGTGCGTTAGATGGAACTCTTATACATGCGATCGTGACCAATGAACGACAAACTCGTTATAGGGGAAGAGGAAAAGGTGTATGTTATCAAAATGTACTTGGATTTTGTAATTTTGATATGATATTCACCTTTGTATGGGCCGGGTGAGAGGGCATATCACATGACGCACGAGTTTTGAAAGAAGTTGCATTTAATCTGGATTCCGGCTTTCCCTTCCCTCCACCACGTTAGTATATATTCTTTAACTTGTAATACTTAATATATATAATTTTTATGACTTTTAAAATATGCTTCACACTAACATTGACAGATAAATATTACCTTTGCGATGCTGCATATACCAACACTCGTGGATTTATGGCCCCATATCGTAATACGAGGTATTGGTTAGCCGATTATTGACGACAACGAGCTTTAACTAAGGAAGAGAAATTCAATCATGCTCATGCACAACTCCGAAATGTTATTGAGCGCGCTTATGGTGTATTGAATGCGAGATTCCCAATCTTAAAACAAATGGCTCCTTTTCCTTTTGGAGTGCAAAAAGATGTGGTCGTTGTTTACTTCGCGGTCCATAATTTTATAAGAAAGGGCAACATTCACGACGACATATTTATGCAATTTGAAGAAAACGATATTGCTCCTATGCAAAATGAAGCAAGCGGTGGCCAAAACATACATGACATAGAATGAGATTCACCAAGCAATCAATACATGTCCACTTTACGTGACCAAATTGCTACTCAACTGTTTTCAAATGCTTCAACTTAATTGTACACAATCATTGTTAGGTTTTCTTTGGATTCTTTAATTTGGAATTTTTTTTTAATTTGAAGTTGTAATACATTTGGATTTGTTTAATTTGGATTTTGTAAGACATTTGAATTTATGTTTAATTTGGATTTTGTATGACATTCAATATAAAAATAAACAGAAGGGTAAAATAGTCATTTCTCCCAGTCAGCATAGCCAGTCCGTGACATAATCAAACACAACAAACTCAGTCTGCACCTAACTCAGTCTGAGCTCCAACTCAGTCTGTGCTCCAACTCAGTCTGCACCAACTGAGTCTGCAACTATCAAACAGCCCCATAGTGAAACTTCTTTGTTTGGATTTAGAAGTTGATGCTATGATTTATATAAATTTGTTTGATGCAATGATCGAATAATATTCTGAATAGTGTCATTCAAGTATCAAGAATTCGTGTGTTGTAGAACCGACAAGAAGTATAAGTTTTTTCACACAACTATTTTACATGTTAGTGCACAATAGTTGTACTTTCCGACCTGTTTCAGGTTGACGCAACTTAAAAAGAATTTGTATTTTCAAAATTCTAGTAGAAGATATCTTTATCTTTAATATATAATAAAAAAGAAGACTTAAATGACACATGACAAAGTAAGGTCCTTTGGTAGGATTAACTTTTTTGATGTCAGCCGTTAGATCAGATTGATGATGTTATCAAAGATTATTTTTATTTTAAACTCTTTTACAATACATAATTATATTCTCTCTCTTCAATTCTATCTTTATTAAAATAACAAACATAATTATAATTTATTTATAGAATCGTTCAATTTGCACTATGAGTTACCTTATTATTATTCTAAAATCTTCTAATACAAATTATCAAAACGTGTTATATGCTATTATAATTATAAACAATATGTGTATAAACGTAAAAGTATATTGTATTATATGTATAACATTATTTTCTCACAATAACTATAAAATTAACAATTCAATCTTATTTTTATACCGCGCTATCACACGATAATAATCTAGTTATGAACAAAACAAACATTTAAATGATTAAATTTGTCAAGACAAACCTATTATTATAAGTTTGGTGATAAATAAGAAATCTTTTGATATTTAAAAAAAAGGAAACTATGAATAAATACAAAAAATATCCCTATTGATTTGTAATAGCAACAACAACCATTGAAGTCTAAAATAAAAATCCTTTCCCTTTCCCTTCTTTCATTTCTTTCTCTTCCACCTTTTCTCACTTCACCACCACCATGGACTCTAGCAATTCCGGCAGCTTTCAATCATCAAGTGGCGGCGGCGGTGGTGGCACCGGCGGCGGCGGAGGAGGTGATAATGAAGAATATGACTCAAGAACTCAATCAATCTCATCTTTCTTAAATCCTTCAAACCATTTTAATCCAAATCTCAACCATCTCTTACAACAACCACCATCTCAATCTCACCACCACCATCCACAACCAACCAACACTTTCTTTAATCCTTCTTCATCACCTTTTTCACCAAACCCTAATCCGGTTCATCAAGATCTTTCTTCAATATGGTCCGGTTCATCTTTACCTTATCCTACAAACCCTAACCCTACATCCATGGATACCAATATAAACACAAAAACAGTTCATGGGTCGGATCATAATGTTAATCAAGTTGGAGTGATGACAAAAAACCCCAAGAAGCGTACTCGTGCTTCACGGCGAGCGCCTACAACTGTTCTCACAACCGATACTACAAATTTCCGGCAAATGGTTCAAGAGTTTACCGGAATACCAACTGCTCCGTTCACCACCGCCGGCCCTTTTTCCCGGCGGTTAGATCTATTCAACCCACTCCGGCCGTCGGTGCAAAAGATTCAACATGCGCCACCATATTTGAATACTACACACAATATGGTAGAAAATTCAACTACTACAAGTAATTACAACTTAGCCCCTTCAACTATCCATGATTTTCAAAAACAACCCTCCACTTTGTTAGACCTACAAAACCCAATGTTGTCTTTTCAATCTCTTTTACAACAAAACAATGTTTCTCAACAAGGTAATGAGTTAAGTGGATTTACAAGTTCTTCTAAGAGATGGAGAAGTGAAAATGAGAAGATGGAGAATTTTGAAGGGGTGATTGGTAATAATCAAAACATTGGGGGATCAAAGTTAAATTCAGGTTTAGAGAATGTTGGTGATCAAGTTCAAGGTAATGAAGGTTCATGGATTTGCCCTTCTAGTTAGTTAGATTTATTTATTTTTGTGTAATAATTTTATTTTATTATCTTTTTTATACAAAATTATATGATGTTAAGTTTATGGTTATAAGTTATAAGTGCCCAATATAGATTATGTATATAAACACCTATACTCTAGACATACATATAGATATAAGAAAAATACGTATTAGGATCTTTTGGTTAGGCATGATTTATCTTGAATAGTTTACCTTATGTAGACATGTTGATTTAATTAGGAAGGGTTGCATTTTATAAATCTATACAAATATATAATATTTGAATTTTATAAGCAATTAGACATGTATTAAATTCTTAGATACAACACCGAAGATTATGATGATCAAACCCTAAATTTATGTAATCATTATAATATTCTATTGAAACAAGTTCCTCTAAATCATGCATAACATGATTTTATATTAAAAATCATGTTGAAAATTTTACAACATAAACGTTTGTATTAGTTTTATTTTTGTTTTCTCGTGATTTTTTTATTTATTATTTTTATCATACGGAGTAATAAATAACTATGGAAAATTGTATTTGTTGACCAACCACCTATATATTTTTAATTGATTTGCGTATCAAATAAGCAACAAGTCTCACTATAATACAATTAAGTTTAGAGTGAGTTGTTACATGGTCAATTATTTAAATCAAATTGTTGAATTATAGAGCTCGTTTAATTTTAACATTTTTCTCTTTTTTTTCTAAATTTCAAATTATTTGAGCTCTAAAATCTTTCTCAAATCAACTTTAAATCATTTGAGCTCTACATTCTTTCTCGAATCAACCTCAAGCCTTGTACAAGAACATTCGGTGAGCAACTTATTCTTGTTTAACCTCTATCGTTAGGATGGCCTCCATGCCAAAATACAAAAAAAGAGGCAATAAAGATGAAACTTTGTTGTGAAGAAGTTCAAACTACATATGTAGATGGTAAAAATTTGAGGTTATATTTTAAAATGTTAAAGATTTATGCGGTCACCCGTCTCATCACCTTCAAAAGATTTTCATGTCCAACATTGTTGAGTAAAGGCCGTGTTTTGTAGCAATCGTAGTGATTGATGGTTTGCTTGTGAGATAGTTGGTAATATTGATTAATTAAGTGAGTAACTAACATAGGTTTTTTTTTTTATCGATGTCAACCACGTACTATCTTTATAAGCATTAGAAATCTGAACTCATATCCTTGACTTCATAGTTGATTTGTACATTTGATCCTGTTAGGTCAAATGCATTAGTCATAGTGACCTTTTAGTAATTGTAGTCATATTGATATGTTTAATTTGATTAGAAAAAACTACACCCCTCGTCTTTAACTTTTATCATAAATTTCACTACTCGTTTATCATTTTTATAAGTTAAATTCCTCATTCAAAAGTGTTCATTTTGTTTCATCCGTAGTCTAACCGTTAACATGTCGTTAAAATTTCCGTTAACTTTAATCATGTGACTTGCACACGAGGGCTTTTTTGGTAATTTCCTAGCCTTCCTTACACTTTTTCCCTCTCTCATACACACACCCAAATTCTCGAAAAGAAATTGTTTTACACAAGCCCCTCGTGTGCAATTCACATGTTCAAAGTTAACGAAAACTTTAACGATATGTTACCAGTTGGATTACGAATGAAACAAAATGAACATTTTTAAATAAGGAGTGTAACTTTTAAAAGTTAAAAATGAAAAGTAAAATACATGGACGTGTAGTTTTTTCATTTGATTATCACCCACCATATACTTTTATGGTTTCAAGAATAGAAATACTGTGTATGGTAATAATGATTTTAAGATATTTGATGATATCAAAATGAGTGATTGACATATTAGGGTGTAGTGGTTATAATGATGTGAAATTTTAGAGAGGGAAAATGGTATAGCCATCATTTTTCCAATAATAGTTGAAAGCTAGCTAGTTTTTGGATTTGAACTCAATATTATAACCATCATAATAATTGTTTTTTACTTTTTTTATTCATTTAGATTGCAATGGTCTATAGTAGATATAGATAATCAACTATTTAATCTCGTAATATTTTCGTTTTTAACAAAGTTATAGGTATATATTATTTGAGGTTTATGTGTGACATGTCTAAATATTATAATGGAATTTTTATAAATTATTATTTTAGCTTTGAGCTTGTCAAATCTTTAATAGTTTATTTTATATATTTGTACGTGTGCAATATATATATATATATATATGTTCAGTAATATTGTATATTTTTGTATGATGTAAAAGATATGTAATACGTAATGGTACGATTGTTGACAAGAGGCTAATGATGTATGTATATATAACCTTACCACCACCTACACGAGAAATATTTTATTTTTATTCTTTAAGGTTTAACATATTTACTCCTTATTTACTAATTAATTTCATAGTTCATCATCATTTTTTCATTTTTAGTAGTTTTTCATTGTAATGTTTTCAATAATGGTGGCTAATTTAGTCGTGGATTCTCTAGCATTATATTTATCAAAACCATTATTAAATAATGTTAGGCCAAAAAGTCGTCCATAGGATGAGTTATAAAATCGTCTCTCATACCACCATATTAACGATTGACATTCATTCGTGCTAAAAGGGCTTCCCATATTATTATCAACGAGGATTGGCAAATATCCGAAACAAGAAAAACATATGTATTTCTCATTCATAACATTTTTCTTGTAATGTAACCGTCTCTTATTATCTTTTCTTCATGTTATATCAGTATATTACCATATTACGAAAAACAAAGAATATTGGTTATAATTCATATTTTCTATTACTATTCAAATGGTGCACAGTTCAACACAATTAATATTTTGATAATTAATGTGTTTGAATAAAAGTGACAATTTCATGTATATCTTTACTATATTATAAACAATCTCCTAAAACTCTTAATCTTTTAAAATTTAAGTAGTTGAAATTAATTATTTATCCCCATTCAATTCAAACACATAGAACTTATAATTAAGTTGAATTACTTATTTAAATTTTGCTCATTAAATTCAATATCTTTATAATTTATTACATAACCATTTAAGGTTTTTTTGAATTCTATGTTTTAAATTAGTTAACTTTTCGAGAAATATTTAAAATATTCATTGTTATAAAAGAAAAAAAAATTAATATTTGAATCCATAATTTATTTTTGATATTTGATTTTTTTTTTCTCCAGTATATGAACAACTCAAATTGGACGGGGTTAGAACTAAGAAGTAAGAATAGAGATTGTTTTAACATTTTAAATTCCCAGATAATTGTATTAAAATCCGAACAACTACTAATAATATTCTTGTCACATTATTTCAAAGATACATTGTTTGTAATTTGTAGTATTTGCAAGATTTGTTATATTTATTTTGCTAGAAATTGTTATGATGGTTGTTTATGTTACTTTTGTAGACAGATTATGTTTAAATGTTTGTTAAGAGATATTAAACAAGTTTTCAGGTTTTTTTAAGTTTTAATTCTTTAATAAATATTAGTATTGATTATACGGTTTAGTTGATAATCATTTGTGATAATTATATAGTTTTTTTTGGAAAAATTTAAAAAATAGATATTCAATACAAATAAAATACAATACTAATACAAATACATAATAAAATGATAACAATATGTTTATTTTTTATTTATATTGTATTAGTAAAGTATTTGTAAATCATTAACATTTATGTCTCCAACTACCAAGAAACTTATATTATAAAACGGATTTTGTATTATGCTTGATACGTATTAAAAAAATGCATAGATAAATAGACAATCTTTATAAAGGATATAACAATTCAAAACCCATCAATCTTAAATAAAAATTTGAGATATTGAACATAAAACGTGAACACTTAAATATACAAGCATGGTAAAATAGTCATTTGATATAACTAACTGAAATAAGTTAATTCCAATGGACTAAAAGATTGCGAGTGTATAATATTTACAAATAAAAAGTGTGTGGTGTAGTTTCAAAATCAAGAGGATTAAACATATTTTATTTGCCAAATCCTAAGAAACATATTTGTAAATATATCTACTTTATATTTTGTTATACATATATGATTTTACCAAATGGGCTAATAGCGTAGAATAAATCAATTACCCAAATAAGTTGAATGACCACAGATAAAATTTTCCGAATTGTCAGAATAGATAATGCTACCTCATATTGCCAAACTTAGTAGAGGAAATGGTTGAACGAGAAACAATTATACCAACTCTTTTTATGTCTGAAATTTCTAAACTTAAAATTGTTACCTTAAAATTCATATTATAACACGAACAACCAAATAAGAAAGTATTATATATACTTAATATAAAGCCGAAAGTAACGAATAAGAAACTATCGAAACTCATTGACATATCAATAATTCTTTTCCATCCCGAAAGGTGAGTCGAAAATCGTTACCGGATAATTTGTTTTGGCCCAAAGACCGCCCCATAAACCATTACTCTCACGACATAAATCACGAGACGAATTGGAAACTACAAGAAATCATTATCGCATTACAACTTTTCGTCGCCGCTGCATCGCGCGGGTTTTATACTAGTCATTGTAAAAGTATAAAATAATTTATTGTCCAAGTTAATTTAAAAAATATCATACATACTATTGTTAAACTTGAAAATATCATGTATATATATACCCAAATAATTTATTTAATTCTTAAAAAATCTATTAAACCTTTCAAAACTAACAATATATTAATAATTGACGATCATACCCTTATTTCTTTTACTAACAAAACAAACTAACCATGTTTGCGAACACACAAATCGTTACAAAAATAACCAATAATTTATTCAAATTACGATAATATAAACGCATTTGAAACTTTGAACCAACATGGCATTTGCATACTTGAAAGTTAAATTGTATTAGCAACATTAATCTTACTAATTATATTAGAAACTTCAACAACCACAAATCTAACTATCTATAACACATTTAGCCCTATAATCTTAGACTATGCGGAGTGGTAAGTGGTAAGTGATGATGATGTGGAGTGATATAGGTGATTTGTAGGAAAGAGAGTGTGATTTTAGGAAAAAATGTGTGATGATGTGGAGTGATAAAAATGGGTGGAGTGGTTGTGTGTAAGTGATGATAATGTGGAGTGATAGAGTTTATTTTGTATTTTTATTATTTTTTTTATATAATTTTATTTAAAAAGTTGTATTTTTATTAAAAATAAAAACAAAACATACTACAATTTATTTAAAAAAAAACATACTACAATTTATTAAAAAAAAACATACTACAATAAAAAAAATACTACATATCTTGAGGAAAAAAAATTTCGATAAGCCTTTTCTTTTCGTTCTCCGCTATTGTTCGATAAGGCTCCCCGAGATGACTAATGTCCTTCATGATCGTCTTTAACGCTTTTGCTCGCATTTTTTCTTGAGCAGTTTCAGTAAATTCCCCGAACTTTTTCCCAATAAACTGGAGTGATTCTTCGGCCCCCGAAGAAGAAGCAGCGGCTTTGCCCTTTCCTTTGCGCGCTTTTGCCTTTGCTTGATCTCTACCAATCGGTCTTGGAAGCTCTTCCTCCAACTGAAGATCATCATCATCATCGTTGAGATCGATTCCAGCAAAAGGCGATACCGGAGTTGTGACAACCGTCAAAATTCAGTTACTTATTCTGTTGTTATTTCGAAAAAGGACCACGGTTGTAAAGATTTTTGGAGCAAGAATCCGACCAAAACTCATCATCCAAGCTTTTCCTTCGGTAGATTTCTTTATTTTTACTATTCTTACATAAACATTCAATTGCATGTAAGATCTAACGGTTGAAAATGTATTTTTACATAAATCTATGACTTTTTACGGTCAAAAACGTTTTTAAAATAAATAATCTTTAGATCCACGGATTTGTAACCAAATACTCTTTAGAAACTGTTAAAAAGGTGTTTTAATAAGTTTTAACCGGTTGCATGTCGAAATCCATGGGTGAAAACACGTTTTTAAGCAAAGAAATCACGAAAACGGGAAAACAGCAAGGAGGTGCGCAGCACCCCCTGACAGGTGCTGCGCACCGGGCTGCTGTCTTCCCGAGAAATTGTCGTTTTACTCGTTTTGAGAATATGTTACTTTCTGGACTTTTACCAAAATCATGAGGGGACTGAGATAAATGAAATCCATAATAAAAGTGACTTGTGTTGGACTATTTGGACTATTTTGAACTATATTATGTATATTATTGTGTTTTAGGTGATCTGTGAGCGGAAGTGACGATATAATTTTTGGGCATGAAATTTGGGCGCGGAAGCGCTGCCCAAATTTCCCTAGAAATTATAAAATCACTTCAGTAAGCAAAAGCACTTAAGACGTAATAATCAAAAACAATAAACTTTCGGACTAAACGCAACGTTAATCGCTTCGGACCAAATTTTCGGAACAATATTGGACTTAACACTTAATTACAACCAAAAGTTACATAATCTCCTATATTATTATATAAGAACATAATAATGTAACAACTCATTAAACTACCTTGGTATTATTATTAGGCAATCTGTGATTCCCGGCTTTCGTACTCCGACCGAATTTCCAAGTTCTCGATCTCTTCGCAATCCGTGAGTTACAACCCCTTGTTTTATATATTTTACATGAATTTGGGGGAAACATAAGATTAATTGCATTTTAAGCTTTATGAAACAATTTGCAATACATCAAACTTTGACTTATTAAACTTTGACTTTGACTTTATCAAAACTTTGACATTGAAACGTCTACTTAGTTTCTTATGCGTAAAACATTTCTTTCTCTATTTATAACTATTGTTTCGTCTCTTTAACTCAACTATTTATTGATACTTGTATGCGTAACCGACCCTTGATGGAACTATAACACGTTCTTAAGTGATATTGATTCTCTCTCTTTTAAAACAAAATTACATAGTGCCCAATTATTCTTTAGTTTCTCTCTTACACACTATTAACTACTTAGCCGTATAGTAATTATGGGTATCGATACTTAGGAAAGAACCGTTCCTTGCTTAGATGGCAGTCTAAGTACATATTTACTGAGTTTCTTTTAATTTCCCGTTTGAGAGGCGGGAAGTTGGGGCCGCACGGTTGATAATCGAATTAGTGTGAACACTTAAGTTATAGATGCCAAGTGGTTGATACAAGAAATCTATTTAGTTACTTACGCATAAACTTATAAATTTTTAGCGACTGTTATCCGCTTCTACTATTTGACTAAATTTGATTCTATTTAGTCTTTACAAGTTAGGGCACAATTCGCCCGTTACTTAAACTTTACAAGTATATAAACTCTTTAAGCGACTTTTCTCCGCTAATCTCCCTTATGGGAAAACTCTTACTTTATATACTTTACTCATACTTTTTATGCCAACTATTTAAACTGTAACTCACTCACTACTTTCGTAGTTGACACTTTATCTTATGTTTCAGGAAATTAGTGTAAGCCTGAGGTGCATGGCATGGACGGGTCGAGGCGGTCGTGTGAGAACCTCTTTGGGAAAAGACTTGGCCAGTGTTTTTGGGAAATTTTAATGAAACATTTTTATTGTGTAACAATGTATTAAACTATTGATTCTTGGTTGTTCGAATGGGATTTTAAACTTTTTACTTTTCATCAATGACTCATTTACCGTTGTGTTTTATATGACCTGTGATATGATTTTACAGCTCTTCACATTCCGTGTTTCCGCTTTAGCGGGGTGTGACAGACTTGGTATCAGAGCACGGGTTATAGAGAAAAACGGTTTTAAAATTTTTTTTCAAAAAGTTTTCGAAACCAAACTATAACCAATACTTTTCGGAAAATCATTGATGGGTCTAAACTTTAGAGAATTAATTTCGTGGTTGCATGTTTATAATTTAACTACGCATGGCCTGATCACCCCTGCCTAGTTCAAAATGATTATGCAAAGACGAAACGTAATTACTATTGTTAACGGTTTTGAGTCAAAATTCCCGGTACTGTCTTTTCCCGATTCTCACACGCCTGACCCGTACATGCATTTCATTACACATTTCCTTTATCTTTTCTCTGTGTTCCCTAGTACTCACGAAACTCTCTACGTCTCAGATTCGTCATGTCTCAATCGTCCCTACCGACCGAAGATACCTCCACGACTATTAGCAGCGGCAACGGGTCTAGCCCGAGGACTGTGTTACCACCCTCTCGTGCAACACCTATTGCGACACCTTTTCGACAATCGGGATCGTTCCAACCCGCACCTCGTCAGCCATCCGTGGACCCGTACGACCCAGCCGGACGCCCTCCAGTTATGGAAGTCTATCCATGGGAACGCCAGTTCTTAGAGGACATGCGTCGTACCCGAGGGGCCGGATCACCTTCATCCGGAGTACCACCTAACCTCCGACTTCCTCCACCCGAGGCATTCCGCAGCGTATTTCACGAGGTCCAGAGGATCGCAGGCGACACCCAGCAGCAGGCCCTTCACCTATTCGAAGCCTCCGACGAAACCCACAAGCTGGCAGAACAGGCAATCCGGATCATCGCGTCGGCCCAAACCACCGCCCGGACTGTACAAACCCTTATCTACGTCATCTGGGCCATGGGAGCGCTGATAATGGCCATCGTCGCCTTGATGATCTTCGACCGAAGTCACTAGGGACATCCGCCGTTCATACCTCTAGCTAGTCGTAAATTTTCCGTTGTATACGATTAGGCTAGTATCTATCATTCTCTATGTATTGTACTGTACTTTCTATTCGAACCTTGTACTCGACTCTTTTATTTAATGAATGAAGTTCCATTTATTATTATCTGTTGTTACCTATCTTGTGAATCTTATGCTTGCTACGATCATTACTATTCTACCTCTTAAATCTTAATCTTGCGTGTACTATTTGATCAGTCATTTTAATCTCGTGCTATAACTATCCATGGTTGCTTAACTTTTAATCTTATCATAACCCATTCGTGCGTTCTAAACTAAATCTGTCCTTCTGATTGTAGAATCATGGCTCCTCGCACTAATGCTAGCATCATCGCCGAACAAGTTGCCGAACAGTTGAACGCGGCTATGCCTAACATGATCGCGCAGATCACCGCCGGAATCAACGCCAACGTCAACAATCACCAGCAGCAGCAGCAGCAGCAGAACAACCAGAACCAGCATCCGAACCCTCCTCCATGCAACTATAAGAGCTTCATGGCCTGCAAGCCGAAAGAGTTCCACGACACAACTGGTGCTGTAGGTTTGGTCCAGTGGTTCGAAAGCATCGAATCGGTCCTACACATCAGCCGATGTGCCGAGGCGAACAAAGTGGAATACGCGTCCTGCGTGTTCCATGGCCGAGCTCTGTCATGGTGGAACACTGTTGTTCAAACCCGAGGACGTGACAATGCCTATGCCCTTCCCTGGAACACCTTCAAGAACTTGCTCATTGAGGAATACTGCCCAAGAGGGGAAATTAAGAAGCTCGAGGCTGAGCTGTGGGACCACAAGATGGTTGGGAATGATATTTAGAAATACACTTCCCGGTTCCACGAACTCGCCCGATTGGTTCCAAGGCTGGTAACCCCCGAGGAGAACCGGATCGACCTGTACATCTCTGGTCTAGTTCCGGAAATCCGAGGCATGGTCATGGCAGCCGAACCTCAGACCCTCCAGAGTGCAATCATCCTGGCCCATCGTCTTACCAGCAACCTCCTCACCGCTCCCGGATCCTCCAAAAAGGAGTCAGGTGAGAAGAGGAAGGCCGAGTCAACCCCGAGAAGAAGCGACCGCAACAAGAAGACCCGAAACTACGCCATGACTGCTTCACCCGCACCTGCACCTGCACCACCAGCTAAATCTGGGTCTTACACCGGACCACACCCAAGGTGTGACAAGTGCAACTTCCACCATCTCGGGAACTGCCCAATATGCCTCAAGTGCCAGAAGACGGGGCACTATGCCAAGTACTGCCCTGACAAGTCAACTACTCCAGCCCCGAAACGGACCTGCTTTGAGTGCGGGAGCGACCAGCATCTCCGCAATACCTGCCCTAAGCTCAACCGAACTCCACAGAATCAAGGAGGGAAAGGTAGGGGTCGCGCATTCGGATTGACGGCGGAGGAAGCACGTCAGGACCCCAACGCAGTTACTGGTACGTTTTCCCTCAACAATCATTCTGCTTCCGTATTATTCGACTCAGGAGCCGAGAGAAGTTTCATTTCCTTAGAATTTAGACCCCTCATAGGGTTAGAATCTGAAGTTCTTAAGGATACTTTTACCGTTGAATATGCTAACGGTCAAGAATTTGAAGCTAAGGACATAATCCTAGGATGTTCACTGTGCCTATCTGACAAAATTTTCCCCATCGATCTGATTCCTATCGAGCTTTCCAGTTTCGACGTTATTGTTGGAATGGACTGGCTATCTCGCTTTCGAGCGGAAATCATTTGTTTCGATAAGCTTATCCGT
>CAJVGC010000592.1:3956751-4006175 GCA_910822075.1 Senecio squalidus
GGGTGATAAGCCGTACTCATATCCAATCGAGTGTCGCTGTAGCGTCTGCCAGAACCTCGAAGTAAAACGCGCGTCGCGATCCGAAATAACAGATACAGGAATTCCATGCCTGGCCACGATCTCATCAATATATAACCTAGACAACTTCTCTATTCGGTAATCTTCTCGAATAGGCAGAAAATGCGCTGACTTAGTCAGTCGGTCAACAATGACCCAGATAGCATCATACCCTCCTGAAGACCTAGGAATCTTCGTCACAAAATCCATCGTAATATTTTCCCACTTCCACTGTGGGATTTCCGGCTGCTGAAGAAGGCCAGAAGGCTTCTGATTCTGAGCCTTAACTTTGGAACAGGTCAAACACTTGCCTACATACTCGGCAATCGCCCTCTTCATGCCAGGCAACCAGTAAAAATCCTTCAAGTCATGATACATCTTATCCGCTCCTGGATGAACAGAGTAATTCGACTTGTGACCTTCGTCCAAAATTAACTGCCTAAGACCGACGGGAACCCAAATACGGTCTAAGAAATACACAACCCCGTCGTCTTTCGGCTCCAACTGACGTGCCAGACTAAATAATCCTTCGTCCTTCAGACGATCCTCGGTGAGAGCCTCCTGCTGAGCCTGAATAATACGAGTCTTCAAACTCGACTGAATGGAAACCATCATAGCGCGAACTCTCACCGGCTTAACCGATTCCTTGCGACTTAACGCGTCGGCTACTACATTCGCCTTTCCCGGATGATAACGAATTTCGCAATCATAGTCGTTAAGCAATTCTACCCATCGGCGCTGCCTCATATTCAACATCTTTTGGTCAAAGATGTGCTGTAACGACTTATGATCGGTGAACACAGTGCACTTAGTACCGTACAGATAATGGCGCCAAATCTTTAAAGCAAAAACCACTGCGCCTAATTCCAAATCATGGGTTGTGTAGTTCTTCTCATGAATCTTTAACTGACGAGAGGCATAGGCAATGACCTTTCCGTTCTGCATCAGCACGCACCCGAGTCCCTTATGCGAAGCATCGCAATAAAATTTTCGGTACCCTCTGGGAGACTCAAGATAGGAGCATCACACAACCGCTTCTTCAATAACTGAAAAGCTTCTTCCTGCTCGGCACCCCAAATAAATTCCTCGTTCTTCTGGGTCAACTTCGTCATAGGCGAGGCTATCTTCGAAAAATTCTCAATAAAGCGACGGTAATAACCTGCCAGACCCAAAAACGAACGGATCTCAGTGGGTGTCTTAGGAGAAACCCAATCTCTGACGGCATTAATCTTGGCAGGATCAACGTGGATGCCTTCCTTGCTAACCACATGGCCAAGAAATTGGACCTCAGTTAACCAAAACTCACACTTCGAGAACTTAGCGTAAAGCTGCTCCTTCCTGAGCAACTCCAACACTATTCTCAAGTGTTCCTCGTGTTCCGCACGGCTACGAGAATAAACTAGAATATCATCGATGAGCACGATCACAAACTTATCGAGGTAAGGACGGCATATACGGTTCATCATTTCCATAAACGCTGCAGGCGCATTCGTGAGACCGAATGGCATAACTAAAAACTCATAATGACCGTAACGCGTTCGAAAAGCAGTCTTCGGAACGTCCTCCTCCTGCACCCTCAATTGGTGATATCCGGACCGTAAATCAATCTTAGAAAAGTAACAGGAACCTTGCAGTTGATCAAACAAGTCATCTATACGGGGTAAAGGGTAGCGGTTCTTTACTGTCAGCTTATTCAGCTCTCGGTAATCTATACACAATCTCATCGAACCATCCTTCTTCTTTACAAAGAGTACCGGCGCGCCCCACGGAGAGAAACTCGGCCTAATGAAGCCTTTATCCACTAACTCCTGGATCTGCTTAGAAAGCTCCAACATCTCCGAAGGTGCTAACCGATAAGGAGCCTTTGCCACTGGCGCTGCTCCGGGAACTAAGTCGATCCTAAACTCTACCTCACGTCTAGGCGGTAAACCAGGTAAATCCTCTGGGAATACGTCGGGGAAATCACACACTACTGGCTTCTCCTCCAGCTTCTCATTGTTATCCTTCTTCACAAGGTGTGCAAGAAAGAGTGAACAGTCCCGATTGATGTACTCCCGGACTTTCATACACGAGACGATCTTAAGACGCTTCCCTGCCTTATTCCCTTGGACTAATAGCGGCTCTCCCTGCGGTAACGGAATACGGATCATCTTCTCAAAACATACGATCTCCGCACGATGCGTCTCTAACCAGTCCATGCCGATAATTACGTCGAAACTACCTAACCTAATCGGAATTAAGTCGATAGGAAAAGAGTGGTCGTCGAAACTAACACTACAGTCGAAAAGTAACTCAGTCGCATGCAAAAACTCGCCATCAGCCAATTCTATCTCAAAGGAAGGTACTAAAGGTATAGACTTACAGGGAATCATAGTCCTAAACTCATCAGATATAAAACTTCTATCCGCACCAGAATCAAATAAGATAAACGCAGGTCGACCACAAATGAGAAAAGTACCCGTAACGACATGTGGATCCTGCTGAGCCTCCTTGGCTCCCACAACAAACGCCCTGCCTCGAGGAGCATTACCAGCTGCAGCTAACTTAGGACATCTGTCCTTATGATGATCCGGAGAACCACATCCAAAACATTTGCCCTTAGAGGCCTTACAAAACTTGTCCGTGTGACCTAGCTTCTTGCAGATACTGCATTCCCAACACGCCACTTCTTTGGTATGGTACCGACCACACCGACCACACTGCGGGTACTTACCCTGGGTACCCGTTGACACAGCAGCATAAGATTTCACAGCTTGAGGAGCATCATTCCTCCTAAACTTCTTTCTTGAATCCTCATTGCGGTTTCCACCACTCCGTTTCCCTCCGGAGTTTTGCTTAACAATCATCGGGGGTAATTCACCATCTCGGACCGCATTCTGAGTCAAGGTAATCGCGATCTCAACTGCGCTCTGAAACGTGCTCGGTTTGCTGGATAGGACACTCTTACGGATCGCTGGGGGTAACCCGTGAGTGTAGCGACCGATACGTTTGAGCTCCGGTCGAACCAAGTGTGGAACCAGTTGGGACAAAGCGTGAAAACGCGAAGTGTATCCCTGAATGTCTGACCCAACCATGGTCAAGTTCCACAGTTCATCTTCCAACTTCTGAATCTCGGATTCAGGTACATACTCAATGATCATTAACTCCTTCAATTGCTCCCAAGTCATGGTCTTAATCTCCGCTCGGCCTCGCACATTCACGACCGAGTTCCACCATGTCAGAGCCGTTCCTTGAAATACAAACGTAGCAAATCGGACTCTATCTTTGTCCGCACAATCGATAGCATCGAAAATAGATTCTAGTTTCTCCATCCACTGAAGCGTTCCAGTCGCTCCCTCATTGCCGCGGTACTCCGGGGCCTTACAGCTCATAAAGGTCTTCATTGTGCATTCAACACGTCGAGCTGAGCCCTCGGCTTCACCAGAAACTGTCTTGGGTCCACCAGACCCAGTTACAACAACGTCATCACCCTCAACAACCGGCTCAGGGCCCTCATTATTAACAACCGGCTCAGGGTTTCCAGAACCCGAACCACCACCAGTTCCTTGGGTTGTGCCCTCCTTCAGTTGAGCTACAAGCTCGGGCATCATCGCCGCTAACTGCTGAGCAATCATCTGAGCCATGTCAGGATTCGCATCGTTCTCCACATTGTTCCTTCTCGCATTAGACGTATTCGCTCTCGCATTCTGACTCGCGGTATTAGCCCTCGCGTTCGCAGTAGCACGCCTAGCAGAACTTCGTGTCGCAACTCTCCTCTTAGGCGCCATCGTCCTAAAATAAAAAGGAAAGAAATTCGATCAGCTAATGTGTGCAAAAACAAGGCCAAACGCCACAAAATCAACGCGAAATAAACACGTATGAAAAATAGTGCACACATTGCAATCAGAGAAAATCGATTCAAAAAGCCTATGGTCATAGTCCAAGTGATTTACTCAGTTAAAATCACTCGGTTCGCTATAACCTTTGGCTCTGATACCAACTTCTGTCACACCCCGCTTGGAAGCGGAAACGCGGAGCGTTCCAGTTATAATATCAAAGTCAAGATTACAACAATATAACCGATAAACAAAACATCAAATTTGATAGATCATGCCAAGATGTTAAAAATACATCATAAGTCAAGGGCGGTAAGACGCCAAATACAATACAACTTCAAAAGAAATCAACAAATGGATCGTCATGGAAATTACATAAACAAGATAAATTCAAATTCCACAAAAGCAAGCGATCCAGAAACAACTATGGCATGATCCACGGAAATCCTCAATTTCCTGCAAAGCGTTAAAACGACATCAACAACATGTTGGTGAATTATTCGCAAATTTAAAGTAAAAGTTGACCCATCGACAATTTTCATCAAACAACGTTAAATTCAAATGATATATCTTGTTTTCAACAACCAATAGTGAGAGGTACTTTGCCTAGACTAATCATACACTGAACCTGACCGTACAACCCCAAATCCTGAGGTCGCCAACCAAAGGTAACAAATTAATTAACCGGCCATAACTTCCACTCCTAGAAACATTCTACCGAGCAGAGAGGGTTAGGTCTATAACCCATATAGATCTATATATATGTAACCGTTGGGCATAAAGCTTAACAAGTGTATCAGGGGGCCCCAACAAGGGCTAATGGCTTACAATCTAAGGCAGACCTAATCCACTAGGCAAACAAGAATATCAACAACATTCCGCATACAAGCAGACAATTTAAAATACGCTTTACAGCCCAAAAATATTTAAGACAAGGGCTACGAATAACTCACAGACAAAGCTTCAGCAAACAAATATCGGGTACACCAAACACGGAGCTACAACTCCACCGCCTAAGTGCCTTAAACAATAAACAACATAGTCTCAGTATCTCTATAAGTCTAGGTCCGGTTTAGCCTTGTCGGTTAAGATTAAGTTTAATATAACATTCCAACGTTTAAAATAGTCGAATAAGGATGACGGATTAAGAAGATGATGTTCCGCGCCAGAAAAGGGCCGGTCGGCAAGATATCGATCTTTCACGTCAACAGCGACCGTTGGAAGCAAATGATAACTCCGAGTCGAAAGGATTATTAATATAAATGTTCATTATGTCGACCAAAATTAAGATGTTGACTTATAAAAGTCAAAGGTCAATTATGTTGACTTAGGAAAGTCAAATGTCAATCATGTTGACTTATTAAAGTCAAAATCAATTTAAAGTCCAATTTGGCACTTTGAATAATTTGGAGTCTTTTCATACCAAAATGTTTAGAGTAAATACCTTTTCAAACCATTTTATAAAATTTGCCGCAAGACATAGTTTGATGACTTAATACGATGATTAAATTGAGACGAAGTTTAAAGTATCGCAAAGATGTTTAAAATGTCCGTTTTAAGTAATATTATGACATTTGTGATTGCGTTGGTGTCTTTGAGTCCAAAGACAATGTTATTGTAAAATATGTTACTTTGTATATACTTTATCCGTATAAGGGTTTTAAATGCCGTAACAAGTTGTGAGATGAAATTTCGGCGGCGCTTTCGCGTCATAAGATATTAGTCCAATTATTCAATCACTTTCCCGCTTCTCAACAAATGCATTTTAAACCATTATACATAATACATAATACTTTGGTTACTTATATTTTAACATTTTGTCCAACTTTAGTCCAAATCGATCAAACGCACGAGTGTTGGTCTAATAATTTATCCTAACCGATTTTCAAGGCTAAAACCGAATAATACACATATAATGAAATCACAAGATTCACAAGAGTAACAAGTTATACCGCTAACTCCGCTTGATTTGACCAGAATTTGGAATGACAACTTCGGTGGTACAACGATGAGAATATCCGCCTCCGAAACATAAGACAAACGCCAAAAATTAGCAAAACGAAGGATTTGAATGCACAAAATGTCACCATTATTACTGTTTTTACTCATCTCAGCCCCATATTATTATTGACAAAAGTCCAGAACGTGAATACAAGTTTTAAACGAGTAAAACGACACATTTTCGGGAGGTCAGCAGCCCGGTGCTGCGCACCTGGGCACAGGTGCTGCGCACCTAGCTGCTGCCTTCTACCCGTTTTGTGTTTTTCTTGCTAAAAATCGTTTTGTAACTCAAAGATTTCGACATGCAACCAGTAAATAACTTATAAAACATCATTTTTATAGTTTCTAAATAACTTTTACCCACAAAAACATAGATCTAAGTAGTGTTTATACAAAAATCGTTTTTGTAAACAAAGTGGTATAAATCCTTACAAAAACTCATTTTTATGGCTTAGATCATACATGCAATTAATAAAAACAGTAAATAATGATAAGAAAGTGATTTCTACCGGATGTAAATGAATGGATGGTGTTTTGGACGGATTTAGAGCTCCGAAAGTGAAGAAATATGCTTGAAACCGAAAATGCTTTGCTCCTCCTTGTTTGCTTTGATGATCAAACGATTTTGATGGATGATTTATGTGTTTTTAGTGGCTGGAATCTCTGGTTTAGATGAAGGTTTGTAGAGAGAAAGTGGAGAGAAAATGGAGAAGGTTAATGTGTGTGTGTGTTTTGGAATTAAGAAAAAGAAAATGAAAAGAGATAAAGGTGTAGTGTAATAATACACTTTGGGCAGGTAAATTGGCAGAAATCAGAGCACATGGTCGTTTTTTGATTGGTTGGTTTATTACAAAAACGAGGCAAGGGCCAAAAGTGTAAAATTGTGAAATCTGGCAAGAGGTGCTGCGCACCTATGCCATGGTGCTGCGCACCGGGTGATTTCCAGCACTTTCGATTTTTCGTTTTCGCGATCGTTAAGGAGTTTCGTTCGCCGAAAGTTCCCGATTCTTTTTGCGTTGAACTTAGGAAAGTTCCCGCTTTGATTTACTTTATATTAGGTTCATTTAATATTATGATTTCACTTTTGATTTCGAGATTCGCACGATTTCGGTAAAAGGGTACGCAAGAGTAAAAGCACGATATCTCGCGGATAAAGGATCCGATAACCGACAAATTTGGCATAAACCTTCTAACTTATATTTATGAGGATACTAACTAATTGGCACTTAGATAAAATAATATTTTCACGTCCCTAGGGACAAACCAGTAAATACGAAAACCCGATAATCAATAACAGTAAATCGTGAGCAAACAAAGCGTAACACAAGGGTCGAAATCAATTGCGAATAAAATATAAGTAATGACGGTAATTCAAGTACCTCAAAATGACGGGACGTCACATAATTGACTAAGATAAACATGTTTGAAAACGTTATGTTTGTATATGTGTTTTGTAAGCGGGAAAGTGGTTAATATTTTTGGACATAGAATTTGGGCGCGGAAGCGCTGCCCAAATTTCGTTAGGAAATATAAAACACTTTGGCAAACAAAACATATTTAACATAACAACAATAACATCAACTTTGGACTTTTTGACTAAAACAAAACGTTAACCGTTTCGGACAATATTGGACAAAATGGACTTTGACACTTAAAGTTTGACTAAAAATTTACTTATATTATATAATAATAACACTTGAACAAATCTTGGTATCCTTAGGCATTCGGTGATTCCCGGCTCTCATTTCCGACCATTCTTCCAAGTTCTTATCTTCGCAACCCGTGAGTTACACCCCTCTCTACTCTTACATTTTAAGTACTCTTTTTGGGGGAAACATGAGATCAAACCTTTTGTGAACTTGTACGACTATTTTGACTTTGGTCTATTTAAACTATTTTGACTTATTGAACTTATGATCTATTTTGACTCTTGAACTTGTACGACTATTTTGACTTTGGTCTATTTAAACTATTTTGACTTATTGAACTTATGATCTATTTTGACTCTTGAACTTGTACGACTATTTTGACTTTGGTCTATTTAAACTATTTTGACCTATTGAACTTGTGATCTATTTTGACTCTTGAACTTGTACGACTATTTTGACTTTGGTCTATTTAAACTATTTTGACTTATTAAACTTTGACTTATTGAACTACTTTGACTTTTGACTTATTAAACTTTGACTTTTGACTTATTAAACTTTGACTTTCGAACTTATAAACTATTTGACTTTTGGAACGTACATAGACTTATTTTGACTTATTTTGGACGTACTTGGACTTATTTGAACGACTATTTGAACTCTTATGCGTAAATTATTTGACTTTACTTAGACTTATTGGTCGCTCTCTTTTGACTAAACTAATTATTGATGCTTGTATGCGTACCAACCCTTGATGGAACTATAACACGATCTTAAGTGATGGACGTACGACTCTCTCTGTTTTACAAACAAAATTACTTAGTGCCCGACTAGTTTAGACTTAGACTTTCACACTATTAAGTACTTAGCCGTATAGTAATTATGGGTATCGATACTTAGGAAAGAACCGTTCCTTGCTTAGATGGCAGTCTAAGTACATATTACTAAGTTCTGAATAACTTTCCGTTTGAGAGGCGGGAAGTTGGGGCCGTTCACGGTTGGATAATCAGATTAGTGTGAACACTTAAGTTATAGATGCCAAGAGGTTGATACAAGAAAATCTAATTAGTTACTTACGCATAAACTTATAAATTTTTAGCGTTTGGTATACGCTTCTACTGTTTGACTAAATTTGACTATATTTGGTCTTTACAAACTTAGGGCACCAGTCCGCCCATTACTTGGACTTTAAAGTATATAAACTTTAAGCGACTTTTCTCCGCTAATCTCCTTTTTGGAAACTCCTACTTTATATACTTTACTTATATTTTGACGTACTATTTAAACTGTAACTCACTCACTACGTTTTCGTAGTTGACACTTTATCTCATGTTTCAGGAAACTAAGCGTAAGTTATGAAGTGCATTGCTCAGGCGGGTCAAGCTAGTTATGTGAAGAGTAATACGGGAAAAGACCTTTGATACTTGGGAATTTTTATTAAAATACTTTATTATGTATTTGTCGTTTTATACTTACGGATCTTGGTTGTATCTTTCGAACGTGGTTACCTTTTAAATTTCAATTCGAAATGACTTGAACCGTTGACTTTTGATATAACTCGTGAAATGATTCTTTGCACTTCACATTCCGTGTTTCCGCTTTAGCGGGGTGTGACAGACTTGGTATCAGAGCACGGGTTATAGTGAAAACGGTTTTAAAAATTTTTCAAAAAGTTTTCGAAACCAAAACTATAACCAAGGCTTTTCAGAAAAATCATTTTCGGGTTCAAACTTTAGTATATTATTTTTCGCAATTGCATGATTATCTTTTTCAACTATGCGTGACTTGATCAACCATCCATAGTTCAAAATGAATTATGCAAGAACGAAAAAGGAATTGCTATCGTTAACGGTTTTTGGGTCGAAAAATTCCCGGTCTTATCAATTCCCGATTCTCACATAACTGACCCGTGCATGCAATTTACTTATGTGTTTCCTATTTCTAGTTTCCCCCGTACTTGTGTAACTCGATGTTCGCAGATTCGTCACGTCTCAGTCGTCCCGTTCGCGATCACCCTTTTCGACCTCAGTCACGATTTCCACCCGAGCCGTTTCCCCATCGCGCGAACCTTCAAAGGGCCACACGGCCTCCAAAAGTCAGCGTCACCAGACGACCGACCTGACGGAGGATACGTCGATGGCGAGCAGCAGCAGTAGCGGATCCAGCCCGAGGACTGTACTACCACCTCCTCCACCAGCGCCCGCTACAGCATCGCCGCCGTTCTAAGGGCCTCACTCTAAGATTGACCGCTCGTAGACAGATCATCCACCCCGGCCGTCTTCCAGATCGGATGACCGGACAACAGTCTTATCCGTCTCAACCCGCTAATCTCCATATACCGACCATGGATTGGTACCATTGTGAACGCCAGTTCCTAGAGGAGAGACGACGTGCCCAGGAGGCCGGACTCTCCCGACCTATGATTTCACCTTCCCTTCAGCCTCCCCCGCCGGCCGCATTCTTCCACTTCCACCGAGAGGTTCGAGGACTTGCAAGGAGACCCAGTAGCAAGGGCTCCTCAACAGCGAAGTCACCGATGTTGCGCATCAGTTGTCCGAGCAGTCGTTGCGAATCATCGCCTCGACCCGAGCCACGACACGAACTGTGCAGCGTCTCGTCGGGACGTGTTTGATCATGGGGACTCTATTGGCGGTGATTGCCGCCAAGATGTTCCTAGGAAGGCGTCATTAATCAGAATTCCCTTGTATTTGTACCAAAGGCTTGAGTTGCAACTTTCCCCTAAACACAACCCGAGGCCATTTTTACTTCTATTTCCTTAGTATTATTATTAATGGAAATTCTCTACCTTTATCGTCTATACTCGCCGTTCTCGTGTGAACCCTGACATCGTCGTTGAACCATTCTATTGTTATCGCTTAAATCATCGTCGTGCATGTACTGACTATCCGTTCATATTACTCCTGTGTGTTGGTTACTATTAACCCCTGACTTAAATTCTTATCACAAATTCCTAATCGTACGCCCTAAACTAATTCCTTCTTTCCATTGTGGAACCATGCCTCCCAAGAGAAGCCGCGTTGACCTTATGGCTGAGCAGATAACTGCGCAGTTCAAAGCGGCACTCCCAAGCACGGTCGCCCAGATCATCGATGGGATCATCAACGGAATTTTCGGGGACGACAACCCTAACGTCGACTACCCGTAGTACAACCCTGACCATAACCTCCCCTTCTTCCCAGCCACCATCGAGCAAGAAGAAGGTGAACACCTCGGAAACAATAAACCCCTTCTCCCTCCTGTACCAATCCAACAGGATGAGGACGAAGACCTTGGAACCAACAACCTCCCTTTCCCTCCAACCCGCATCCAGCGAAGGGGGAAACAAGAAAAGGAAGGTTCATCATTAGGCCACAAGGAAAAACAGTAACTAGCAACCAACACCTCCGTGTGACTTGCCCCATAGCGCTTACCACAAAAGCTTTCTGTACTCTCGCAATCACAGCCAAGGAAGCACGTCCGGACCCCAACGCAGTTACGTGTACGTTTCCCTGTCAACTTCCATCCTTCTTCCGTGCTATTCGATACAGGAGCTGAAAGAAGCTCTGTCTCCTTAGAATTTAGACCCCCCATTTACCTGGGATCTAAAGTTCTTAAGGGTAGCTCACTATCGAATATGCCAACGGTCAAGAGTTCGAAGCTATGAATACAACCTTAGGATGTTCACCATGCTTACCCGACAAAATTTTCCCCATCGATCTCACTCCTATCAAACTGGAAGGCTTAGACGTTATCATCAAAATGGACTGGTCATCTCATTTTCGAGCTAGGACCGTCTGTTTCGGCAAACTCATATGTATCCCCCTTTTCAGGGAGTAAAACTCTCGTCGTCCAAGAGGACAAACCTGGATGACGACTTCGCAACTTGTCTTCCTTAAAAATATGCAAGTACCTCGAGAAGGACTAAGACGCACCCCTCGCCCATGTCGCCAGACGTAAACCTAAGGAAAGCCGAGTCCAAGACATTCCTGTAGTCAAGGACCACCCAGAGTCTTTCCTGAGGATTTTCCTGGGCTACCGCCGCATTGACAAGTTGAAATTCAGTATAAGACCTCGTTCCTGGCACAACACCGGTCGCCAAGACACCATGTCGCCTGGCACCACTCGAAATGCAAAAGCTGCCAAAGCAGCTGCAGGAACTTCTAAACCATGACTCTGTCCGCTCAAGTTCGCCCCCCCCCCCCCCCCCCCCCCCCCCCTGGGAAGCCCCGAGTTTCCCCTATCAAAAAGAAAGACAGATTCCTCCGCCTGTACACCCATTATAGTGAACCTAACGAGCTGACCGACAAGAACCGATAATCACCCCCGAGGATCGACGACCTATTCGAATAGTTGCTGGAAGCAACTTGCATCTCAAAGGTAGACCTCCGCCCAGATTATCATCAGGTTCGTGTCAGTAAAGCCGGCATTTCTAGGACCGCATTCGAACTCGATACGGACATTATGAAATTCCGTCATGCCATTTGGCCGAGCCAAAACACCAACAGTACTCATGGACCTAATGAACAGAGTGTGTAGGCCATACTTGGACAGATTCGTAACCATATTCATAAACGACTTTCTCATATACTCCAGGAACAAGGAAGATCATGTGAAACACCTTAAGCCCATTCTAGAACTCCCCAGAAGTCGGAAATCGTACGCCAAATTCTCGAAGCGTGAATTTGGGCTCCGAGAAGTACATTTCCCTGATTATGTTATCAACCATGAAGGAATTCGGACTCAGACTAGACGTAACCCACTGCATCAATGGCCGAGCATGAAATCCAGAATCCGAGAATCGTCGTGAACTCCTTTTGACGAGGGCCACCAATCTCGATATTCCATCCACCCGGAATCCGACGTGTGTACGAGGATCCTCGAGAATATTGATGGCAGCCAGTCATGAAAAAGGGATACCGCCTTGCATATAACCAAGTGCCTCACTCACTCCAAGGTCAAGGCGAAATATCAAAACCCCTCTCCTCATCACCGCCGGTAAGGATAGTCGACCTGCGCCCCGTCCTCTTTGGAATGCCCTCCAGAGAATCGCTAGGGACGCGACTAGACCTCGCCACCGCATACCAACCTCCGACCGATGGTCAGAGCTAAAGGACGATCCAAACGCTTGATGAAATGCTGAGAGCGCGTGTAGTTGCCTCCATAGGAAGTCGAGATACTCACCTCCCATGAGTTCACCTATGACAACGACTTCCATGCCAGCACCAAGAGCGAACCCCTCAATACCTATTTGGACGCAAGTGTCGGTCACCGCTCTGTTGGCTAGAAGCTAACGATTGACGACTTGCAAGGTCCGACGTCTCCCTTCATCCGTGGAAGACTGGAAGCATCCTGTACCCGACAGAAAAGCTACGTAACCAACCAGAAGAAAACCCCCGAGTCCCAAGATGGCGATAGAGTACCTCCCAAGGTATCGCCATGGGAAAGGGATAGCCTGCTTCGGGAGACGCGGCAGACTGAGCCCTAAGTACGCCAGTCAAAACTAAGTCTTAGGACGTATTAGTCCGACCGCTCATCGCCTTCAGCCCCACCTGATTCCTTCAAACGTTCATACATACATATTTCCATGTCTCACTCTCGAAAAGCATCTATCTGATGAGACCATCGTCAACCCCCTCGACAAGGTCGAAATCGATGCTGAACTCAAACTCTTTGATGAACCACTTAAGGTTGTTGACCGGGAGGTCAAACAACCCAGGCAAGTCTTTCATCCATCATCAAGTCTCAGTGGAGATTCTCGACGTGGTCACGATCTCACATGGGGACGTGAGGACCAAATCCGTCAGAAATATCCACATCGGTTCTAGAACATTCCTCCATGATGGTACGAACTAAATTTCGGGACGAAATTTCTTTCAACCCGGGGAGAATGTGACAACCGTCAAATTCTAGGTGCAATTTATGCTCTATGTCTCTCTTATTGTCTACCGTTGCCTTTAACTGATCAATAGCCGGATACGCGACAGTGTCGGAATCACACCCGGAATCAATTTATATAAGTCCTAATACCAAGAAAACATCTATTGAACTTTCCTAAGTTCATAACTAATCATAATTAAGAACTTTCAATTAACGAAAAGGTCCAACGAAGCAATAACGTAAAAACGAAAAATCAGAAAATGCTGAATTTAGGCCCGGTGCGCAGCACCTGCTGCTTAGGTGCGCAGCACCTGTTGCAAAAATTCAAAAAAAAACCTTACATTTTTAGTCCTTATCTCGATTTACACAACTTTCCATCAACTCCCAACACGAGTTCTGACTTAATTGCAGTATTTTGCACTGCCCCAAGACCTTTTACTATTACATTTAATCATTTTCTTTTCATTTTATAAAACATAAAACACACACACACCAACATTTCCTCCCATCTTCATCATTTTCTCTCTACTTCTTCCTCAAGAACAACACAAATACAGAAGGCCACAGCCCTTAAAATCCGTATAATGACCATTAAAAATCGTCCAAACATCAAGAGGAAGCAAAAGGAAGCAAAGAATTTCGGTTAAAAAGTATATTTCACCATTTTTGGAGCTCTAGATCCTCCTACACCATCATCTAAGCATTTTCATCAGGTAGAAATCTTCCTTTTTACTTATATTATCAATCTAAATCATTGCATGTATGATCAAAACCATAAAAACAAGTTTTGATGAAGTTTTATAACCATTTTTATACAAAAACGGGATTTTAATAAATGGTGGTTAAATCTTTGTTTTTGTGGTTAAAAGTTGTTTATAAACTGATATAATGATGATTAATAAGGTTTATACCGATTGCATGTCAAGATCTACCACTTACATAAACGATTTTGCAAGAAAAACTCAAAAAAGGAAGAACAGCAGGGCAGGTGCTGCGCACCTATGCCCAGGTGCTTAGCACCGACCTGCTGTCCTTCCCGAAAATGTCGTTTTGGCCGTGTAAAAACTTGGTTACGCGTTCTGACTTTTGAGACTTGACATTTAGGACTGATTCTTGTAAAAATGAACATATTGGTGACTTATATTGGACTTAATTGACTAAGATAAACATGTTTGAAAACGTTATGTTTGTATATGTGTTTTGTAAGCGGGAAAGTGGTTAATATTTTTGGACATAGAATTTGGGCGCGGAAGCGCTGCCCAAATTTCGTTAGGAAATATAAAACACTTTGGCAAACAAAAACATATTTAACATAACAACAATAACATCAACTTTGGACTTTTTGACTAAAACAAAACGTTAACCGTTTCGGACAATATTGGACAAAATGGACTTTGACACTTAAAGTTTGACTAAAAATTTACTTACTTGAACAAATCTTGGTATCCTTAGGCATTCGGTGATTCCCGGCTCTCATTTCCGACCATTCTTCCAAGTTCTTATCTTCGCAACCCGTGAGTTACACCCTTCTCTACTCTTACATTTTAAGTACTCTTTTTGGGGGAAACATGAGATCAAACCTTTTGTGAACTTGTACGACTATTTTGACTTTGGTCTATTTAAACTATTTTGACTTATTGAACTTATGATCTATTTTGACTCTTGAACTTGTACGACTATTTTGACTTTGGTCTATTTAAACTATTTTGACTTATTGAACTTATGATCTATTTTGACTCTTGAACTTGTACGACTATTTTGACTTTGGTCTATTTAAACTATTTTGACCTATTGAACTTGTGATCTATTTTGACTCTTGAACTTGTACGACTATTTTGACTTTGGTCTATTTAAACTATTTTGACTTATTGAACTTATGATCTATTTTGACTCTTGAACTTGTACGACTATTTTGACTTTGGTCTATTTAAACTATTTTGACTTATTGAACTTATGATCTATTTTGACTCTTGAACTTGTACGACTATTTTGACTTTGGTCTATTTAAACTATTTTGACCTATTGAACTTGTGATCTATTTTGACTCTTGAACTTGTACGACTATTTTGACTTTGGTCTATTTAAACTATTTTGACTTATTAAACTTTGACTTATTGAACTACTTTGACTTTTGACTTATTAAACTTTGACTTTTGACTTATTAAACTTTGACTTTCGAACTTATAAACTATTTGACTTTTGGAACGTACATAGACTTATTTTGACTTATTTTGGACGTACTTGGACTTATTTGAACGACTATTTGAACTCTTATGCGTAAATTATTTGACTTTACTTAGACTTATTGGTCGCTCTCTTTTGACTAAACTAATTATTGATGCTTGTATGCGTACCAACCCTTGATGGAACTATAACACGATCTTAAGTGATGGACGTACGACTCTCTCTGTTTTACAAACAAAATTACTGAGTGCCCGACTAGTTTAGACTTAGACTTTCACACTATTAAGTACTTAGCCGTATAGTAATTATGGGTATCGATACTTAGGAAAGAACCGTTCCTTGCTTAGATGGCAGTCTAAGTACATATTACTAAGTTCTGAATAACTTTCCGTTTGAGAGGCGGGAAGTTGGGGCCGTTCACGGTTGGATAATCGGATTAGTGTGAACACTTAAGTTATAGATGCCAAGAGGTTGATACAAGAAAATCTAATTAGTTACTTACGCATAAACTTATAAATTTTTAGCGTTTGGTATACGCATCTACTGTTTGACTAAATTTGACTATATTTGGTCTTTACAAACTTAGGGCACCAGTCCGCCCATTAGTTGGACTTTAAAGTATATAAACTTTAAGCGACTTTTCTCCGCTAATCTCCTTTTTGGAAACTCCTACTTTATATACTTTACTTATATTTTGACGTACTATTTAAACTGTAACTCACTCACTACGTTTTCGTAGTTGACACTTTATCTCATGTTTCAGGAAACTAAGCGTAAGTTATGAAGTGCATTGCTCAGGCGGGTCAAGCTAGTTATGTGAAGAGTAATACGGGAAAAGACCTTTGATACTTGGGAATTTTTATTAAAATACTTTATTATGTATTTGTCGTTTTATACTTACGGATCTTGGTTGTATCTTTCGAACGTGGTTACCTTTTAAATTTCAATTCGAAATGACTTGAACCGTTGACTTTTGATATAACTCGTGAAATGATTCTTTGCTCTTCACATTCCGTGTTTCCGCTTTAGCGGGGTGTGACAATATTTCAGAAAACAAATAACTAAAATAAAATAGCAATTTAATTAACTAAGTGGATTTGCGGATGAAAAACTGTTTCGAAAAGACTTTGAGATTTAATCAATATTAGAAAGCAACGATTACTTGGAATTACGTTTCACCTGGATCATGATTAATAAGAATATGTTTGATTGGTTTAACTGTGATTTCTATAATAACTAGATTTCCCGCTAGAGTTATCTAATCCTACAATTTTAGAGAAAGATCATACGAATGATCGTACATCAAGAGCTATCTTAGACTATCCACTCTAAATTGTGCTTTAATGTCACTATTGTTTAATCTGTCGACTACGAATTAACAAAAGTCTCAATTATTCAATCCTGATATAATTTTCATGTTCATTCAATTCATTAAATCACTAGTATCTTAGCCTATCTCAATTAACTCTCAAGCTACAATTATCTAATAAATCATATAATCGTAAATAACTGATAAACTTATAAGAACGCTAGTTATGTTATAGATCTATCAATCACGCTAAGTAGTAGATTTAATAATTTTGAATAAACATGGATCTCGATTAAACGTAAACAATAATAGAAAAACCAATTAGTTCAAACATAAACTTGATTAAAACATAAATCCAGGTTCAACAATCCAAGCAATCGCTTAATGAGTTTAGCTCATGTTGGATTGTAAACAAATAACAATAAAAGTCTTAAAACAAAATATTGTATCAAGAAAATAATGCATGAAAGTTCAAACCAAAAGTTGCTAACTTCAAAGATGATTAATGATGATTAACCAAAGCTTCCACGTGATCAACGGCTTCTAGGACTCTTCTTGCAGCTTTCCAGGTCGGATGTAGGTTGAAAATAAAGAATAATATGTCTAAAATCCGAACCCTAGAAGCCTTATTTATAGATAACTGGACCGCCTGATTTAGCCGGCGGCTGGCTGAATTCAGCCGGCGGCTAAAATGCACGGGTGAAAAAGTTGCTTCCGCGGCACGTCATGAACAAATGGTGAAAATTTAATTCAGCCGCCGGCTAAAATAATTCAGCCGCCGGCTGTTTTCCAATCTTCACATTTCTTGCTCGTTTGCCTCCGTTTCAAGCCGGTTTCAGCTCCTTTTCGCTCCAAGATCCAAATATAACTCTAATCTGCAATTATTACTGAAAATATACCAAATCATAACAAAAGTTGCAGAAAACGAGCGTAAATATGAGAAATGTGGCTACAAAATATAGATTATTTTAGGCATATCAACCGCTCATGATACTATTGATAATCTGCTTTTCTCCATGATGCTCAGTTTGGTTATGAACAAACCGTATCCAGTGGCGGAGTATGTGTTCCAAATGATCCAAAACGATCTGCTTAAACCTAAGACGCTTATGTTGTACCCGCGCTTTATCATGATTATTCTCAGGCACTTCATCCCTGATCTTCCTCAGAATTGCATTACACGGGTAGGACAGATCGGTGGACCTAAATTGTTTCACACATGCCTTACGATTCACTCCACCAAGGCAGGAGAGTCTCAAGCAGTGGATACCCCACTTTTCGGGGCGATTGTTGATCTACATTTTGTTGATCCCGACGTTGATGAGGATGCCGGTGTTCTAGACGGGGAACCGAGGACTGAAAATACTACCTCATCCACTACTCCTCACGGACCTCGCAAGCCAAAATCCCGCCCAAAGCGCAAGGCTAAAATTCCCATCTCTTTGGACTCTACCTCTAGCGATTCTACGTTCAGACAGATCGAGAACTATACAGGGAGTCCTCCGTTATCTGTCATCCATGAGCAGCCACATATTACTCCATCTGGGAGTCATCAGACCATTGCCACCGAGGTTGTAGTCACCTCTCCTGCTCCTGATACTGAGGCTGCTGCAACTCCCACTGAGATCAACAATGCCGCTACTGAGGAGCTTAATATTGATCTTAACGATGTCACCTCTTCGTTTCACCCACTTGATACTCGCACGCCCAACCGTGGGATACGATCTTTATTTAGTGGTGATGAGTCTGAGTCTTCTACCGCGATTGAGCGCCCGCACAAGAAACGGGCCGCGGAGACTGTCACCCCTACTGCAACTCCTAACCTTAATGCTTTACATTCACTTGTTTTGCAGTTATCTTCTCAGGTTGCATCTCTTCAACAGTCTGAGGCTGAAAAGTCAAACCGCATTTCCAACCTTGAAGCTCAAGTTCAGATGCTCTCAAAGCGACTATCTGCCAGGGGGAGGAAACGTGCAGAGACAATACTATTAGACATCAAAGAAGAGATGATCAAGACGATCCAAGTGCTGCACGACCAAGAGAGCAGATTGCCTCAACTTCTCGAGCCTTGGTCCTTCATCAGTCTGCAGCCCAGGGGGAGCAACAGCAACAGCAAAAACAAGGAAACAATCAACAGCAGGAATTCGGGGACAGTAATGAAGATACATGGCTACTTGAGGATAAAACTGAAGAGAATCAAAATGAAGAAGATGAATACATTTTCCAGGAACCAGTAAGTGCTGAAGAACAGGGTGAAAGCAGCGCGAAGCCAAGCCTTGAAGAACGAAAAGGTTGGTTTCGAGAACTTGATCTGAAGAAACAAACACCGCTGATTCGAACGTTCTTTACTAAAATCCATATTATTAACTTGAGTCATTTTACCACTACCACTAGTTTTAGGCTTACCAAACTCAGCAATTTCAGGCTTATCAGAGCCACTCATTCAAACAGGAACAAAAGAAACAAGTTACAAGACAAGGGAAAAATAAAAAACACACACAAATGAAAATGCAATGCACCCTAAAAGACCAAAGTGTGTATTGCACACTATACTGTTCGGTTCAGTGGCCTACTAAGCAGAGACTCAACACAATGACTTCTCTTCTACCAACAAACGGTTAGTACAAAATGCAAAATAAAAACAACAAACCAACAAGAACAATACAACCAACAACCAATCACCAGGCACAAACCTCTGGCATCACCAACAAGAAGTAAAGGAGAAGAAGACTTATCGTGGGAGCACAACAGCAGCAGCAACAATCAACAAAAAAAATAAAAAGAAAAGAAAAAATTATACATACCAATAAATGAAAAATACAAATAAAAATAACAGCGGAAGAAATACGATCAACGAACTTGTTCTGGAAGAGCCAAGAACACAAACCATGAGATCCAAGAAGAAGCCCCAAAAATTAGGGTTTGAGCACCAAACCCTAGATCAACCAACAAGTCAACAACCACACATCCCAGATCTAGCCTGAACAGAGATCAAATCAAGCTCAAGAATCGAAATCACACCAAGATCCAAAGCCTAGATCTAAGTAATGGAGATTCAGAAACCCTAATTTCTAGATCTAGATCTAACCAAATCAACCCGTGAAATCAATCAACTCGTATCCAGAGCACTGGCGTGCTCTGATACCATGTACAAAATCACAAATTCAACAGATCTAACAACCAAGAATAACAACTTCTTATTACCGCAATAAATAGAATCAAATCTCACAATTAACCTAACTAATACTCAGACTCGATTGGGTTTCAACTGGAAACCCTAATCGTTACAATACTTTTAGAGAGAGAGACACACACTTGTGTGTGTTTTGATTGATACAGTGTGAATAAGAAAACAGCTGGTTAAGGAGTATTTATACTCCTTAATTATATACTCGACCTCCAACTTTGGAGACTTTACAAACAACCCCTTCAAGTCTTCTTTCCTTCTTTCCAGCTTCCACTTAACACCAAACTTCTAGCAGTTGACATAATCAGTCTCTCAACCTTCTAAACCACTTTTAACCTGCACACAACTAACCAAGTTAGATAAACCGTTAGTTTCAAGTTAGGACTGTTATCTTATTTTTCGAACACTTAGTCAACCGCAATTTTTACTACCTTGAACTATTAAGGGTGTAGAATAATACCCTAAATTTGGCAAAAAGGTTTACATTATACCTTAACTCAAACGTGTGATAAACATGTGAATGAGTTCAGATAAATATTTAAATGAAAGAATTAAACAGTCAACTGTTTAAAAAAAAGAAACTATTACATTTTTAAAATTCAAATTGTCGGTTCATGTATCACTACTCGAATAAAATTTGTACCCAAAATTGGAGTTATGTATTTCTCTCTCGCTCTTATCAATTGCATTTATATAATTTCTTCTAATATAACTTTAAGGGCTAAACACAAATCATTTAAGTGTCTTGTATCATAATATTTAAATCCATTCACATTAGGGATGGCAAAACCACCCGAAACCGATGGGGAAAACCGAAACCCGAGACAGTTGGGTCGGGTTCGGGGGCGGGTTAGCGGGTTTGGAGGCGGGTATGGGCACAAAAATATTTCTTTTGCGGGTTCGGGTATGGATATGGGTTTTGTCAAATACCCGCCAGATTATCCGTATCCGTACCCATACCCGAACCCATACACATATTAAGTCTTTTTTTTCTTTTTTTATTTATAAAAAATTCATATTACTAATAATAACTTTTTATATTATATACTCTAATTGATTTCACATAATTTAAATTATATCCTTTAAAATAATCGTTTAAAATTTTTGAAATGTCGATAATGAATTAGGTATTTTGTTGGGTTTTAGTAATTCGTTAAGAATTTTTTTATCCCTAACTCGACATTTTGTCTAGCATAAATGTAAATGGGTATACCCAATACCCGCGGGGAAACCCGAAAAACCGATGGGTAAAACTATATGGGTATCCGATGAGTATTGGGTTGGATATGGGTATGAGTTTTATAAATGGATACGGGTACTGGTTTAGTGATATCCGACCCGAACCCGCCCCGTTGCCATCCCTAATTCACATCATAATATTTAAACCCCAAGCTCCTCAACTCCGTAGTAAAGGACCACATACATACCCAATTTCGCTCTTTCTCCATATAAATGTAATCGAAATCCCTACGTTCAGTCAAATGTCCCCTCACGAGAACACCTCTATAGTGTAACGTAAATATCACTATTGAATCATCATTTCTCCTACAAAATGAAATCATGGTGACAATTAAACAATGGTTTTCAAACTTTGGTAATACCAAATTACAACAAGAGGAATTGAAAACCATCGTAAAATATTCATAGCGATGAAATTGAAGAAAAAAAAGTGCAAGTAATTGTAATTTATCATACCTTTATAAACAATTGCATAAGAGAATTAGTTTTTTTTCTTTTTTTTATAGAATCGAACATACATTTCTTGATTTTAAATTTATTTCTTTGTTTCTACCCAATCGTGTTAGGATACCCTCTGAACATGGATTTTGGTGTAATTGAGTTTAACCTGGTTAATATAAGTGATAAAGTAATGTTTTTTTTCCTTCGTTAATTATTTAACAAACTTTGTCATATGTTTATCACATGACTAAGTCAAGATATAATATAAATCATTTTACCAAATTCAAAATACTATCATAAAGTATTTCCTTCCGTTAATTATTTAACACACTTTGTCATATGTTTAATTATCTATACTATCATAAAGTATTTCATGGGTATGGGTTCATACTATTTTAAAATCCATTGTTACAAAGTAAACTGAAGGAGCCCATTTAGAGAGAGAAAAAAAAAATCTAATATCTACTATCAGAAAAAGTAAGAAGCCCATTTGTTATCACCCGGTCCAATTAAACAAATCTATGTGTTTGTTCAATTCTGCCATTACTATTTAGAAAACAAGTAATAGACGATATTTTAGATCACTTCCAAAAGTTTTGTGTGTCGATGAGGAGAACATTAAATTCAAAATTAATTTAATATGCTATGTTTATTCAGATAAATAAGTCGTTTAAGCATTTAGTGAAAATCGAACCTTAGATCTCCCACATGTTATCGAATTTCATATTCCTCAACAAACCAACTCCCGGGGACATATCTATGTTTTTTACTCTACTTGGTTAATGTTACTCTACCTATCGAGTAAACAAATCAAAAAGTTATAACTTATTAGAGAATAATTCTACTAGATATTACGTAATGTTACCCCAAATACATATCTATGTATCTATCGCGGCCTAAATTAGTAGTCTGGTGTTTCCGATTTATTACCATTCGATTATATGATATGAAACTGAATCGAAACTTAACATGTCGATTATCAATCAATCAACTTGATTTGATTTATCAAACATTATAAAAGCTGATTGTAATGTTTGAAAAACAAATTAATGGTCTTTTCATGATATTGATATATGTTCAAATTTGATAATTTAGATAATAATTGGAGGAGTGGGGAATGAGCTTGCAAAGCTTTACAGGCTGTTTGAGCTAACCAGTTAAGCATCTTCACGTATGCATACCTTCATGTTGAACCATATCTATCTATATAACTAAAAGAGGATAATTTAGGGCTTATGTGACATTGACGTTTATTTGACATGTCATCTTTTTGCTTAGGTGTTGGATTTTCCCCTTCCTTGGTCTTTTGTGATGTCATGTGGCGTCGGTTTTATGTTGGAATATTAACTATGGCGTCGGTTTTATTGCAAAATTAATTATGGAGTCGATTTTTGTTGTAAGACATTAATTTATAGTTTGAAAACATTCTAATTGTTTTTTTTTAATTTGTTATTATCAATGCTTTATTTTATTAAGTAAGGTAATATTCTACTTTTTTTGATTTTTATTTAATTTAATCTTTATGTGTGTCTATGGTTATTGGTTAGTGTTATATACCATTATAGTTACTTTTAACTAATTAAATGGTTTGTTGTTTTTTGAGTTAAAAAGTTATATCTATATTTTTCTAATGTCATATTATATTATACTATTATAGTTATTTTTAACTAATTAAATGGTTTGCTGTATTTTAAGTTAAAAGATTATATCTATAATTTTTTCAATGTAATATTAAATTTTATTATAATAATTTGGACACGAAATAATTAATAAATTTTTTCATCGGTCGTGTAACGCACGGGATTAATTTAATATTGCATATACAAAATTCTCTTTACATGTCTTGACATGATTGTATTTATGAGTTAATTTTCTATTCAAGTAGGGTTTCGGGGAGTTTGAATGTTCGATGTGATAGTATAGTTTGTTTGACTATCAAAAGAAACTGAAATTAACAACGCACTTAGCAACAATATTAAAAATCCGTTGCTATCGCGGATAAGGAAATAAATGACTTTCCCTTTCAATACGATCATTTGGATTTATTTATTTCGTTGTGTATGAGGTGGTCTTTGTTTTAACTTTTACCGTATTTCTGGGCCCATTAACTTAATCATTTGGTTTAACTTATTTTTAGAAGTCTACTTTTCCAGCTTTTGTGATTAATTACTGTGTTGGCTTACCAAGAAAATGGTTGTTATAAAGTTAACCGAACAACATAAGCTAAGGAGTTGGTCTAATGGTAGTTTAAAATTTTGATAAACTCTAACCATATGTGAGAATATAAGGAGACTAAAATTCGAGTCTCACAAGCTGTAATACTTATACTGGCATTACCGGCTCACAGTGCCGTTTTAAACTTATTTGGGACCCGGAGCTAAATAAAAAAGTGGGGGACCTAATAATATTTTCAAATGACTTTAATTTTTTTGAATTCCACATTATCCAATGACTTTAATTATTTTGAATTATATAAAAAACCAAAAATATTTTCAAAGGTTGTTATTTGCTCAAATTTAGCTTCCAATGAAATAATAGCCTTATCAACAACAACCAAAAAAATACTCAACTCTAAAAGCTTCTTCAGGTGATTCAAATTCATGTTCATCTTCATTATTACTTTCATCAAATTCTCTTTTTCTAGTAACTCAACGTTTTTTGGAAATATTTTCTAGTATAAGCAACATAAGTAAAATGTCTAGATATATTATCTTTAGGATAATCGAAATTTGATTTTCTTATAGGCCTTTTTTCAATTAAAATATCTCTTAATTTATCATCAAGATATTCTCAATTTATAGGATCATAAATATCTAAAGGCGTAACAAATTGCTCATTTTTATTTTCATTATCATGTGTGACATTATCATCTTTATGACTGTTATTCTCATTTTCAATATTAACATCTTCGTGTGTGACACTTTCATCTTCATTCTTGTTAATTTCATCATCAATAGTGACATTTTCATGTGTAACATTGACGGATTTCATTTGTTGCATTTTCTTGTTCATTTAAAACACTAGAACAAGAAGAGCCTAGTTTTTTTTATAAACTTATTCATAGATCTTTTTTGTTTTTCTATAAATTGTTCAATTTTCTGTTTTTTTTTTTTTTTCTTCCTTTTTTCATGTCCAGACATATATTTTCTAGGCATCATTTCATTAATTATTACTAAACAGGAGTGAGAGGTGGGAGGGAAAAAAGTCAGACCTGAGACCTGCTATGAAGAAGCCGATCAGTGACAGACAACAAGCAACAAGCCAACAACCTCTGTTTTTCAGCAAGACAGCAACTCTCACTCAATCTTGAATCAAAAACAGAAAAACTCTTCTACTTTTGGGTGAATCTACAAATCTAGAATCATAAACAATCAAGCAACAAAACAAAATAATCAGCCCAGGCAACAAACAATCCTTATTATATCTCATATAAACAGGAAAAAAAAAGATCATAGAAAATAAACATACTCAAGAATCGAGTTCTTTGCTTGGTCAATCACAAATTCAGAATCAATTACAGAAATCGATTGCTTGGTCGCTTGGTGGCTTGAATGGTGCCTTGGTATGGAGCAATGTTTATGGCGTGTTAATGGTATCGAGCCGAGCAGAGGGAATCAGGGAGAGTGAAATCAAATTTCATAATCGAGCATGAGGGGAATAGATTTTGAATCGAAAATAAGAATTAAATCAGAATTCACTGGCCGTTTGAGATGATTATGAGTAATTATTGCTAATTGCTGTGATTTTGGGACTTGGTGAAATCGTTTGGGGGTTTGGCAAGCCCGATGAGGAGATGATGCAGTTGACAACCTACGAATTTAATGCCTAGAACTAGAGCAATCCGATCGGTTTTATGCTTCAATTATTTTTGGGCTTTTTCTTTTACCAATTTTTTTAGGCCTTTTTTTGCACCAAATTTTCTTTTGACCTTTTCTTTTACCAAATCTGTTTTGGGTCTTTTCTTATATCAAAAAATTTTTGAGCCTCAAAACTAACTAAATATAGAAGCTATATAAAGCAGACACACTACACCAAAAACGGCTTTAGGGACTACGGATGTAGTCCCGAAAAACCCTGTTTGTAGTCCCGAAAAATCTATCGGGACGACATGTAGTCCCGAAAAATCTATCGGGACGACATGTAGTCCCGACAAGCGTAGTGCCCACTGCTCCGTCCCTATAGGTTGGCGGGACGACATTTTTAATTTTTAGGGACGACGCGTTGACCGGCCACGTCGACGTGTTTTGTTGGGACAATATCTTTCGGGACTACATGTCGTCCCTTGAAACTGTTTAAAAACGTCGAGTGAAATGCCTTTCGGGACTACAATCTGTCCCAAAAGATTTTTTCGAAACCTCTAAGGACAGGGTTTTCGGGACTACATGTAGTCCCAACAATTTAATAAATTATTTGATTAATATATTTAATAAATCATTTTAAAAATATATTTATTAAATATAATATAATTTTAATTAATTATTTTAAAAAATATTAATTCTATTATTTAATTACAAAATCAATATACATATCATTTAATCACAAAATCAATAAAAATATTAATTCTATTATTTAATTCTATTATTTTTGTTTTTGATTTCAATATACCAATACATATAAACACATATATACAAATCAATATACATAATCACAAAATGGATAAAAAAAATATAAAAGTTCAATCATTAATAAAACTTAATGTAAATAACAATAAATTATACTATTATTATTACAAATCTTTAAATTGAAACTAAAAACCACAAAGAAAAAACCTCATAAACACTAAACATGTTTCCCAAAGTATATTAAGATTTCGGTCCAATGGTGGTGGTGGCAGCAGATGGGGCTGGAGGTGGTGGTGGCGGGCGGCGGCAGTAGGTGGAGGGGCGGCGACAGCAGGTGGAGGGGCGGCGGCAGCAGGTGACAGCAGTGGTGGCGGTGGCTTTTGGTGGAAGCAGTGGCGGTGTGTGATGGCAGGGGTGGTGGTGAGTGGTTGGAAATTTTTGGGGGGAAATTGAAATTTTTGGTAGAGGGGGAAACAAAATTTTTGGTGGGTTAATCAACTTAATTGTTATTGATGATTTTTTGTTATATATTTAAGTTTATAAAAAAGTCTAATTAACATGTATTTAAAAATATACACCATTTATATAAATTTATAATTTTATTTTTTAAGGTTAAAAGTTATATAAAAAAAGGTCTATGTATTTTCATATTTTTTAGATTTCGAGGAAAATAATAAACATAAACAAAGTCGATAAAGTTTTTTAAAAAGTTTTATTTTCTTTTTAATATTTCGCTTAAAAATATATTTGTTATTCAAAAATAAGTTATATTTTGTATAAGTTATTAAATTGTGCAAAAATGTTATCGACTCGTTTTTACGATTGTTGATGAAATGTAATACTTTATGTATATTGTGATATAACACTATTTAATAATTGATGAAAATTATTTATCGATTCAATAATTCCTTATTAACCAAGTTCAATAGCTAGCGACACACGGACACTAACTCGAATAGTCGATGATCAATAGTGAGTAGACGATTGAATAACTTTAAATATGTGATAAGATACATTGAAATTGTTGCTTCTGGTATTTGATCGATCGAGGGTTTAGGATTATAGTTTAGGGTTTAAGGGTTCATGAGGGTTATCGTTGTTAAAAGCTTCAGATTTCATGTTTAGGGTTTATGGTTTATTGTTGTTTAAGGTCTAACTTTAGGGGTTTAGGGTTTAAAGTTTTTGTTAATTGAAATACGACACGTAAACATTTCCGATACCTTCAGATATAGGTTTATTTTAAGTATTTTCCACGTTTATCGTAAGTAGTTACGAGTTAAGGGTTTAGTTAGGTCTCTACGATTAATTAAACAATTAATTTACAATTATTATATATTGAATACTATTATATGTGCACAATGGAATTGATAGACCCTCATAAGTGACCTCATCCTTCCATGCAAAATAAAACGCACACAGATGAATAACTTCGGATGTCATGTTTGTCTTTGGGGTTCGGGTTTAGGATTATAGTCTAGGGTTTAAGGGTTTATGAGGGTTATCGTTGTTAAAAGCTTCAGATTTCATGTTTAGGGTTTATGGTTTATCGTTGTTTAAGGTCTAACTTTAGGGGTTTAGGGTTTAAGGTATTTGTTAATTGAAATACGACACGTACACATTTTCTATACCTTTCAGATATAGGTTTGTTTTAAGTATTTTCCACGTTTATCGTAAGTAGTTACGAGTTAAGGGTTTAGTTAGGTTCCTACGGCTAACTATAAAATTAATTTACAATTATTATATATTGAATACTATTATATGATATAATATATACAAATAATATCTTAAATAAAATCAATTAATTGATATTTATATTATATATTTTTAATTTAAATATATTTTAAATAATATTTTAGTATAATTACTTTTAATAATATAATATATACAAATTTTTTGATATCAAGTAATAATATTTTAAATAAAATCAATTATTTGATATTTATATATGTGACAACCGTCAAATTTCAGAAGCTCTTTACGTTCTATGTCTCTAGTTTTGTCTATTGTGTCGTTAGATTTAACCTTTACCGGAAACGCGCTCGTGTTGGAATCACAACCGGAAGCAATCTATATAAGTCCTAATACCAAGAAAACACCTAATGAATTTTCCTATGTTCATAAGGTAACATAATTAACAACTTTTAGTTAACGAAAAGGTCCAACGAAACAATTATACAAAAACAGCAAAAATCAAAAATTTGTTACAAAACTGGTCCAGAACGGCGCACAGTGACCTTGTGCGCCGTCCTGGAGGACCAACTCCGAAAATATTTTCAAATTTTTGCATGCCTCGATTTTCCAACAAAAACACCCAATCAAACTCGGGCATAGACCATCAATTACTGTATTTTGCAGTACCAATACATCACTTTAATGTTTTTCTTTATTTTCTTTCATTTTCCTTTCCAAATTCATTTTTATAAACATAAACATAAAACACACACACACTTTCTCTCTAAAACCTCCCAAGAACCTCCATTGTTCCAGTAATCTACAGCTCTCAAACACCATTTTCATCCATTAAAATCGTCCAAATCATCCAAAGAAGCAAAAGGAACCAAGAAATTTCGGTAAAGGACCATTTTTGTAAAGATTTTCGGAGCTCAAACATCACCAAATCATCATCCAAGCGATTTCCACAGGTAGATTTCTTTTTACTTACTGTTTTTATGTAAATAATAACTTGCATGGATGATCTATGGATCTAAAATAAGTTTTTACAAAGATTTATAACGTTTTACGTACAAAAACGATTTTTAACCGAAATATTGTTTAGATCTATGTTTTTATGAATAAAAACACCTTAGAAACACTGGAAATGATGTTTAAATAAGTTTTAAGCTATTGCATGTCGGAATCTAAGTCTAAAATAATCGTTTTGATCGAAAAATCCCGAAAACGCGACCCGTGCGCCGTCCCTGTGACCAGGACGACGCAACGGGGGTGAAAAACTGGCTTTTTGCGCCGTCCTAAAGGTCACAACGGCGCACAGGCCTGACTGATTTTCCCGTTTTGCCTTATTTTGACGTTTTGAACTCGTTTGACTTGCTGACTTTTCGTAAATGCCACCTTGGGACTGAGTTTGGAAAATAAAAATATATTGGCATCTAGTAATGAACATTTGGACTTAAAGGAACTCGTATATATATATATATATATATATATATATATATATATATATATATATATATATATATATATATATATATATATATATATATATATATATATATATATATATATATATATATATATATATATATATATGTGTGTGTGTGTGTGTGTGTGTGTGTGTGTGTTATAGGTGATTTGTGAACGGAATTGGTTGTACATTTTTGGATATGAAATTTGGGCGCGGAAGCGCTGCCCAAATTTCCTTAGGAAAATGTAAACCACTTCAGCGAGCAAAAGCACTCGTAACATAATAATAATGAAACGTTAAATCGGACTTTTGGACAAAAACGCAACTTTCACTGTTTTGGGACTATTTTGGATAATACTTAACCTTGACACTTAAAGTTTAATTAAAAACTTATTATATTATATTAAGAACAATAACATAATAAGATAATAATAATTGGACTATATTGGTATTATTAGGCAACCCGCGATTCCCGGCTTCCGCTCCGACCGATTCCCGAGTCCTTTGTCTTCGCAATCCGTGAGTTACACCCCTCCTTTCTCCTACATTTTAAGTACTCTTTTTGGGGGAAACATGAGATCAAAATATTTTGTGAATAATATCTTTTATGTGAAACTAATTTATGCGCTTGAACTTACGTACAACACTTTGTGATCTATTTTTGGAAACTTTATGAACTTTTGAGCTAATTACCTATTTTTGGAAACTTTATGAACTTTTGAGCTACTTATCTATTTTTTGGAAACTTTATGAACTTTTGAGCTATTTATCTATTTTTGGAAACTTTATGAACTTGCAACTCTTTGAACTTTTGGAACTTGAGAACTATTTGACTATTTTGGAACTTTGTAACTAATATGCGTAGACAATATCATTTATTCGGATTGGCTTACTTTAGACTAAATAGGTTTGCCTCTTTGGATATTTGATTAGACAATGATAGCTTGATTGTATTTTGGAGCAAAACCCTAGGTGAGGATATAAACACCGTAAGTACAAACAACAAATTTTTAGAAACAGGACGGACAAAATGCCCCGCAACTTTTTGGAACTGGACTCTACACACTATTAACAATAGCCGTTAGTAAATATGGGTATCGATACTTAGGAGCGGTCACTCCTTACTTTAGGGTAGCAACCTGGGTACATATTACTAAGTTCTCGCGAACTCGAACTCTAGACTGGAACTAGGGGCTTGAACTTGACCAGAATCGGATTAGTGTGCAAAACTAAATCTTACTTTATATTAAGCTTAGTGGTTGGTACAACTCGAGCATCATAGGTCTTTATTATTTACGCATATGCTTACTTACTGTCTTGCACATGTGGATTAATCCACCACTGAGGTAATGACTACATACTTTTACCGCTTGCTACGCGACTTACTTTGAACTTACTTTGAACCTACTTTAAATTTACTTTGAACTTACTTTGAACTTACTTTGAACTTATTTGGAACTTTCCTGAACTTTGAACTAATCTTGAACTTTATGGACTTTGAACTTGTCTCGAACTTTTACGAACTCTAAACTCTTGACTTGAACTATTACGACAGTATATAAACTACCTTTATGCGATTACTTATCCGCTCACTCCTTTTTGGAAAACTTTGTACTTATATATATACTTGTCGAACTTTATTTGAAACCTTTTGTCAACTTATAAACTGTAACTCACTCACTACGTTTTCGTAGTTGACACTTTATCTCATGTTTCAGGAACTAAGCGTGAGTTGTGAAGTGCATTGCTCAGGCGGGTCAAGCCAATTATGTGAAGTGTACCTTGGGAAGAAGACCTTTATTTTGGGAATTTTTATCTAAAACTTTTTATTATGTATTACGGTCTTAACTTTGAATCTTGGTTGTATCTTGACTTTTGTACTTTTCAACTTTAATTTTAATGACTTGAACCGTTGCTTTTAGTGTAACCCGTGAAATGATTCTTTGCTCTTCACATTCCGTGTTTCCGCTTTAGCGGGGTGTGACAGACTTGGTATCAGAGCACGGGTTATAGTGAAAACGGTTTTAAAAATTTTCAAAAAGTTTTCGAAACCAAAACTATAACCAAGGCTTTTCAGAAAAATTCATTTTCGGGTTCAAACTTTAGAACATTACTTCCCGCAATTGCATGGTTATCTTTTTCAACTATGCGTGACTTGATCAACCATGCATATTTCCAAATGAATTATGCAAGAACGGAAAGTCAATGGCTATCGTTAACGGTTTTGAGTCGAAAAATTCCCGGTCTTGTCAATTCCTGACACTCACATAACTGACCCGTGCATGCATTTTACTTACGTTTTTCCTATTCTTAGTTTCCCCCGTACTTATGTAACTCTTTATTCGCAGATACGCCATGTCTCAGTCATCGCACTCTCGATCCCAGTCACGATCGCTCCCACGAGCCGCATCCCCCTTGCACGAACCCTCTGAGGGCCACACGGCTTCCGAGAGTCAGCGTCATCAGACGACTGACCCAACGGAAGACACATCCATGACCATCAGCAGCAGTAATGGGTCCAGCCCAAGGACGGTACTCCCACCTCCTAGACTGGTACCCGTTGCAGCACCACCGCAGCCCCGAGGACCCAACGCTAGAGCACCTACGCATCAGCAATCGGGCCCGTTCCGACCCGCACCTCCCCAGTCTTTCTTGGATCCTTACGACCCCGCTCTGCGTACTCCAATCGCGGAACGCTACGCGTGGGATCGTCAGTTCATTGAGGAAAGGCGACGCGCCCAGGAGGTCGGACCCTCCCGACCCATGATGCCACCTAATCACCAGCCTCTTCCACCAGATGCGTTTCTCAACCTGCACCGTCAGGTCCGGGGACTCGCAGAGGAAACCCAGGAGCAGGGTCTTCTTCTCTTTGAAGTCTCCGATGCTGCGAATGAGTTGGCACAGCAGTCGCGGCGAATCATCGCAACGGCTCAGGCCACCGCCCGGACAGTGCAATGCCTCACTAGAGCATGCCTGATCATGGGGGCACTTATAGTAGCCATTGCCGCCAAGATGATCTTTGAAGAGCGTTATTAGGCATACTTTCCCTTGTATTTGTACTGTACCAGCTAGTCGTAATTTTCCATTGTACACGACTTAAGCCGTTATCTCTTATTTCCTATGTATTGTACTTATATTTCCTCCAGTATTTTGTTCTATGTATTGAAACCTTTTATTATTAAGGGAAATTTCTATCTTCTATTAATTACACTTGTCTTGTCGCGTGAATATTTTATTATTGTCAAATGTTAATACTAATTCTTGAATCATCATCGTGCGTATACTGTTACCTTTCATGTACACTCTTTTACTATTATTGTTACCATACTTGTGCTAATTATCCACTCCCACTACTCTCGCGTACTCGAAAATTGTTAACTCTTGAGTTGAATTCCTGTAGTAATTTCCAATTTGTGCGTTCTAAATTAGTTTCTTCTTTCTCTTGTAGAACCATGCCTCCCAAGAGAAGCCGCGCCGATCGCATAGCCGAACAGATCGTTGTGCAATTCCAAGCGGTACTTCCAAGCGTGATCGCCCAGATCGTCGCTGGAATCAACCAAGGGATCTTCGGAATCAACGAACCCCTTCTCCCTCTTGTACCAACTAGGCAGGATGAGGTCGAGGATTATGGAACCAACCGCCTACCTCCCCCTCCAGCCCTCTTCCAGCAAAGAGAGAGTAAGAGAAGGAAGATTCACCACCAACCCACATGGACCAGCAACAACCAGGAACCCACAACCGTAACCCGAGCCTACCCTGGACCGCACCCCCAGTGCAACAGGTGCCACTTCCATCATGCTCGGAAATGCCCGGTATGCAGACTTTGCAACGCAGTGGGGCATTACCCCTGGTGCTGTCCAGAAAAGGCAAACCACCGAGCCAGGAAACTGCGATGCCTCGAGTGTGGAAGCGACCAGCACCTCCGTGGGGATTGCCTCTTAGAACATACCACATAAACTCTCAGTGCTTTCGCAATCACGACCGAGGAGACCCATCAGGACCCCAATGCAGTTACTGGTACGTTCTCTGTCGAATAAACATTTTCTTCCATACTATTTGATTCAGGAACCGAAAGAAACTTTGCCTCCTTAGATATTAGACCCCTCATCAACCTAGGACCTAAAGCCATTACGGATAGCCTTCTATTGAATATGGCAACGGTCAATAGGCAAAGCTACGAACACAACCTTAGGATATCCGATACTCCATTGACCTAAACCCTTCTCCCATCGACCTAATCCCTAACGAACCATCAAGCTTTGACGCTATCGTTGGATGGGCTGGTCATCCCATTTTCGAGCTAAGACCGTCCGTTCCGACAAATTCACCCGTATCCCTATCCATAGAACGAGACTCCCGTCGTTCAGGAGGACAAACCTGAATGACAACTTCGCAGCGTGTATCACTTGACGATGCGTGAGTATCTCGAGAAGGACTACGACGCACCCTCCGCTCACGACGTCGAGCGTAAATCTAAGGAAAACCGAGTCCAAGACATTCCCGTAGTCAAGGACCATCCAAAGACTTTCCTGAGAATTTTCCTGGGCTACCGCCAAACCGACAAGTGGAAATTCCGAATAGACCTCGTCCCTGACGCAGCACCAGTTGCCAAGACACCCTACTGTCTGGCACCACCCGAGACGCTAAGGCGGCCAAAGCCGCTGTAGGAACTCCTAGACACCGATTCTGTCCGCTCGAGTCCATTTCTACGGCCCCAAATCTTCCCTATCCAAAAGAAGGACGGCTCTTCCCTTAGTACGCCGACCCCTGCAAACTCATCAAGCCAACCGTCAAGAACCGATAACCATCCCAGAGGATCGACAACCTATCCGAGTAGTTGCAGGATGCAGCTTACCTCTCAAACGTCGACCCCCGCTCGGGTTATCACCAGGTTCGTGACATTATAACCAATATTACCTAGAATCGCATTCCCCAAACTCGATGCAAGTGATACAAGCCTCCCCTCTGTCAGTAGGCCTAACTAACACACTAACAGTATTCATGGACTTAGTGAACAAAGTGTGTAGGCCGTACTTAGACGATTAATAACCATACACCTTGTCAACATTCTCACTTACTCAAGGAAGATCATGTGAAACATCCCAAGCTCATTCTAGAACTCCTCTAAGATCAGAATTTGTGCGCCAAGTTCCCGAAGTGCGAGTTCTGACCCCGAGGAGAACATTTCCCCGATCCTATAGCCAACCGAGAAGGAATTCGAGCTCAGGCTAAACGTAACCCGTTACGTCAAGCTCCAAGCGTGAGTTCTGGAGTCCGAAGGTCTTCGTAAACTCGTTTCCGTCAAGAGCCACTGATTTCGCTTTTCTACCAATCCGGGACCCGACTTGTTGTACAAAAGTTCCCGAGAATACCGCTCATGGCCGGACATGAGAAAGGGTATTGCCCTGTATCCAGCCGAGTGCCTCACTCGCTCCAAAGTCAAGGCGGAATACCGGAAAAACCATCTCTCAATCATCTTCGGTAAGGATGGTCGATCTACGTTCCGATCTCCTTGGAGTACCCTCCAGAGAATCGCTAGGGACGCGACTAGACCTCACCACCCGCGTTCCTTTGGTCGAAGTTCGCCTATGACAAAGGCTTCCATACCAGCACTAAGTGCGCACCCTTCAAGCTATTTGTGGACGCAAACATCGATCACCGCCCTGTTGGCTAGAAGCTGACGATCGACAACTTGCAAGGTCCGACGTTTATCTCTACCCGTGAAAGACTGGAAGCATCCCGCACCCGGCAGAGGAGCTGCGTAACCAAACGGAAGAAAACCCTCGAGCACCAAAATGGCGATAGAGTGTTTCCCAAGATATCGCCATAAAAGGGGTAGCCTACTTCTGGAAACGCGGCAAACTGAGCCCGAGGTACACCGGTCCAATCTAAGTCCTAGAACCTATCGGTCCGATTACTCATCGCCTTAACTTCCCCAGTCTTCTTTAAGCATTCGTATATGTCCCATTCTCACATTTGAAAGTGTTCATCGGATAAGACCAGCGTCATCCCTCTAGACAAGGTCAAGATCGGTGCCAAACCCAATTTCCTTGATGAACCACTTAAGCTGTTGACTCCAAGGTCAAACAACTTAGACGAAACCTTGTTCCCACCTCTAAGCTCGGTGAAACCCCCGACGTAGTCCCAAAGCCGCATGAAGACGCAGGGACCAAAAACCGTCAGGAGGATCCACTTTTACCGACGGCACTTCTTCCCCATGAGACGAACTATATTTCGGGACGAAATTCCTTTCAACCCGGGGAGAATGTGACAACCGTCAAATTTAAGAAGCTCTTTACGTTCTATGTCTCTAGTTTTGTCTATTGTGTCGTTAGATTTAACCTTTACCGGAAACGCGCTCTATATAAGTCCTAATACCAAGAAAACACCTAATGAATTTTCCTAAGTTCATAAGGTAACATAATTAAGAACTTTTAGTTAACGAAAAGGTCCAACGAAACAATTATACAAAAACAGCAAAAATCAAAAATTTGTTACAAAACTGGTCCAGAACGGCGCACAGTGACCTTGTGCGCCGTCCTGGAGGACCAACTCCGAAAATATTTTCAAATTTTTGCATGCCTCGATTTTCCAACAAAAATACCCAATCAAACTCGGGCATAGACCATCAATTACTGTATTTTGCAGTACCAATACATCACTTTAATGTTTTTCTTTATTTTCTTTCATTTTCCTTTCCAAATTCATTTTTATAAACATAAACATAAAACACACACACACTTTCTCTCTAAAACCTCCCAAGAACCTCCATTGTTCCAGTAATCTACAGCCCTCAAACACCATTTTCATCCATTAAAATCGTCCAAATCATCCAAAGAAGCAAAAGGAACCAAGAAATTTCGGTAAAGGACCATTTTTGTAAAGATTTTCGGAGCTCAAACATCACCAAATCATCATCCAAGCGATTTCCACCGGTAGATTTCTTTTTACTTACTGTTTTTATGTAAATAATAACTTGCATGGATGATCTATGGATCTAAAATAAGTTTTTACAAAGATTTATAACGTTTTATGTACAAAAACGATTTTTAACCGAAATATTGTTTAGGTCTATGTTTTTATGAATAAAAACACCTTAGAAACACTGGAAATGATGTTTTAATAAGTTTTAAGCTATTGCATGTCGGAATCTAAGTCTAAAATAATCGTTTTGATCAAAAAATCCCGAAAATGCGACCCGTGCGCCGTCCCTGTGACCAGGACGACGCAGCGGGGGTGAAAAACTGGCTTTGTGCGCCGTCCTAAAGGTCACAACGGCGCACAGGCCTGACTGATTTTCCCGTTTTGCCTTATTTTGACGTTTTGAACTCGTTTGACTTGCTGACTTTTCGTAAATGCCACCTTGGGACTGAGTTTGGAAAATAAAAATATATTGGCATCTAGTAATGAACATTTGGACTTAAATGAACTCGTATATATATATATATATATATATATATATATATATATATATATATATATATATATATATATATATATATATATATATATATGTGTGTGTGTTATAGGTGATTTGTGAACGGAATTGGTTGTACATTTTTGGATATGAAATTTGGGCGCGGAAGCGCTGCCCAAATTTCCTTAGAAAAATGTAAACCACTTCAGCTAGCAAAAGCACTCGTAACATAATAATAATGAAACGTTAAATCGGACTTTTGGACAAAAACGCAACTTTCACTGTTTTGGGACTATTTTGGATAATACTTAACCTTGACACTTAAAGTTTAATTAAAAACTTATTATATTATATTAAGAACAATAATATAATAAGATAATAATAATTGGACTATATTGGTATTATTAGGCAACCCGCGATTCCCGGCTTCCGCTCCGACCGATTCCCGAGTCCTTTGTCTTCGCAATCCGTGACTTACACCCCTCCTTTCTCCTACATTTTAAGTACTCTTTTTGGGGGAAACATGAGATCAAAATATTTTGTGAATAATATCTTTTATGTGAAACTAATTTATGCGCTTGAACTTACGTACAACACTTTGTGATCTATTTTTGGAAACTTTATGAACTTTTGAGCTAATTACCTATTTTTGGAAACTTTATGAACTTTTGAGCTACTTATCTATTTTTTGGAAACTTTATGAACTTTTGAGCTATTTATCTATTTTTGGAAACTTTATGAACTTGCAACTCTTTGAACTTTTGGAACTTGAGAACTATTTGACTATTTTGGAACTTTGTAACTAATATGCGTAGACAATATCATTTATTCGGATTGGCTTACTTTAGACTAAATAGGTTTTCCTCTTTGAATATTTGATTAGACTATGATAGCTTGATTGTATTTTGGAGCAAAATCCTAGGTGAGGATATAAACACCGTAAGTACAAACAACAAATTTTTAGAAACAGGACGGACAAAATGCCCCGCAACTTTTTGGAACTGGACTCTACACACTATTAACAATAGCCGTTAGTAAATATGGGTATCGATACTTAGGAGCGGTCACTCCTTACTTTAGGGTAGCAACCTGGGTACATATTACTAAGTTCTCGCGAACTCGAACTCTAGACTGGAACTAGGGGCTTGAACTTGACCAGAATCGGATTAGTGTGCAAAACTAAATCTTACTTTATATTAAGCTTAGTGGTTGGTACAACTCGAGGATCATAGGTCTTTATTATTTACGCATATGCTTACTTACTGTCTTGCACATGTGGATTAATCCACCACTGAGGTAATGACTACATACTTTTACCGCTTGCTACGCGACTTACTTTGAACTTACTTTGAACCTTCTTTGAATTTACTTTGAACTTACTTTGAACTTACTTTGAACTTATTTTGAACTTTCCTGAACTTTGAACTAATCTTGAACTTTATGGACTTTGAACTTGTCTCGAACTTTTACGAACTCTAAACTCTTGACTTGAACTATTACGACAGTATATAAACTACCTTTATGCGATTACTTATCCGCTCACTCCTTTTTGGAAAACTTTGTACTTATATATATAATTGTCGAACTTTATTTGAAACCTTTTGTCAACTTATAAATTGTAACTCACTCACTACGTTTTCGTAGTTGACACTTTATCTCATGTTTCAGGAACTAAGCGTGAGTTGTGAAGTGCATTGCTCAGGCGGGTCAAGTCAATTATGTGAAGTGTACCTTGGGAAGAAGACCTTTATTTTGGGAATTTTTATCTAAAACTTTTTATTATGTATTACGGTCTTAACTTTGAATCTTGGTTGTATCTTGACTTTTGTACTTTTCAACTTTAATTTTAATGACTTGAACCGTTGCTTTTAGTGTAACCCGTGAAATGATTCTTTGCTCTTCACATTCCGTGTTTCCGCTTTAGCGCGGTGTGACAATATATTATATATTTTTAATTTAAATATATTTTAAATAACATTTTAATAATTACTTTTAATGATATAATATATACAAATTTTTTTATATCAAGTAATAATATCTTAAATAAAATCAATTAATTGATATTTATATATTACATATTTTTAATTTAAATATATTTTAAATAACATTTTAATAATTACTTTTAACAATTATATTTTAAATAACATTTTAGGGTTTTTAGGGACTACATGTTGTCCCCTAAAGTATTTAGACATTTGGGTACTACATTTTTGGGTTTTTAGGGACTACATGTAGTCCCCTAAAAGTTCAGTTTAGGCGGCAACTTTTCCCTCCATTTTTTCACTTTGGTGACCTTTTTAGGGACAACGACTGTAGTCCCTAAAGCTTTGTCGAATTAATATTTTTTAATGGTTGTCCCGTAATAGTTGTTTGTCGGGACAAATATGTAGTCCCCTTAAGTTTTGTCCTCTAACACATTTATCGGGACAACCTTGTAGTCCCGTAAAGTTTAAGCGCCAATTTTTCCCTCCAACATTTTTTCGTCATGGGTTTTTAGGGACGACATGTAGTCCCGATAAATAGTAGTCAAACTCAAACTAAACATGAGACTCCTGTTTTGTCACGTAGTGAAGTTTTCGGGACTACATGTTGTCCCGATAAATGATGGTGTTGTCCCTATAGGTTATGGTCAAACTTTGGGGAAAAAAAACTCAATTTTTGTCGTCTAGTGTACTTTTCGGGACGGATTTTCGTAGTCCCGAAAAAGTTTTGTCCCGAAAGCCCTTTTTTGGTGTAGTGACATACAAATTTAGGGGCCCTATGAATTTGGGGACCCGGAGCGGTCGACCACCTCGCATATGTCCTCGCTACGGGCCTGCCGGCTCAAATGATTTATTATTCAAAAACAATTATCTAAAATAAGCATCTCGAAAATGAATTTACCACCTTTACTCAAATTTATCATTTTAAACAAAAAGCAATAATAAATTGAAAATACATGTAGTATAAGGGACAATTACCCTTTGGCCAACCTCATATGTGAAAGGAACATAACCAGAAAGAACAAAAAAAGATTGAAACAAGTCTAATTTCTAAAGCAAAGATGATGAAGTGGGTAGAGGGACCTATCAACCATGCTCTCAATTGCCTTCCTTCATAATTACTCCCCCACTTTAACTAACTACATTTTTCATTTATTTTATAGAAACTTTTTAGGTTAACTTTGAACTTTTAAAAAGACAAATTACCCGAAATTGCCTCTTACTTAATGTCTATCCAAGAAACTAACAATCTTATGCCCTACCTCAATATAGTGGTTTTCATTTTGTTTATATTGGTTTCAAGCAGAAACGAACGAACATAAATAAAAAAATTTATCCGTCTTAAGGGTATGAAATCTTCATGTTCGGGTTTGATCATAGGAAAACCTGTGCAAATATATAATGAAAAGAGTTAATGTTACGACACTTATCATCTTAACGCATATATAATAGATTATTGCATCTTAACATATAATAATAAATTAGAGCAAAAACAATTTCTTTTTCACTTCTCTAAACAATGGTTTTAAGCCAAAAAATTACATAATCAAGAGATTGAAGTTTTATTTTCGAATACTCAAGTTCATGTTTAATATGATCCTTAATTTGGATTAACGAATACTTTCTATATCACTCAATAAACAACAAATTAAATCTAGAAAAAATACAAATCTATGGTTATACAAATTTACTCTTTATTAGTGAAGATTATATGGTAGTTAATGATCAGACGTGTGTTATACACATATGCATGTATCTAATAAGAAAGTGCAAGCAAGTTGATGATATGATTAGATCATAAAACAAAAGCTCGTGGCCATCATTAAACCTTTCCACTTTTATCTGACTTTTCTTTCACTCTTTTTTCTTGTGCGACTATTTAAAGTTTTAAATAGTGTCAAAGTAAGATAAACTAAAGTTTAAAGGCTAAAATGAGAGATATCAACTTCGATTGAAAAAAAAAATTTATGACTTGAGAAAACTTTTCATAAAAAAGGCTATATGGTATAAAGTAATTCACTTGTGAAGAGTTATTTATATGGTTTTTTTTTTTTTCATTTTATATTTGTTGAAGAGTATTTAAATTATTTATTAATGATTGATCTTGTGTATGTAAATATGAGTCAAATCAAATTATATGGTTAAAAGGGTTATTTAATTATTTAAACGGCTTTTTTGAATACCCCTTTTCGTTAAAGAACTCATACAAATAGCCTCTCAAACAACTTGTACAATATCTACAACCAAGAAGAAGGTGTAAAGCAAATAAACACACAAGTTTAGAGAGAGAAAAATGGTTAGAAGAGAAGGGAAAGGACCTCCTTCAAGAGATCTTTTGGTATGTTTTCCTGGAAGAGCACATCTTGCATTGATGCCAAAGCCGGTTTCTAGCCCTCGACGAAACCTCCATCGGCACTACCATAACCATCTTCGAAAGTCTATGAGAGGTGGTAGTACCCATGCAAGTCCATATCTACTGACAGGATCGAAGGAGATGGGCTCTGACAACTTGTCCGAGCCCACCTCTCCAAAAGTAACTTGTGCCGGTCAGATCAAGGTTCGACCTAGCACAAGATCATGCAAGAATTGGCAAACTGTCATGGACGAGATTGAGAAGCTTCATAATGATAGAAAGAAAAAGCCTACTTGGGTAGAAGCATTAGGGTTCAAAAAAGAAGTCATGCATTTTTTAAGTTGCCTAAGAAGGATTAAGTTCGATTTTCATTGTTTAGGAACGTTTCCTCGTGTAGATATCACCTCCGATGACGAAGATGAAGATGAAGATAAAGATAACAATGATAAAGAACTCAAGCAACATCAAGATCAAGATCAAGATAACGATGAAGAAGTTTCGTCACAAACTGTATTTTCCAAATGGTTTATGGTGCTACAAGAGAATCAAGAATGTGAGGTGTTTCAGAAAGATGAGAAACATTTAAAATCAAAAGAATTAGAGGATCAACCATGTTTGCCACCTACAAATGCTCTCCTGCTTATGCGATGTCGTTCTGCTCCTGCTAAAAGTTGGATGGAGGAGAAAGAAGAAGAAGAACGAGAACGGGAACAAGAAGATGATCAACGTGATGATGAGCATGATTATGATCAAGGTAAAGAAGAAGAACATGTCGATATAGACGAGAAATTGGAGGAGAAAGAAACTAAAAGAAAGAGTTTGATGGAATTGATGAAAACTGAAAATGATTTCTACAAATTATCAATTGATATTGCAAAGGAAACATGGGTTATTGGTGGAATTCACAAAGATCCATTCTCAAGAAGTAGAAGTTGGAAAAGATGATCAAATTTCATCACCAACCTTTGTTTCTTTTTTTATTTTTTTTTATTTTTCTTAAGAGAGTTTCGTAAGTATTTTGTATATAACATGTCGAAAATAATTGTTATATCATGTTTACAAGGAATTAGAAACCGTTTTGATTGTTTTAATCATGTTTTTCATAAAATAACGCTATGATTTCCTTACTTTATTCGTTTAACAATGTGACATGACATTCTTCTCTAATCGATATTGATTCATGACGGTTGCATCAGAATAATTAAACATGTACTCATGTAGTAAATAACAAATTATGTATATTATTGTCATTATGGTTTTGTGTTTAACAAAAAACAAAACATGTACAATAAACTTACAACTAATTTAAATTTGTTTCTATCAGTCAACGTACAGCAAGATCGACAATAATAACCTCTCAATTTAACGCTTCGTTAACATGGTCACACACATTTGATATGCAATGACTTAGATTACGATCTTTCGATTGATAGAAAACAGCGATATACCAAAAATTTTTTGGTTATGAACATAAAATGATAATACATAGAATTGATTAAGCATATGGTGGCTACCCCAGTGTCCACTTTTATGATTTGCTTAGTTGTATAAATGGGTTGGAATAACAAGATAAAAAGTAGACTTCAATTATTTATAAATTCAATTTAAGAGCATTCATGCATATTTGTCTCTAGCTTTTAACAAAGATTGAAATTGTTTTAAAAAATGTAACTAGAAAATGGTTAGCTAGTTGTGATATCAGCAAAAATAATAATATTATTATTATTATTATGATAAGGAACAAGTAATTTAGAAAAAAAAAGGTGCAAAATTGAAAAGTGGTCTTATGTCACCTAAATTTCATTTATAGTTTATAAGGTTTATAGTTATGTCATACGTTTATGTGATTGTCAAAATGTAACATCGTTGATTCCTAAACAAAATGAAATAATTATTTGTCTTTTTTACTTATCGTTACGACGTTATCTCATTTGATTCAAAATAAGATATAATTTTAATTATTTTACCTTAATCATGATCTATTGTAGTCAATGTTCTCTATGAAACTATTCAATGTTCTTTAATCATAAGTTAAAAGAGGAGTTATTTTCTGCTGGGAAACATATATAATTAATCCATGCCTCTTAAGACATCGCTGGAGACCCCCGTGGGGGTGGGTTTGCCCGCTTTGCGGAGCTCGAACCTGTGGTGCTCGTTGGAATATTACGAGTAGGCTCCGATGTACTATCATTTGACGTTTCCAAAAAAACATATATAATTAATCGATAGTTATATTAAATAGAAAATAATATTTTATTTGTCTCATTATAATTGTCATGTTTAACTTTTTAAAATCTTTATTTTTCAACTTTAATCTTAAATATTTTTATTTGTGTTATATATTACTTGATGAAGATTATACCAATAAAAATACATCTAAAACGCAATTCATTCATAGATTATGCATCAACTAATATATAACATAAATAAAAATATTTTAAATTAAAGTTAAAATATAAAAACTTTAAAAAATCAAATAGAAGAAAATTATAATAAGAAGAAGAGAATATAAGATTGACTTTTCAACTAATTAGATTCATAATTATACAACTAGGCAAATTACTTTCAAATAAATGATCCTCCAAATTTCAACCATTTTGAAGGTACAATATTTTCTCATTTACATAAAAGCAATCTGAAACAAACACAAAATGCCAATTATTCAATGATTGATCGGTGATTTAAAAACACTTTATGAAACAAATGGGACAGTCACAATTAGGGGTGTTATTCGGGTTGACCCGACCCTAATAAAGCTAATTCGGGTCGGGTCTATTCGGGTTTTGTATCTTGAAATTTGACCCTAATCCGACCCTAATAAGGGTTCGAGTTTTCGGGTTAGGGTCTTGGGTGGGTCGGGTCTGGGCGGGTCGGGTTATTCGGGTTTCGGGTCACATTCATAATATAAAAAAAAAAAAAAAAATTAAAGCCCAAAGATAACATAAAATCCCAAATAGGCAAATTTCATTTCAAGGTACAAAAAGAAATCGAACAACATGTTTAAAAAAAGAAAATTTAAGTATTAGCTAAATTACATGTCCAAAATATCAAAATAATTGCATAAAGTTTAACATAATAATTGGTTATCAAACCAAAATAACTTCAACATGTCGTCATAAACTTGAATGTTTAATTCGTCAACCTTCTATTCTTCTAAAGTTCCAATCCATACATTATGAAGTTGCATGTTCTTGTTCGACCAAATCTATATAAATTATAATAAAATTTATGTTAGGATATATAATTGAGTAAAATAATACAATATATATATTAATTAACAGACCTTTTTCTATTTGTGCTATGGTTTCCAAATCTTCATCTTTTTCCGGATTAAGACTTATACGAACCCAATCTTGAGCACAAACTAGACATTCAATCGTCTTTTCGCCTAAAGAAGTCCGATATGAATCCAAAACTCTACCACTAGTACTAAACACCGACTCGGAAGCGACCGTTAACATTGGAATGGCAAACACATCTCTAGCAATTAAAGAAAGAATAGGAAACCTTGTGCTATTTACTTTCCACCAAAGCAAAAGATCAAAATTCTTGTCCATATCTTCACACATTTCACCAATATACTTATCCAATTCACTAATTGACGAACTCGATACTTGACTCTTTTTCATCCTATTTCTCAACACATCTTCATGGTTGGGGTTTGTTGTATTAGTAGTACTAGCGGGGTTTTGTGTTGTTGACGTTGATGAAGAACTTGAAGGTTGACCATACATTCTTTCATAATCTTTATACAAATCTTCCAATATGTCTTTTATGTATTCCATCTTCAAATTCACAATTGATTTTCCTTCGGATCCATAATGATCATCCAAAACAATCTCCAAAAATGCATACTTATTCCTAGGATCTAAAACTAAAGCGACATAAACCAAGTCATTCATATTATCAATATTACCATAATATTTATCAAATTTTGGTTTCATCACCTTAGCAATATCATAGAAATGCTTATCCTCGGGTTCTTCTCCATAAAGATCACAATCGAGTTGACTTCTTAAAAGAGCACGGATTTTTGCTATTTCAACAACAAGATTATGGGATGTCACATACTTTGTCCCGGAAACATTCAAAGTAACATCGCTAAATGTCTTCAAAAAATGACATAGCTATCTTGCTTTCACCCAATCTTCCGAAGTTATTACCGGATGTTTTTTACTAACCATTTCGGCACAAAAACTACTATCTTCAAGAAAGTACCTTTCAAAAACAAGTAAACAACCAAATTAATATTTTAAATCAACAAACTTTAAACATAACATATGTAAGGAATTAAAGATTATGTTCAAGAATTACCTTTCAAAAGCAAGTTCATACTCTTGAGCCACGTCTAACATGTGATATGTGGAGTTCCACCTAGTCGGAACATCAAGTACCAAACTTTTGGTGCTACTACAATTTTTAGGTCCCAGTGGTCAGATCAACAGGATTAAACCAATGATTACAATGCGGAATCTCGTAATCAATACTATATATTGCACAAGTAATAATCGATAAAGCAATAGAAAACACAAAACCAAATACCAAATTCTGAATACTTTAATTGATAATCGCAGTTACAATTAACCAGTATTCTCTGAATTCTCTCCTAAACCAACAACCCTAAACTGACCTAAACACCTCTATTTATAGAGTAAAATGTTCGGCCAGTTTGGGCTTTACTGGGCCTTACGAACATGCAAGTTCGTGAGCAGCCCACTAAGCACAAAATCTATGCAAAATAACAAAGTCAATACATTAATAAATAACAAAGCAAATAGAACGTTTAGTCATCTAGTATTTGCACCAACAAACTCCCCCTTGACTAATGCTTCTATTCTTTGTACAAAATATCGCTATCAGTATTAACTTTCAAATTCAAACAACCATCGACAATCCTTTGGTAATCTCTACCAATATCTCCCCAGCCTTCTTGTGAATATATGTGCTTGCTTTTCAGCATCTTCAAATCACTTTCTGTCAGGTTGGCTAGTTGAGTTGCATCAATGACTCTTAAAATTTCCGTCATGCCATCTTCAACCTCGTCATCCTTCTTAAACACCACAGCTTCACCTGTTGTAGTATCCACTGCCCACATATACATATCTCTGAGAATGTCTCGACCAAAATTCTTCATTGGAATCCTGGACATGCTGGCAATAGGTGGGTATACCATTCTGGTCGCTGCCTTACCGGTTCTGGGATTAATTTTACTTTTGTGAATCATGAATTTTCCAGCTGCCGGCTTCAATTCTGTAAATTCCCCTGAAATCCCTTCTTTCTTGATTATGCGTTCAACCCATTTTGCCCACTCGTGTTTTCCGCGATTGATTAGCGGAAGCTTTGATAAACATATAAGCTCAGACTTCGGAAATGAGTTGAAGTTCTCTCTTTTTCTGCTCAAATACTGTACGCCGTCAAATCGCTTAATAACAAACACTTGCAATTCCGAGTCAAACATCCAGCTAATGATACCGAGATGCGGTCGGCGTTCTGAATCTTTGGTAAAGAACTTCTGAATCAGTGGGTCTTGCTTTTTCAGATTAAGTGCCCGAAACCATCCTTTGCGTTCCTCAAGGCTTGGTTTGGCACTGCTTTCACCCTTTTCTTCATTTGCACTCACTGGTTCTTCAAATACATGTTCATGTCCTTCAGCTTGATCTCCACTGCCTCTCTCTTCAATTAACCAGATATCGTCATTGTTATCCCCAAACTCTTGTGGTTGATTATCCCCTTGTTTCTGCTGTTGCTGCTGCTCCCCCTGTTCTGTAGGCTGATAAACTATCATAGCTCGAAAAGTTGAGCCAAACTTCTCTCTTGACCTTTCAGCGCTGGGATCATCATGATCGTCTCTTCTTGGAAGTCTAATAGTATGATCTCTGCAGGTTTCCTCCCCCTGAGCAGATAGGCGCTTCGAGAGTTCCCGAACCTGAGCCTCGAGGGTGGAAATGCGAGTTGACTTCTCAGCATCGGACTGTTGGAGAGCTGCAACTTGAGATGATAACTGCAAAACAAGTAAATGTAAAGCATGAAGATTAGGAGTGTCAGCAGTATGAACAGGCTCCGTAGCCTGTCTCTTGTGAGGGCGCTGAAGCAAACCCAACAGTGGATGACTCTGATTCATTGGCCGTGGAGAAAGGCCGTTTCCCGCGGCTCGGCTCATGAACATCGACTGGTTGGAATTGAGAAGTGACAGCTTCAGTGTCGATGTTGAGCTCTTCAAAGGTTGCGTCGTTAACCTCAGTCTGATTTGCTGCAGCTTCAAGATCAGGAACGGTGGAGGTGGCTACGACCTCTGTGACAATAGTCCGAGGACTCCCAGATGGAGTAATACGAGGATGCTCATGAATAACAGATAAATTCGGACTTTGAGGTGGAGTGCCTTGATAATTATCTATCTGCCTGTATGTTTCGTCACTCGAGGTGGAGTCCACTGCAATCGGGACAGATTCCCGACGAGGTGGGCGAGAGGATTCTCCTCGATGACTGGGGTGAGCAGGAGCTGATGGACCAGCAGCCGGAGGAGCGGCTTCCTCATCTTGAGTAGTATCAATGAAATTTGGATCAACAACGGCCCCAAATAAAGGAGCCTCAAAAGCCGGGGCTTCACCTGCAGCCCTAGGATGATGATTGAGACAATACTGGAATATCTTTCCCCCAACCCTGCTTACACTAACGCTTGGACCCTCGAGTGGAAGATCTGGGGCATAGTGTCGAATAAAGAGCATAATAAATCTCGGATATAGAAAGAAAGCCTTTGGATGAAGGAGATCATGCTGCAGCTGGTGATATAAGTAGAGGCCTATAGGGTATGATCGATGAAGAACCAGAGAAGCCAAGATAGACATAAGCATGGGATCCATTGTGTCGTGCGCAGTTTTTGAAGGCTTGAATACCGAAACGAGAACATGAAAAAGGTAGCACCAGTGACCATAGAACTTGGCCTTGTGATACATCGTGGTGGGTAAAGGACCAACATAACCCATGCGGGGCATAATGCGAGAGAGAAAACCTTTGGAGAGCTGATCACCGCCACAGTCTTGTTCAGGACGACCAAGGCGAAGAATATTCTTGATACGAGAACTGGACAGAATAATCTGGTGGCCACCAACCACTGCCTGTAAACCGTCCCTACGCTCATTTGTTACCGGATGATAAAGACCGATATGCATAAGTGTGTCGTAGAACTGCTGGATCAGAGGTAGGACAATAGGTACTTCCTCCTGAATACAATAAGAAATCCGGGATCGACGCAAAAAATGTATCATATTGCGAAACTGATTAGCTTGTGGATCGTCCAGTGCCAAGGTGACAGCCTGATTGTGTCGTCTGTCGAAAATGCGTTGAGCCATCTGAAAGAGCTGAAGAAACAAACATGTTAGATATATAATGGGACGAACATGCAAGTGTCGCCGAACACGAAGGTTCGTCGAGCGAGCATGTTCGTCGAGTGAGCATGTTCGTCACGAACATACATGCTCGTCACGAACGTGCATGTTCGTTACGAACGTGCATGTTCGTTACGATTGGCATGTTTGAGACGAACGTGCACATTCGTCAGAGCTATAGTCAATCTATCCCACGAACATGGACTATGGACCACGAACATAAATGTTTGTAAGAACCACGAACATAAGTGTGTAAGCGAACCACGAACATGCATGTTCGTGAGAACAATACACGTTCGTGAGAACAACAGATGGTCATGCTCGTGAGTAAATTTCGAAGATCAACGAACATATAGCATATCCAGAAACACGAAATATAACATGAATCACAATCATAAACTTAGCTAAATATGGCAAATTTAGACCAACAAAGGCCAAGAACACGAACATAATCATTAGCAGTTAGCACAATATAGCAAATATGGATGATTATGGGACGAACAAATAAGCAAATCTGGGCAAAATTCAAGTTTCCTAACGAACATTCAAAGTCTTAACACAAATCTGGGATGATTATCAAGCAAAAGTGGAAGAGATCTAGACGAATGTTAACGAAAAAGGAAGAACATAAAGAACTTACCTAAGAGATTTAACGAATGAGAGAATCTTCGGGAGAAAGAAAATCACGGCTTGGATTTGTGAAAAGTAAAAGGTGAGATTTTGGGAGGTAACTTGTGGTATATATAGGCCAGTCGTGGGTCTGCGATGATGGGCCAGATAGAATGGGCCCAATGGACTTAAGAAGATAAGAAACCAACATTTTCAAG
>CAJVGC010000592.1:4006275-4028041 GCA_910822075.1 Senecio squalidus
CGACAACAGTAGAAAAAATGCTAAAGCAAAAGTTACTACTGATGTCAGTAGAAACCTTGTTAAAAGAAAAATGAAAAGGGTGTGAGTGGTTTGAAGTCAACTGTGACTACTGATAACAGTAGTAACAAAAGAAAAACTGCTGTCAGTAGTAAGAAAGTGTACAAGGTGGTCAAGACTGACAAAAATGTCATTAGTAGTAACCTTAAAACTACTATTGATTCCACCTGTAACACTAACACTCTCAAACTCACAAAACATGATGCATCATCATTGTACTTGAAAAGATTTGATTATCATGATGCTAAAGGTCAACCCAAGACAACCATGGCTTGGGTTCCTAAAAGGAATTAACCCATTGTTATGTGCAGAGCAAGCCAACCATAGAGAAGGGAAGAAATTGGCATGTTGATAGTGGCTGCTCAAGGCACATGACAGGCAACAAGTACATCCTTCAAAATTTTGTTGATTATGATGGAGGTTATGTTGCTTTTGGGGGAAATCCTAGACGAGGGAGAATCACTGGAAAAGGTACAGTTTAATGTGGTAAGATGACCTTTGAAAATGTTCTTTTTGTCAAGGAACTGAAGTACAACTTGGTAAGTGTATCTCAGGTATGTGACAGTAAGAATCTTGTACTTTTTACCACAAAAGAATGTATCATTCTTGATCCTAAGTTCAAAATTGATGAAAGCATGATCATTTTAAGAACTCCAAGGCAAGATAATGTATACTGTTTGGATATGGCCAATGCAACATTGGAAAAGGAAAATTGTTTTATTTCAAAAGCATCTTTAGATGAATCTTCTTTGTGGCATAGAAGAATTTGTCACATGAACTTTAAAAACATGAACAAACTTGTAAAAAATGACCTTGTACGTGGTCTACCTCAAAAGGAATTTTCATGTTTTGATCATTGCGTCTCTTGTTTGAAAGGCAAGCAGCACAAAGTGTCACATAAATCTAAAGTAATCAACTCAAACAATTATGTTTTACAATTGTTGCATATGGATCTGTTTGGCCCAACACATATCCAAAGTTTGGGAAAGAAATCATAATGCTTGGTTATTACTAATGATTATTCACGTTTCACTTAGGTTTACTTTCTTAGCACTAAGGATGAAACAGGAGAAATTCTAAGATCATTCTTAATTAGGATAGAAAACTCAACAAATCAAAAAGTAAAAACCATAAGATGTGATAATGGGACTGAGTTTAAAAATCATGAAATGAATGTATTCTGTGAGAGTAAAGGCATAGAAAGACAATTTAGTGCCCCTAGGACTCCTCAATAAAATGGTGTTGCTGAAAGGAAAAATAGGACTCTTATAGAAGCTGCACGTTCAATGTTAGCTGATGCTAAATTTCCCGTTACTTTCTGGGCTGAGGCTGTCAACACTGCTTTCTATGTTCAAAATAGAGTAACCAATGTTTAAACTTTTATAAAGACCCCATATGAGCTCTTTCACAAGAGAAAGCCACTCATAAGCTTTTTAAAACCATTTGGGTGTCCTTGTACCATTTTAAACACTAAGGATCATTTAGGAAAGTTTGATAGCAAAATCATGGAAGGTTTCTTTGTAGGTTATTCTACATAAAGTAAGGCCTTTAGAGTCCACAACATCATATCTAAGATCGTAGAAGAAAGTGACAATGTTAATTTTAATGAGAAAACCTTAAATGCTAGTGGTAGTGGTCCTGATTGGCTTTTTGATATTGATAAACTAACAAAATCTTTAGGATATCATTTTGTAGCCAAAACTGATGCAGGAACAGGAACAAATTCAATTGAAACTTCAAGTTCAAAAGTTCCTACTGATCAGTATCAACTAGGTGAAACTACTGATCAGTTACAGACTAAAGTTTCTACTGATCAGCACCTACACAGGACAACTACTGATCAGTTCCAAACTAAAGTTTCTACTGATCAGCACCTACAAAGGACAACTACTGATCAGCACAAAGACAAAGAAACAGGGGAATTTGTGTACTTTCCAATCTACACTGCTGATCCTCCAAGTGTCTTTCAAAATCCAACAATTGTTGCTGATCCAGAAGGAGTTGAAGACAACTCAACTCAAGAGGAAGAAAATCAAGATAATGAAAATGGTGAACAAGAGGTTGTGTATGATGATTCATTGCCATCTGAAGATGAGGAGGTTCTTCCAGAAACAAATGAGGTGGTTCATACAGAAACAAATGACACAAATCTGGACTCAACCATTGTTGAAGACTCTCATCCAACAAAAAGAATCAACAAGAATCATCCTCTTGAACAACTTTTAAGTATTGTGGACTCCTCAATTCAAACAAGGGGAAGGCTACACAGAAGCTTACATGAATGCTTGTTTGTGTGCTACATATCTCAAGTAGTACCAAAGAAGGTGTTACAAGCAATGAAGGAACCAAGTTGGGTTGAAGCAATGCAAGAAGAACTGCTTCAATTCAGGATTCAAGAAGTATGGACTTTGGTGATATTACCTAGTGGAAAAAGGGTGATAGGTACCAAATGGATCTTCAAAAACAAGACTGATGAAAGAGGCTATGTTTTCAAGAACAAAGCCAGGCTAGTTGCTCAGGGTTACACTCAAGAGGAGGGCATTGACTATGATGAAGTCTTTGCTCCTGTTGCAAGAATCAAAGCAATTAGAATCTTTCTAGCTTTTGCATCATTCAAAGGATTCACTGTCTATCAAATGGATGTCAAAAGTGCTTTCTTGTATGGTAAGATTGAAGAGGAGGTATATGTATGTAAACCTCCAGGTTTTGAAGATCCAGAGAATCCAGATATGGTATATAGGCTTGACAAAGCACTATATGGTCTTCATCAAGCTCCAAGGGCATGGTATGATACTCTCTCTGTGTACCTACTAGAGAATGATTTCAAGAGGGGAGCTATTGATAAGACAATCTTCATCAAGACTGTGAAGAAGGATATTCTATTGGTGCAAATTTATGTAGATGACATCATTTTTGGTTCCACCAACAACAGTCTATGAAAAGATTTTGAGAAGATCATGCACAAGAAATTTCAAATGAGTTCTATGGGAGAACTAAACTTTTTTCTTGGTCTTCAAGTTAAGCAAATTCCTTCTGGGATATTCATTCACTAATCAAAATATGTGAAAGATATCTTAGAAAAGTTTGGTTTCAAGGATAGCAAGCCTGCAAGCACACCTGTTGAAACACATAAACATCTGGAAGTTGATCTTATGGGTGAAGAAGTTGATGAACACCTTTATAGATCCATGATAGATTCCTTGATGTATCTAACTGCATCAAGACCTGACATTATGTTCAGTGTGTGTGTATGTGCCAGATATCAATGCCATCCAAAGGTTTCTCATTTGACAGCTGTCAAGAGAATCTTTAGGTATTTGAAAGGAAAACCAAGCTTGGGATTATGGTATCCAAAGGATTATCCATATGAGCTCATTGCATATACTGATAGTGATTATGGAGGGGAGAACTTGGACAGAAAGTCAACTTCTGGGGGATGTCAATTTCTTGGATCAAGACTTGTGTCATGGCAGTGCAAGAAGTAAACCAATGTGTCCACTTCATCAACAGAAGCTGAGTATGTTGCTGCTGCCAGTTGCTGTTCTCAAGTGCTTTGGATTCAAAATCAGATTTTGGACTATGGTATGTCATTTCTTAAAACTCCTATTTTCATTGATAATAAGAGTACAATTTGCATCATAAACAATCCAGTCAAACCCAGCAAAACCAAGCACATTGAAATACGTTTTCATTTTATAAGAGACTACAATGAAAAGAAACTAATTCAAGTAGAAAAAGTTCACACTGATAATCAATTTGCAGACCTTTTCACAAAAGCATTTGATGTGGAAAGATTTACATTTTTTGTGAACTCTATAGGAATGATAAATGAAAACTGAATATGTTCTTTTCAAAATCAAAATTTGTGTGCTTGGTCAATCTGTAAATTTTTTGTAAATATAGTAGTACATATGTTAATATTCTCTGTATTAAACAAAACAACAACAACAACAAAAAAAAAAAAAGTACTTTGTTACTAATGATCAGTAGATGAAAGGAAATATTGATCAGTTGTAACTTAGTGACTACTGATGGAAGGCATGTTCAAAGTGTCTACTGATCAGTTGTGAAAACAACTTAGAAAGTTTGTAGTATTGCAAAGACTTTCCTACTGATCAGCTGAAACTTACAAGTCAAAAAGTGACTACTGACGAAGCAAACTACTGATCAGTACATAAGATTTCTCTTACTGATCAGTACGAGGAGATTATACTGATGAGATGATCATACGGCTGGGAGATACTGATGAAGGTTCCTATTGATCAATACTACTGATCAGTACTTAGAATATGAAGGGGTGCTGACCAAGATTTTCTTGTCTTTTTGTGCTCAAATTGATAACTGATAGAGGGTATTTTAGTCTTTTCAACATTTTGAAAAACTATAAATGCACCTCTCTTTTATTAGTCAAGTTCATCTCAACTTGACCTAAAGTACAAGAAAACCCTCTTTAAGAAACCCTCTTTTCTAAGAAACTGAAAGTCAACATCAAACATCTCAAGAATCTCAAGAAAATCAATCATCCATGGTAGAAACTCTTGAATTTTGTGAAGCTCATAATGTGGTGGCGTATCTGATAAAAAGCAAAGAGACGATATTGATTTCTTAAATCAATCAAAATTAAAGCACTCTCTAACCCTAAATCCTACCATCAGAAGTCTACACATTAGAGATTTTTGGAACACTGCCACCGCCGGTCAACTAGAAGGTGTTCCCTGTATCAACGCAGTCATTGATACCAAGCCTATCATCATCACAGAGGCCATTGTTCGTACACATCTACAACTCGATGATGCTTCAGGTATAACTTCTCTCCCTGAAGAATCTTTGGTTGAGATTATTGGGCGTATGGGTACACTGGACCCCTTACAAGATTAACTTTTCAAAAAGCATTGTTTTCAAAACAATGGAAATTGTTTGCCCAAGTAATCCAAACCTGCATTTCTCCAAAGAATAGCACTTGGAATGAACTGAATACTCCTATTGCTACTGCAAAGGCGTGTTTGGCTACTGACCAAGTCTATAATTTTCGAACATGATTTTTCAAGGGATGTTAACAAACATTTCTGCTGCTAAGGGAAAAATTTTAATGTATCCAAGATTCCTAGCAGAAATTTTTTTCAAAAGAAGTAAATGAACTTATTCAACATGAAAACATTTACATGGCTACCTTTCAATCTTCAAAACTCTTTACATCAATGAGGAAGCCAGGTGAAAATTTTAAAGGTTCGGATACCCCACTATTTCCAAACATGTTGGGGGTATCTTCTTCTTCCTCTATAGGTGAGGGATCCTCAAACCCAGATGTTTCCCATCCCACACCTGTAACACCGTGCCCGAATCCGACCCGATATTTGACTTGTAACTCTAATTCGGACTTTGTAATTGTATACATTTGACGATTTATAAAAGTTCGATTTGAGTTATGTATATTTGGGTTATCTTAATTCTATTTAAACCTTGTTTATTATATCATGTAACATTATTAATGTGTTATCTTGCATGTGTACATTAATGTACACTAAAATGTGTTTAATACACATGGACTTATATAAATGCAAGTAATTCTAGTAATGTGTTAAGACAAGTAGTTTAATTAATACATGCATGCAAGGAACTATGTATGTATGTATGTTTGCATTCATGGCAAATACTTTAAACCTTCCAAACATTTTCCTTGTTCTTAGCCTTCAAGTTTGGTCAAATGTGGTAGACTAATAGTTACACATTTCTTATTTATGGCTTTAAACACCTCTTTAACCATTTCTTTTTGTAACCTACAATAATTAAATTTGGAGTTGATTATTAGGGGAGTTACATTTTGACCTTTCTTTATGACATTTCAAACTCTATAAATTGGTGTCTTCTTGTCAAAAATCGAACCAACACAAAGCTCCATAATCGAAACTTCAAGCCTCCCATAATCGATTGTAAAGGTTCCCAATTCTATTGTTTTTCATCATAATAATCCCTAATCATGTTTATCTTTTATGTTACTCAAGCTTACCATCATCATCTTATTAATCTTGTCTATTCAAACTCTAATCTAGAAAACTCTAATTTCATGATATATTCTTATTCATATTTATTCTTATTTCTAGATTTGTAAAAGCAAGTTTGGTGTTCCTTTCAGCGTATTCAGTATTCATAATCTAGTATCCGTATCTACCTCCGTATTTAATCAAGTGAGTAAACTCGATGCCCTTTTTATTATATAAATCTTTGGGCTGTATCATGACATTCATATTCATACTTATATTCATACTTTTATGTTTAATTCATACTTATGTTCACATTTATATTTTATGTCTATATTCATACTTATAGTAATATGGTGATTCATATTCATATTTACGTTTATATTCATACTTATATTTATGTGTATATTCAGACTTATATTCATATTGAGATTCATACTTATATTCATATTAAAACTTATATTCATGTTTATATACTCACTTATAATCATGTTTATATGTATATTTTTTTGTATTATATTCATCGTAATTCATTCATATTGGTATTCATTCATAAAAGTCATTCTTATTATATTCATTCGTAAAGTCATTTATGTTTATATGTACTTATATTCATATTTAATACTATATTTTCGTATTATGGCAAACATTGGAATGAATCAAGTGACACAATCATTATGGGATGCACACACGATAAATCAAACATTCAAACAATCAATCATTCATTATATGTATATACTAAACGGGAAACGTGATAGATCTATTGGCCGTTATTAGACATTCCGACGTGTTACTGTGAATGTCGAGGCCCACGACCGGACCCTATGTGACTTTGATCATATATGATATACATCAGACTTGATACAAACGCGTGTTATGCCATTATACACATATTATACTTGCTTACAATATACAATCTTTATATATTCTTTTATTATACATTCTTTTATACTACATTTTACATATTCATTTATATTACTTTTATACTCTTTATTACGTAATCTTTTTAATACTTTATACTTGTGTCTTAAACTTGTTTATTCACCAATACTTTTGTATTGACCTTTACTTTTTACATGATACAGGAAATGGATAGGTTTGCTTGAAGAAAACATAAGAGCTTGGACCTAGTTAATGACATTAATGAATAATTTAAGTCTTTTGTCGTTTTTCGGTTACTTTTCTGTAAAACATTTATTCATCTTTAATGCATTCATTTAAACCATTAAATGTGTCTATTATAACCTAATAGAGGAACACGAGTTAAGAACAAATTGTAATGCCTCTGGTGTATTCCGCTTTAGCCGGGGTGTTACAACACCTACTGCTCCCACAACCTCTATTCCATCTACTGAGGAGCCAGTAGCTTCAGTCATTCAAGATGACATTCCAGCTGATCAAACAAATGATCAAGTTGTTCAAGCTGATGTTCCAGTTGATCAAACTCTTGGTCAAACTGAAGTACCATTTATTGAACCAACTGTTGTACCAGTTTTAACTACACCAGCTTCTGAAGTTGGCACATCTAACCAAACAGACATGCAAGTGACCATGTCTGATGCAGAGTTGCATATGCAGAATCAAGAGGGTCCTGCAACTCTTGTTTCTGAAACCCAATCCCCAAAAACCATCCAATATACATCTTTATTTACTGGGGAAGATGATGACACCCAAGAGCTTATCATTGATCAATCTTTTTCTGTCACTATGGGTAAACCTGAGTTCTCACCCAACCTCACAGAGGTGGTCACACAGGATATGAGTGACCATGTGGAAAGGGCTCACACTACTGATGCCACGCCTAGTATGACACAGGTCAGTGTGAAAGGCATTAAGACCCGGACCATGGCAACTTCAATATATGGAGGATCTTTCGATCCATCATGTGAAGGTCCCTGGTGCCAAGAAACCGTGGGGGGTTCAGATGATCAAGCTAGGCTTGATACTGTTCCTAAGTTCCAAGATCTACCTCCTGTTGGTACTCAATGGGAGTGTGGGGAGAACAACTCTAAAATTCTTGAATTGACGGATAAATGTACCATTCTGGAGGAGAAGGTGAAGAAACAAAGCACCAAAATAAGCAAATTGGAGAAACTGGTGGCCAAGCTTGCCAGAAAGGTCAAGCTCTCTCACATCTCCATGAAAAGAAGAGCCAAGATGGGGAGATTTCACAAAAAGGTTAAAACAGTGACCCGAGATGAGATTGTTTGAAGAGAGAGATGCTGATATGAACATGGTGGTTTTAGAGGGTGGTGAGCAGGTGGTGGATAGTGGTGAGTATACACTGGATGCTACCACTAAGGGGGAGAATGTGCAGGAGGAGAATGTTGAGGAAAATGATATGGATGTGGATGTGCTTGAGGTTGAAGCTTTAAAAGTTGATGGTTCTACAATAGAAACTACAACTACTGAAGTTCCTTCAGTAGAAACTCCAACTACTGAAGCTCCTTCAGTAGAAACTTTAACTACTGGAGTTCCTACTGATCAGTACCAACCATCTGCAACTACTGAAATTTCTATCATTGAGAAGGAGGAGAACTGGAGGATGGTGGTGTTTGAGAAGGTAGAGGGGGAGAAAGAAACAACTACTGAGGCTCATCCAGCTACTAATGCTCCTCCAACTACTGAAGCCCCTCCAACTACTGAAGCTCCTAAGGATGATCAATCTACTGATGATAATGCCACTCTTGCAAAGGTGTTTGTGCCAGAACCTTTGAAGGTGGATACTCTTACAGAAGATCTAAGTAGGCTTGTGAATCCAGAACCTGATTACAAAGGAGAATGTGGAGAAAGCCAGGGAAGAGCTGCAAAAGATAGCAGAAGCAGAAAAGAAAGAAAAAAGGAAAGAAAAGAAAAAGGTTGGGTCTAAATCCATTATGCTAAAAGAACCAATAGACCAACCTGTAGTTAAGAAACCTCATGTGCCTGGGAAGGGGAAGGAGAGGAAAATTGTCACATTTGAAGCTCCCAATACACAGATAGAGATGGATGCAGAGCTAGCAAGAAAAATGCAGCAAGAATATGCTGAAGAAGCTCAAAAAATGAGAGAGGTTGTTGAAAAGGAAAGGAAGGAAGCTGAAAAGAAAAAGAAGACACCAGCTGAATCAAAAGAAGACAAGCTGAAAGAGGACAAAACGAAATTCATTGACTACTTGATCAAGAAAGGAGCAAATCCAAAGTCAGCTAGAGCAATGAGAATGTCCACTCTGGTGTCAAAATATGAAGAAGAAAGAAGGAAGGAGAAAGTAAAAAAGGAAAAAGAGCAGTTCATGCTTGAGAGAAGCTTGAAGATGGCTCATGACAATGGTAGAAAAGCTTCAATGCCAAGTGGTCTCCTCAAGAAAAACACAAGTGGGGAGATCCGGTCAAAAGTGTCACAAAATTTGAAAAATGTGCCTGCAAGAAAGGAGATTGAAAAGAAAAGAAAAATAGAGGGTTTAAGAAAATGAAGGAAATGAAAGTCCTTAGCAGCCCTTAAAAAGAAAGAAGATAGATGCTGAAGGACCATCAGATAAGGGGAGACCAAGTGAAAAAGCAGTTGATGAGATCAAAGCTTTTTGCAAAAGAACCTTTGATGAGATTAACTCGTTATTTGTTCAATCAAATTTATTCTTTCATATAACTTGTTAATCATAACCTTGTTCATACAATTTGTGTTTATCCGCTGCAATACAAATTGTATTTGTTAGATCTAAATCTTCAAATCATTTACTTATACATCATTGTGTTAAGTGATTCGATCCTGACAGATAATACTTATGCACAGATGTTCATAAAATGAAGAATTTGGGGAAAATGAAATTATAAAAAGAATATATTTCTGCTTACTACAAAAAGGAACTCGAAGTTTGAAAATATTACAAAAATGCCACCGCGTTGAATTTTTTGGGCTTACTTTTTGTTGACCAAATGTGTGGCTGAGATTCCTTTCTATCCTTTTTATTTAAAAAAAATTACGTTAACATACCCCTATATATATATATATATATATATATATATATATATATATATATATATATATATATATATATATATATATATATATATATATATATACTATTATATAAAGAGTTTCTCCAAAAGTCTTAATATCTTAATTTTAAGTAATTGAAATTACTTTTTTACCCTTAATGACAACTTTTAAGAATTCAAAATAATTAATATATTTGGAATGTTATGAAAGATGTTAACTTATATATTTATAACAATTTATATATTTACAATCCTTCTACTTTTACAAATACTAAATATCTATACTATTATATAAAGAGTTTCTCCAAAAGTCTTAATATCTTAATTTTAAGTAATTGAAATTACTTTGTTACCCTTAATGACAACTTTTAAGAATTTAAAATAATTAATATATTTGGAATGATATGAAAGATGTTAACTTATATATTTATAACAATTTATATATTTACAATCCTTCTACTTTTACAAATACTAAGTATTTATATATAAAAATTGTCAATTACGTTTATTATCTTCCATTACAACATTCAAACATTCAAAATCATGGCTAAATATTGATACGGTGTTTATATGAGTTTAAAAGGTTTAACGACACATAATTATTTATATAGCTAATCTATACTATTATATAAAGAGTTTCTCCAAAAGTCTTAATCCCTTAATTTTAAGGAATTGAAATTACATTTTTTTACCCGTATTGTCAACTTTTAAAAATTTATTTACACTTTTATATTAAGAGTTTATCAAAATTAAGAGGGAAAAGAAATTGAGAAACAATTACCATTTAAACCGAATGGTCAAACTATAAAACCTGCTACATAATTATTTGATTATTTCTAAGGTCCGAATGACCGAAGCAAGAACTATGATATCGAACAAATATATTAACCGATGAATGAGAAACTTTTATCAATATTTTCTAATAAAATTTAATCGAACAATAATTTTTTATCGTCGCTGTATCGCGCGGGTTCTATATTATATATATATATATATATATATATATATATATATATATATATATATATATATATATATATATATATATAATCTTATTGGTTACTCATGTTTAGCTCCGACAACAATTTAGAACAATTTCTAGGTCGTTATTACAAGTAGTTCGACCTTATCTTTTACTATGTACGATTTTGATCAATCAAATTATTTCTTTTTGCTAAATAAGATTATATATATATATATATATATATATATATATATATATATATATATATATATATATATATATATATATATATATATATATATATATATAATCTTATTTAGCAAAAAGAAATAATTTGATTGATCAAAATCGTACATAGTAAAAGATAAGGTCGAACTACTTGTAATAACGACCTAGAAATTGTTCTAAATTGTTGTCGGAGCTAAACATGAGTAACCTATTATATTTTTCAACTTTTATTGCATGTTCTAACTTATTATAGTTTCCGGTTTTAAATATAAGCTTCAACTACCCATTAAAAATAAAAAAAACTCCTTAGTGACCGTTTTTTCATGTTCAACATTATGATGTTAATGAATAAATGATTTTGATCACTAATAGCAATGTTTCTTGTGGTCCATGAAGCAAAAGTTATTACAAAAAGATTGTTATGAAATATAATTTTTGTTTATCAAATGAACAATCACTAATATTGTTTAATTACCCTTATAATCATTTTGGCATGCAAAAAGTTTATAAAAATATACTTGGCAGCATGGGCAGAGGGCCAAAGGAACAATGCGATTTTTATGATCATTGAACAAACACTAAAAAAGTTGTTTTCGATGCTAGTAATAATGACTAATAATGTTTCTTTTAATTTTTATAATATATTTTTTTAATATTTTCTTTAAAAGTATAGGATAAAAATATGAAATATTGCATCATAGCTGAGTGTGCATTTAGTCTTTTTTTATTTATTTATGATCATTGTATTTTGTTCTGTTCCGGTTTGGTTATTAAAATTAGGTTTCGTGTTCTAGATTGATTATGCGGAAACGTGGCTATACTAGTTGAGATGTTGATGCGGCGGTTAATGAGAGTGACAAACTACATTGATAACCGAAAAACATTGTTATAGACATACATCAAGTAAAAAACAAACGTACATCAATTAATAGGATTAATAATGACCAGAAGGCTTCTAGCCTAATGAGACATATGTTGACCCAAGAAGTTATAGTTTGCGAGTCAAACTCTAGTTAAAAACAAAATTGTGAATACTAAAAAAATATGTCACTACTCAAATAGCCAGAAACATGTAACTATGTAAGTGAAGCGTTTTAACTAACCACATAAATGGTTTTTCTAGGCAAGCTAAACCAAAACAGGATTCAGCCCAGCCCATTTACATTGGCTTATACAGGCCTGATCCAATTACTAAATAATATGTATAGACAATATTGAAAAGGTATTATATTAATTATTATACATTATATATTTAAATAAATTCAAATTATCAAGCATTACTCAGTTTATAAATGAATAAATCTACTATATTTCTTTTTTTTTTTTCAATATTCAGCAGGGTTAATAAGAGTAAAATAATTTGACGCAAAATTGATGCCTATAAATAGTCGCCTTCCATCATTTTGACGCTTTAACTCTTAATTCTTTTTGCACTATGGGTTTGTCTTTTAAACTTATTTAATATTATATTTAATTAAACAAATTTCTTCATATTGGCGAAAAGTCATTTCAACCGACTAGTTCTAATGATGCCTTCAGTTGGAGAAGTGAGGATGTCATGTAAACAGATGTTATTGGTAACTCCGCGTCGGTACTCTACATCGGTTTTCCGACAGTGGAGCAACGAGAATAGTAGGCCCGATGAATAAAAAACAATACTTATGTTTGCGTATCTTACTTTTAGTAAATAATATATCTAGAATAATAAAACAGGTTAATAATGGTTTAATCATCAAACTTTCAAATATTTATCGTTTTAACCACTTAACTTTTTTCGATAATGTTTTATCCTTAACTTTTGATCTTTTATCATTTTAACCACTTAATTTTTTTAACAATATTTATTACCCTTAACTTACAAATCATATATCATTTTAAGTACCAAACTTTCAACCATTATTCGTTTTAATCATTTAAATTATATGACGAAACATTTTATAAGTGCTGAAAACAATAATTTATCGAAAGTTTAGGATTTAAACATTATTCTTTTGGAAGTTTAAGGATTAAAATAATAGATGGTTAAAGTGTTAATGGTAAAAATTGTTGGACCAGTTACTAATCACCCGAACTCGAGCAAATGCATCGGGGTGGTTCTGCATATCTCGAGCCCATGAGATAATAATAGACATAATCAGAGAATAAACAAAAGAGTTATTTTTGTTTAATATTTTCCTACTTAGATAATTATGGATAGTATCCGTCTCTAATTTTATGTTAGTTTGTTGATCAAACTTGGTCACCCTATATAACTGACCCATTGGGATTATTGTGGTTATGAGGGAATTCAGTTTTTGAGATTATTTTTCTGAATAAATTGGAGAGCTTATTCCTAAACTTAGGTGTTCTTAATATTTGTTTTATATCAGATCGGGACTTGATCTGGTATCAAATCAAGGTTTCAGGTTCAAGCTCCATCTTATTGATCAGTTACTCACGTATAGCCGAAGAATCAAGCAGGGATAAATGGCAGGAGATGCTTCGGGTAGCGGATCGTTCAACCAAGAAAGCCAAACACCGCAAACCTGCACTGTCCTATGTTGACTGAAACTAATTACAACATATGGGAAATTGGATTAAGGCAGTACTTAAGGTTCATGGGATTGTGCAAGCCCTTGAACCTAGAGAAGAAAAGGTCGACACCAAGAAGGATTATATGGCAGTCGCTCTGCAAAGCAATCCCAGAAGGACTCGTCTTTCAAGTAGCTCAATATGAAACAACCAAAGAAATATGTGATGCCTTGAAAATAAGGTATGTTGGGGTTGAACAAGTACGTGAAGCTAAGGTGGAACAACTCGAGAAGGAGTTCGAGTCATTAAGGATGAAGGAGTCAGACACTATTGACATGTTCTATGCCAAAATCAGCCAGTTAGTCACCAAAGCTGCTAGTCTTGGAACTCGATATGAAGATAAGAAACTAATTCGAAAATTGTTAAGTTCGGCACCACCAAGGTTTATACCAATTGTGAGTCCGATTGAACAGTTTGTGGACTTAAAGGAGATGACGTTTCAAGAGGCGGTAGGGAGTCTAAAACTTTTTGAAGATAGATTGAAAGGAGCAGCATAATATTCTTTAGAGAACCAGAATAATCTCATGCTTACACAAAGTGAGCAATCCTCATATAACAAGCCTTCTTGCAGTTATAGGGGACGTGGAAGAGGGGGTTCATCTACCAGAGGTCGCGGGCGAGGTTCAGGTCAAGCACGAAACCAAGATTTCAGCCAAAGTCGTGATGCAAAGAGGTCGGGTCAAAGCAATAATAACCGACCAAAACCAAAGAAAGACAAGTCTGAAATTCAACGTTTCAGATGTGACAAGATGGGTCACTATGCTTCAGTATGTCCAGAAAGAAAGAAAACCGATGAGGAAAATCTTGCAGAGATAGAGAATTTAGAGCCAAAATTTTTCATGATGAAATCAGAAACGGTCTACTTGAACGAAGAAAAGGTGATCCCTACAAAGTTTGAATCCAAGGATCTGGAGGAGAACAAATGGTATTTAGATAACGGAGCTTCTAACCATATGACAGGGAACATGTAATTGTTTTCAGAACTGAATGAGCGTGTAACTGGTAAAGTTCGTTTTGGTGATGATTCTCGTGTGGATATTGCTGGAAAGGGCTCAATGGTATTTAAAAGCAAAACTGGGGAACATGTAGTGTTAATGGAAGTTTACTACATCCCGAGTCTTCGTTCTAATATTATCAGTTTAGGGCAACTTACAGAGACGGGTTGCAAAATTGTTATGGAAGATGATGTTTTGCTAGTATATGACAGAGCCAGAACTCTAATGATGAAGGTATTGCATGTGAGTAACCGGTTGTACAAAATCAAACCAGAGGTCGGGTCACCGGTATGTTTGCTGTCAAAACTTGATGATGACTTGTGGTTGTGGCATGCTCGTTTAGGGCATTTAAATTTCAAATCTTTGAGAAAGTTGAGTTCAAGGAACATGGTTCGAGGAATGCATGCGATTAGTCATCCTTCAAATATATGTGATTGTTTTCTGATTGGAAAACAAACTAAGAAGTCATATCCAAAGTAAGGACACTTTAGAGCCAAAAGACCACTTGAGTTTCTACACGGCGATCTCTGTGGCCCAATCACGCCATCAACACCAGGAGGTTGTAGGTATATTTTTCTAATTGTTGATGACTTTTCATGTTATATGTGGTGTTATCTATTGAAATTTAAAGATCAAGCGTTTGAAGTGTTTAAGCTTTTTAAAGTGTTGGCCGAGAAATTATTGAAAGTAAAGGTCGGGACTTTCAGAACATATCATGGAGGTGAGTTCACATCAATCGAGTTCAATGATTGATGTGAAGCCCAAGGGATCCAGAGACACCTTACAACTCCATATTCACCGCAGCAAAACGGGGTAGTTGAGCGGCAAAATAGGACAGTTATTGGTATTGTGAAGTGCATGCTAAAACAGACTAATGTACCTCAAAAGTTTTGGGGTGAAGCTGCTAAATATTCAGTCTATGTTTTAAATCGAATCCAAACAAGATCCTTTGATTCTAAAACACCCTACGAGGCTTTGCTAAGAAAAAACCAAATTTGTAGTATTTACGGGTATTCGGTTGTATTGGTTATGCAACAGAACCCAAAGTTGATCAATCTAAGCTTGATGATAGAGGTAGATTGATGGTATATTTCGGTTCTGAACTAAAGCTTTTTTCGAATGTTTGATCCAGTAAAGAACAAAATTTGTATTCGAAGAACGGTATAGTTTGATGAGAAACGTGGTTGGCAATGGAAGAGAACTACAGTTGTTCCAGAATATTTTACTGTTGTTCTTCACTCAGGTCAAGACGAAAACTTGACTGAGATGGCAAGTGAGCCCGAAACTGAGGTGGAGCACTTTCCACAGAATTCAGGGGGCGTGACCGAGTCTGATCAACAACAATCTGCTAATCCTAGTGCAACAGCCTCGGTTGCGAGCTCAGCAAGTACTGAAGTAAGTGGTAACATGGAAGACGGAAGTGGGAATGAGCAAGTACCTCCATTCAGACGTTCGACGAGACAGAAGTATACCTCTGTAAAACTTAATGATTTTGTTATTGAGGATAAAGTTAATCGGAGTGGACAAGAAGAAGTATTACTTACATCGGAAGGAGATCCAACAAGCTATTCTCAAGCCAAAGGAACGTGTATTGGGAAAAAGCTATGCTAGTAGAGTTAGAATCCATTGAGAAAAACAAAACATGGACACTAACCACACTGCCAGGTAATGTAAAACCAATAGGTTTCAAGTGGATTTACAAAGTAAAACGTGATGCATTTGGGAAAATTATCAAATACAAAGCAAGGCTTGTTGCAAAAGGGTATGTTCAGGAATTTGGAATTGATTTTGATGATGTTTTTGCACCAGTAGCACGTATGGAAACAATACGTTTAATACTTGCACATGCAGCAAGAGAAGGATGGCGTGTTCACCATTTAGATGTAAAAACAGCGATCTTGAACGGTGATTTAAAGGAAGAGGTGTATGTTAGTCAACCTGAAGGCTTCGTAAAGAAAGGACAAGACAACAAAGTCTACTGGCTAACTAAAGCATTATATGGTCTTCGATAAGCACCACAGGATTGGAATCTCAAGCTCGATGGTACCTTGAAATCTTTCGGTTCTAATAGGTGCTCAAAAGAACATGCTATTTACACAAAACATGAAGCAAAAGATCTAATTATTACAGGTGTGTATGTAGATGATTTAATTGTTTCAAGTTCTAGAATCAAGAAAATCGAGGTGTTCAAAAATCAGATGGAAGAAAAATTCGAGATGAGTGATCTCGGATTATTAACTTATTATCTCGGAATTGAAGTGAAGCAAACCAAGGAAGGGATTGAAATTAAACAGGAAAGATATGCAAAGAAGATTTTGAAAGAAGCAAGTATGTTAGAATGTAATCCTAAAAAGTGTCATATGGATCCGGGTTTAAAACTCTACAAGGATGAAAAAGGGGAGCCGGTGAATCCAACAAATTATCGAAGGTTGGTTGGGTGTCTTCGTTATTCGCTACATACACGACCAAATTTATCCTATGTAGTGGGGATTGCAAGAAGGTATATGCAAACTCCTATGGAATCTCATCTTGTTGTAATTAAACAAATTCTTCGTTATATAGTCGGTACTACGAGTTATGGGATACAGTATAAACGGGTTGGAAGTCACAAGATTAGTGGTTATAGCGATAGTACCTATAAATCTAGTGTAGACGATGGAAAGAGTACTACAGGGCACATGTTCTACTTCAGTAAAACACCAGTTTCGTGGTGCTCACAGAAGCAAGATACAGTTGCATTATCATCTTGTGAAGCTGAGTTTATGGCAGCAACTTCGGCAGCATGTCAGGCAATTTGGCTTCGGAGTTTATATGCTGGGATCTTTGGTGAAGAAATGCAAATGATAGTGATCCGGGTTGATAATAAATGAGTTATAGCATTAATGAAGAATTCTGTGTTTCATGGTCGAAGTAAACATGTTGACTCAAAGTATCACTTATTCGCGAATGTGTTGAAGAGGAGAAAGTGGGAATCGAGTATGTAAGTGGAGATGAACAAAAGGCAGACATTCTTACTAAGGCACTCGCGAGAGTCAAGTTTATTGAAATGCGAGAGCTGCATGGAGTTTGTTGGGAAAATCAACGATTTAACCCAAGTTAATAAATCTGTTTATTAAAGTCTTAGTTGGTGAGTCTGAGTGACTTTGAGTCTGAGTGACTTTGAGTCTGAGTGACTCTGAGTCTGAGTGACTAAAAGCGACTAAGGCGTTATGGAGCTGACTACTGAGCTTCATAATGAAACGTATTGCTTTATTTTAGGTATGTTTGTTAGATTAAATCTTCTATCCTTTTAGAAGATTTACTAGGATTCGTACTTATCAAGCTCGCTATTATTGTGTATAAATAGTGAGCTTGAGCTTAGTAATTCGGTGTACCTTTTGAATCAATATAACTGTGTGTTATTTTAGTTGCTTTGTTATTATATTTCCGCTATAATAAACTAAGAAACTGAGCAATTAATCGATTCGTAACAATTAACATCTAAATACTTATTTGTAATTGATTAGCTAGTGTTTGAGATCTTATTGAGACCTAACAACTGGTATCATAGCAAATAAGATTTAAATTTTAATAAATTTACCAATCTTAAACGATCAATACATAAAATCTCAAATACAATGTCATCATCTTCATCCAATACACCCGCTATGGCTGGAAAAGGTATTCCTATTTTCAGTGGTCACAACTTTGCTCACTGGAAACTTAAAGCTGAGTGGCATTTGTCAGGAATTCATGAATAAATGATGAGGACTGTAACTGAAGGACCAATCATTCCAGGAAAGCATATTGATGAAGTCAAGGAAGGAGACAAAGTTGTCCAACGTGCAAGGTGGGTTCAAACTCCTAAATCACAGTGGACAGATCTTGATAAGTTACTCTTTAATCTAGATCCAAGAGCAAGAAGCATTCTAGGAAATGTTGTGTCTGAGCAAATATTCTCAAAGATTGCTGGATGCAGATCTGCTAAAGAAATATGGGATACTTTAATTGTATCTTATGAAGGAGTTCCGATAGTAAGGGAACAAAGGTTGAACAGTCTGATTAGAAATTATGAAAATTTCTACGTGAAAGATAAAGAAACCTTAGCTAATGTGCATACAAGGTTCCAAGTACTGTTGAATGACCTATCAGCCCTGGGAATGATGAAGGAAGATGATGAAATTTGCAAAAAGTTTGTTGACATCTTCCCCAACAAATTTGAATCTGTCATTACTTCTCTTGTGGTTAGTGAAAAATTGTCCACCTATAAGCTGCCTGGCCTCTTTGGATTGTTGCTGAATTTTGAAGAATCTCAAGAGAGGAAAAAGATAAACACAAGAAGGACTACAAGAGATCCAGAAGCTGCATTAGTTGCTACTAGCAAAAGGAATAAAGAAATTTATTCTAAAGCTGACTCATCTGAGTCTGAGTCACACTCAGACTCGGAATCAGATGATGAAACTGAGGTCAAAAAGCTGAAAAGTCAGCTTGCCCTGTTAACTATGAAGCTTGAACAGAAGACAGGCTACAAAGGAAAGAAACCTTTCGATCTGAAGAAGGTTAAATGCTTTAAATGCAATGAATATGGTCACACGGCTGCTGACTGTAAAGTAAAGAATGCTCAGACTGAACACATGGATGAGGTTGCTCAGAGGGCCCAAAGATACCGAAAGAAGTATCTTAAATACAAGAAAGGCAATAGTTCAAGCACTCAAAAGCCTCAAACTGAGCAAAAGGCATTCTTTGCTGAAGAATGGTTAGATGAGGAATTATCGTCTGATGAGGAGGAGGAAGTGGTGGATAAGTGCTTGATGGCGTTCACAGAGGAAGTGACTGAAGCTGAGAAATCTGCATCTCAGTTCGAGAAGGATCTGAAGGAAGCTGAGAGACTGAGCTGTAACTCAGATTGGAACAAATCAAAGCTTTACAAGGTACATAACTTTAATACTTATACTAATAAACAAAAACTTCAAATGTTTGAGTATATCTTTATTGATTTAACCACCACTTTAGAAGAACAATCTAAACTTAAACAAAAGATTAAAGATTTTGAAAATGTTTTGAAAATTAAAGATGATAAAATAAGTGAACTAGAAAGTTATAAAGTTCTTTTAAATGCTCAGATTGAAGCTTATAGTGATCTTGCAAAAGAAAATTATAAATTTAGAGAAGAAACTGAGCATTATAAAAGAATTTGTAAATCATGGTGCATATCATCCTTAAAAAATGAAGATTGTTTAAGCAGACAGGTACCCAAACAAGTTCAAGCTGTGTTGGGTGAGGACTTCAGTCTGAAGAAGCATATGACTGAAGAAGAAGAAGAAGCTGAAAAAGCTGAAAGAGAAAAAATCATTTTCAAACCTGAAATTCTTCCAAATACTTTCACTTATATGAAAGGAGAAAAAACAATGATGTCAAATGCTTTTGTCAAACCTGTAATTTCCCAAGTTTTTAATCTTCATCTTCTTCTCAGTCTGAATGTGTTAATTTATCTGAAACTGATACAAATGTGCATGCTAAAAAAGATTCTTTGCATTTAAATAATGTCTTGCCCAAGGTTGTGAGTAAACCTAAGATTCAGCGCCAAGTCAGTTCCAAAATTCCTAACAAAAGTCATGACACAAAAACTATTGATAATTGGGAAATCAATTGTTGGAACTGACTAACATCGTAAAAACTCTAGTCAGGAATAAATCACCTAATCACATCAGGCCCAAGACTCCTCCTAAGAGAATTTGCTACAATTGTGGTGAAAAAGGACATGAAGCTGTGTTTCGTAAGCAACTGACCCAGTCTAGACCACAGAAAAACGCTTTTCAAAAATCAGTCTCACCAAAACATTGGTCAGCTCCATCCATACATAAGTCAGTTTCACCAAAGTCTAGGTCAGTTTCATCAAAGTCAGTTTCACCTCAAAAGCAAAGACAAACATCTCAATCAAAGACAAAGTCTGTGAAACCTACCAAGACTAAGTCAGTTTCATCTCAAGTCAGTCTCAAAGACACTCCATGTAAATACTATGGTGTCATAGGTCATTATTCCGTTAACTGCATGAAGGAACTAAATAAATGGAACTACACCAGCTCCAAAACTGACTGCAAGACTGAACCTGAACTTAAATCTGCTTCAGTTCATGGCTCCACTCTAAAGTGGGTACCCAAAAGGAACTAATATTTTCTATTTCGTGTGCAGGATTCTACAAAATGGTATCTAGATAGTGGAGCTTCAAGGCACATGACTGGAATGAAGTCTTTTCTACAAGACTATAAAGAAGAAGATGGGCCTCAAGTGAGATATGGTGACAACGGGGTATCAATGACACGAGGATATGGAAAGATTCATGTTGGAGCTGTTACATTCAAAAGAGTTGCATATGTAGAAGGCTTACAACATAACTTACTAAGTGTAAGTCAAATCACTGATGAAGACCATGAAGTCAGATTCAGAAAGCAAGCTGGAATAATCTACAGTGCCAAGGGAAAACCATTACTACTTGCCAAGAGAGAACGAGATGTCTTTTGTCTGGATCTGAGTACAGCCAATGATGAGGGTGAGACGTATTTGTTCACAGAAACAAAAGAAGAACATTGGCTATGGCATCGAAGGTTATCACATTTAAACTTCAAAAACATAAATGCCTTGTCAAAAAGTAAATTGGTTAGAGGTCTTCCTGAACTGACCTATACCAAAGACAAAGTTTGCTCAGCTTGTGTGCTTGGAAAGCAAACTAAGACTCAATTCCCATCCAAAATGTTGCATTCAACTGATGAACCTTTATTCATGTTACATATGGATTTGTTTGGACCAATTGGGATTGAGAGTCAAGGAGGAAAGAAATATACCCTTGTAATTGTAGATGAATTTACTAGATTCACTTGGGTTATATTCTTAAGGGCTAAAAGTGATGCAGCTGAGGAAATCATCAGTCTGATCAAAAGAGAACAGCGACTATAAAATACTCTTGTTCGCCAGATGAGAAGTGACCATGGAACTGAGTTCAAAAACTCAGTCTTGATAGACTT
>CAJVGC010000592.1:4028141-4050416 GCA_910822075.1 Senecio squalidus
TTCCCAATGAGCGCCTCACGTAACCATAACGACCCTTCCTTGCCATGCATCCCATACACTTACATTAATTTCCTGAAACATAAGATAAAGTGTCAACTACATAAAGTAGTGAGTGAGTTACAGTTTAGAGTTTCGAGAAAAGTTTCCAAAAATAGAAAGTTGCAAAATAGTGACGTCGTAAGTAAAAAGAACGGTACAACGTTTGAACATATATGTAAATAGTAGAAGGTTTGAACGTACACAAGTAAGTTAAATAAATAAAACTCGTATAATTAAAGTTGTAGCGGAATCCAGGCGCTAAAAAGGTGTATGCGTAGGGAGTATGTGTTTAACTAAATAGTAACTCGTATCAATCACTTGGCATAATATAAGTAGTAAGTATACACTAAACCGATTGTGTGGTCCTGAACTAGCCCAAAAATGTTTAATTGATTGAACGTTTGAACTTAGCAATATGTACTTGGGACGCTAACCCTGAGTAAGGAGTGACCCCTCCTAAGTATCGATACCCATATGACTAACGGCTGTCGCTAATAGTGTATAAGTGAACCTGAACCAAAACGGGCAATTGAACAAAGTTTCCAAAAGTACAATGAGTTCTTACGGGCTTATACATCCATCAAGGATTGGTCGCTAACAAGTATCCTAAATTTAGTTAACCTGCTAAGGCATCAACACATATATGCATAGTAGTACACAAGTTTCCAAGTTTCCAAAGTTTCGAACGTTTCATAAAAGTTTCAATAGAGTTTCATACAAGTTTCCAAAGTTTCAAAGTTTCCAAAGAGTTTCAAGTTTCGTACAAGTTTCCAAAGTTTACGAGTTTCACAAGTTAAAGTGTTTCAAGTTTCCAAAGTTTCGAACAAGTTTCCAAAAGTTTCAATAAGTACCAAAAGTTTCAAGTTTCCAATTGTTTCAATGATTCGCAAATAGTGTTAAAAGTTACAAAACATGTGATCTTATGCTTCCCCCAAATAATGTTTAAAAGTACAAAAAGTAGAACAAATGGGGTTGTAACTCACGGTTTGCGGAGAACGAGAACTCGGGAATCGGTCGGAAAAGGAGCCGGGAATCACGGAATGCCTAAGGATACCAAGATTATCCAAAAGTTATTATCTCATTAGGTTACTTTATATAAGAGATTAGGTAACTTTTGTTTAAAATTAAGTGTTAAGTTCAATATTGTTCCAAAAATTGGTCCGAAGCGGTTAACGTTAATTTTAGTCCGAAAAGTTCAAAGTTAAAGTTATCATTATGATAGACATGTTTAGGTTACTGAAATGGTTTAAGTTTTCTAACGAAATTTGGGCAGCGCTTCCGCGCCCAAATTTCGTGTCCAAAACCTAAAGCCATTTCCGCTCACAAAACACATATAAACACATAATAACTAAAAAAACAAATCCATTTAGTCCAAAGAGTCCAATACAAGTCACCATTGTTATTATTTTAGTCATCTCAGTCTCAGATTATTATTCACTAAAAATCCAGAACGTGTACATAAGTTTTAAACGGACAAAACGACGATTTTCGGGAGAGTCAGCAGCCCGGTGCGCGGCACCTACCAGGGGGTGCTGCGCACCTCCTTGCTGTCTTCTCCCGTTTTGTGTTTTTCTTGTCAAAAACGTTTTGTGACCTAAAGATTTCGACATGCAATCGGTAGATACTTCGTAATATGGTGTTTTTATAGTTTCTAAACAACTTTTAATCACAAAAACATAGATCTAAGTATTATTTAGTTAAAAATCGTTTTTGTATAAAAAGAGTTATAAATCTTCATAAAAACTCATTTTTATTGTTTAGATCTTACATGAAATTAGTAAAAACAGTAAATAAAGGTAGGAGAAAGATTTCTACCGGATGAAAATGAATGGATGATGTTTTAGAGGTGATTTGAACTCCAAAATCGGTAGAAAAAGCTTGAACCCGAAAATACTTTGCTCCTCCTTGATTGCTTTGATGTTTAAACGTTTTTGATGGTTGATTTATGGTGGATTTGCGGCTGGACTTTCTGGTTTTGATGGTGGTTTTAGAGAGAGTTTTGAGAGAGAAGGGCACTATGTGTTTTTGTGTGTGTGTTTTAGATTAAAGAAAATGAATAATGAAAAGGAAATAGGGAAAAGATGTAAAAGGGGGGGTTGGAATACTGAAAATGCAGTAATGGAGTGTTAAAACTCGAGGTTGATTGGTTGATTGTTTATAAAAACGAGACAAGGACTAAAAGTGTAAAATTTTCGAAATCTGGCAACAGGTGCTGCGCACCGTGCATAAAAATCAGATTTTATCTGATTTTTGTTTTTTTACGTTATTGCTTCGTTGGACCTTTTTGTTAACTGAAAGTTCTTAAGTATGATTTGTTATGAACTTAGGAAAGTTCATTAGTTGTTTTCTTGGTATTAGGACTTATATAATTGATTCCGGGAGTTATTCCGACACTGGTTCCGACAAAATAAAGACACAATATGTACGAGCTAAAGAATCATGAACACTATAAAAGAGTAACTGGAGATTCGAACCGATAAGTTAACTGAGAATCACCTGAATTTTTGACGGTTGTCACAGGGTAATCCATGTAAGTCCTCTGGAAACACATCGGGAAAGTCACGCACCACGGAGTAATCCAAAACTACGGATATGTAAGAAAGAGTGAACAATCCCACTCGATGTACTCCCGAACTTCAAATCCTGAGACGACTTTAAGGCGCTTCCCCGCCTTATCCCCCTAACCTAACAACAGTCTTCCTGCTATAACAGTATGCGGATAATCTTCTCGCAACATATAACCTCTACACGGTGTGTCGACAACCAACCCATGCTAATAATAACGTCGAATCTAACTAAGGCGATCGGAAACAAGTCGACAGGAAAAGAAAGGTCGTCGAAACTAACGCGATAGGTAGAAAGTACTTCGGTAGCAGGCAATAATCACCAACGGCTAACTCTATTTCGAAGGAAGACGCTAAGGGTAAAAATGTGCAAAGAATCATAGTCCTAAACGCATCGGATATAAAATTCTTCGAATGACGGACAAAATCCGGGAATCGGTAGAATTGAGAATTACCGACTCAAAAATAAACTGTTAACAATAGAAATCACGTTCCGTTCTTGCATAATTTATCCCGAACTAGGCGTAGTTGGCCAAATTACGCGTAGTTCAAAATGAACCATGCATTTGCGGAATTAATTCACTAATGTTTAAAAGTTTGTGAAATGATTTGTGAAGGTTCTTGATTATAGTTTGGTATTGTACCAATGATTACTAAATCGAAGCGAAGTGAAGGATAAAATCTGGAGTCGAATCTCTCGGAAACGCACTCGTAGGACAACCTCGTCTCGTCGACTTCTTTGCAAATAAGAGCTTTCTTCGGTGACAACGCAAAAGAGACGTAAAAAGAAGAAAATAGATAAAAGAAAGAAGAGTGTGTAATGCAAGGAAAAATAAGGTCAAATATCGGAATCAAATAGAATATATGTAGGCGGACCTTAACTAAGAAAAGTACCTGTACTGGCTGAAGCTAACTCGGGGCACTCGACCCTAAGATGTCCAGGAGAACCACACACATAACATTCGCCCCTTCGGATCTTACAAAACCTCTCAGTGTGCCCTAGCTTTTGACACTTATTGAACTCCCAACATTTCACCTCCTTGGCGTGGTAGCTACCACACCAACCACACTTCGGGTGCTTACTCTGGGTACCAATCACAAGTGCTCTACCTCGTGGATCTAAATCGGACAAAGTACCATCACCTGCTGCAACCAACTCGGGACACTTGTTCCTAAGATGCTCGACAGAACCACACTTATAGCATTTGCCCCTCATCGTCTTACAGAATCTATTTGTGTGGCCCAACTTCTTACATTTACTACATTCCCAACAAGCTATCTCCCTAGAATGGTGATTACCACACCGATCACACTTCGGATTCTTAGTCTGGTTACCCGGCGTCACCACTTGACGAGCATTCTGTCTCCTAGACTTTTTCCGCGAGTCTCCATAACGGACTCCACCACTCCGTTTCTTTCCGGAGTTCTGCTTAACTACCACTGACGGTACTCCACCATCACGGACCGCATTCTGGATTAACGTGGTCACCATCTCCACAACACTCCGGAATGTGCTCGGGTTGGAGGAACCAACACTGCCAAGTACACCAACCTCGGGTCCACCAGACCCGGTATTCATATCCTTGGGGCCATCATGTCCCGTTGCTCCACCGGTACCATCAACCTCAGGACCTTTACCTTTAACCTTCTGCTCGGAATCATCCTGATCCGAACCATCAGACCCCGTACTAGTTTCCTTACCAGTACCCGGACCACCAACATCCTGCGACATGTAATCTCTAATCTGAGCGATGATAGTAGGTTTCATGGCTTCCAACTGCTCGGCTATGAGCTGATTGACGTCCGTCGTCATATCCATTTCCTCATCACTGACTTCCACATTCGGAGTCGCGTCAACAACTTTCGCGCTCGGACGACCATGTCTCGCTGACCATCTCGTCGCTGTCGTCTTCACAGGCGGCATCGTTCTAAAAGAGACGAAAGAAAAATTCGATCAGCAATGTGTGCAACACGAAAACAAGGCCAAACGCCACAAAAGCAACGCGGATAAACACGTATGAAAAGAGTGCACACATTGCAATCAGAGAAAATCGATTCAAAAAGCCTATGGTCATAGTCCAAGTGATTTACTCAGTTAAAATCACTCGGTTCGCTATAACCTTTGGCTCTGATACCAACTTCTGTCACACCCCGCTTATAGCGGAAACACGGAATGTTCCAGTTATAATATCAAGAGTCAAGATAACAACAATATAACCGATACACAAAACATCAAATTAAATAGATCATGCCAAATGTTACAAAATACATCATAAAGTCAAAGGCGATAAGACGCCAAATACCAATACAATTCCAAAAGAAATTAACAACGGATCGTCATGGAAATTACAATAAATAGTTCAAATTCAAATTTCCCAAAAGCAAGCGATCCGAAAATAAACTATGGCATGATCAATGGAAATCCTCAATTTCCTGCAAAGCGTTAAAACGCCATCAACAACATGTTGGTGAATTATTCGCAATTTTAAGTAAAAAGTGACCCATCGACAAGTTTCAATAAACATTATAATTTCAAACATCATATCTTGTTATACAATCCAATAGTGAGAGGTACCATGCCTAGACTATCATACACTGAACCTGACCATGTAAATTAACCCCTATCCTAAGGGGTATCAATCCAAAGGCAACCAATTATGAAATACGGCCATAACATCCACTCCTAGGGACGACCTAGCGAGCGATGAGGGTTTGGTCAAACCCAAACAGATCTGTATATATGAAACCGCGGGCAAAAGCTTAATCAAGTGTATATGGGGAGGATTCTCGAGCCTAATGATACTTAATCTAAGGCAAACCTAAATCACTGGGTAAACAAGATAATTTGTAAAGTCCCGCATACAAGCAGACAATTTTAAAACACGCTTTACAGCCCAAAAATAGTAAAGACAAGGGCTACGTATAACTCACAGTACAATTCCAGCAATTCTCGGGTAAATACAATCACAGGATCACAATTCCACCGTCTAAGTGCCTTAAACAATAAACAACATAATCTCAGTATCTCTATAAGTCTAGGTACGGTTTAGCCTTGTCGGTTAAGATTAAATTTAATACAACATTCCAACGTTTAATAAATCGAATAAGGATGACGGATTAAGAAGACGATGTTCCGCGCCAGAAAAAGGGCCGATCGGCAAGATATCGAACTTTCACGTCAACAGCGACCGTTGGAAACAAGTGACGACTCCGAGTCGAAAAGAATATTATTACAAATGTTCATTATGTCGACCAAAATTAAGATGTTGACTTGTAAAAGTTAAAGGTCAATTATGTTGACTTATGAAAGTCAAATGTCAATCATGTTGACTTATTAAAGTCAAAATCAATTTAAAAGTCCAATTTGACACTTTGAATAATTTGAAGTGTTTTCATACCAAAATGTTTAGAGTAAAATACCTTTTCAAAACCATTTTATAAAGTTTGCCGCAATACATATTTTGATGACTTAAAACGATGATCAAATATGTGGCGAAGATTAATATGTCGCAAAAAGGTTGAAAATATCTGTTTTAAGTAATATTATGACATTTGTGATTGCGTTGGTGTCTTTGAGTCCAAAGACAATGTTATTGTAAAATATGTTACTTTTGTATACAATTTATTTATATAAGTGTTTTAATGTCGTAAAAAAGTTGTGAGTCGAAATTTCGGCAGCGCTTCCGCGTCGTAAAATATTAGTCCAAATTTCAATCACTTTCCCGCTTAACAACAATTTCATTTTAAACCATTATTCATAATACATCATACAATAATAAGTTTAATACAATACTTTGGTTAGATTATACTTTTAACATTATTGTCCAAATCTCAATCCAATCCGATAAAATACGACGAGTGTTGGTCTAATAATTAATCCTAACCGATTTCAAGGCTAAAACCGAATAATGAATATAATGAAATCGAAGGATTCACAAGGTTAGTAATTTATACCGCTAACACCCGCTTGATTGATAAGGATCTGGGATGACAACTTCAGTGGTGTAGTGATGAGAATATCCGCCTCCAAAACACAAGACAACCACCGACAATTAGCAAAACGAGAAGTTTGAGTGGACAGACTGATCCAGCCGCCGGCTGGGATGATCCAGCCGCCGGCTGGAGCTCCACAGTCAGCTCCGGATTTTTGTTGTTTTTAACGATTTTAAGCGTTTTCAAGAGTATTTTCTTTAGATCTCGACATGCAACTTATAAACCCTTTATAATATCCATTTATTTCTTCAAATAACATCTTTTTTATAACAAGATCTTGGTAAATGTTTATAAAATTTATGTTCTTAGTTAAATCACCATAGAAACTTTTACAAAACTCATTATTTGATCTTAGATTAGACATGCATGTGTAAAAATATGTATAAAACAGTGGGAAAAGTTTGTTATACCTCAAGAAAAAGGAAAATATGATGATCTAGCTCACTAGATGAAGTTTTGATGGAGATTAAACCCGGAAATGATGAAAACCAACGAAGCAAACCGGAAGAAATCACCACCTCTTGCTTCCTTTTTCAATAACAGTAAATCGTGAGCAAAACAAAGCGAAATACAAGGGTCGAAATCAATTACGAATAAAATATAAATAATAACGGTAACGTAAGTACTTCAAATTGACGGGACGTCACAAATATAATGAACTCACCCAGTTCATTTGAAAAAGCACTCACATCAAGCCCCACTATAAATCAGGCTCTAATGGATTCACTTTTCCATGAGGCTGAGAGTTCTAAACTCCCCTCCAGTGCTGTAGCTCAGACCATTCTCCCTCTGCTAGAGAAAGAGATGGATCTGACTACCATGACTACCCAAAGCCCCCCTAGAGTAGTCAACTTGGAGAAACACACTGCTGTTGCCACACTGACACATGTGGTAAGCATTGAAGACGATATTCCACTCTGAATATCCCTGTACCTAGTATGGGACCACCCCCTTCAGTTTTAAAGCCAATTTCTAAGGCTATTTTCACTAGCTCTGTGCTAGTTCACGATAAGGTACCACCAAATCTCTCACACTCCCATGCACAAGTCGTCAATGCCTCACTTCCCAAACTGAGTGAGGTACAGACTTCATCTTCTATGGCTAAGGATCATTCTCCTAAACAACATGGAGGGAGTGAAGCTGTACCAATTGTTTCAATACCTACTGTTACTACTCTTCCTCAGTCTGAGGTTGCTATGACTGTCCCTGTGCTGTTACAGGCCATTAAGGACATGTCAACTCAGTTTGATGTCAAACTGAGTGCAATGCAGACTGAGTTACACGCTATGAAATGTCAAAACACTAAGGAGATGGAGGAATTGAAGGGAATGGTGTTGAAGCTGACTTCTGAGATCAGTATGATGAGAAAGGGGAAACAGGTTGTTGAGGTCTCACAAGGGGATGCTCAGACTCAGGGGGAGAAAACAGTTACACCAACTGATGAGTCTGACCCTCCCAAGCAAGACCTGAAAAGAAAAAGAGATGAAGGGGAGAAAAGATACTACAAGACAACCAGATTCAATCTGAAAACTGGTCAGTCTGAAGTCTTCTATGAGACTGATTACAGTGACATATCCAGTAGTGAATCTGAGAAAGAAGACAAGGAGGGTAAAAGCAAAGTTGGAGCTGAGACCGATGCTGATCAGGCTGAGGAGGAAATTGAAATGGAAGAGCCAACTGTTCAGACTGAGCTAGAAACTGAAATAAAGAAAAGACAAGTTGAAGCTGAGAAACTAGCTAAGCTTCAAAGGTATGCTCATAATGCTGGGATGACAGTTGAAAAATACAAGGAGTATGTCAAAGGGCTATACATGGAGAAATTTGAGGACAATCCACAAGACCAGTCCATGAAAGCAGCTGAAACACTTGAAGCTGAGATGAAAGAAGAAGAAGAGTTGGCCATTGATGAAGAACAGCAGAGGATAGAAGCTGACAGACTAATGGTCAAACAGGTGTTAAGAGAGGAAGCCAGACTGGACTATATTGAGTCAAACTTTGCAATGAGGAGAAACATGAATAAAATCCAAAACTTGGATTGTGCTGATACTGGTGGATCTGACCTCATGCTAACGTGTTATCACAAAGAGGGATCCTTCAGAGTTGGGGTACATAGAATGCACACTTTGGGTTTAGAAGAATGGAAAGAAATCGCCAGTCTGAGCTCAAGAATAACAAACATTGCACACAGACTAGAAGTAAAAAGAGAAGCTGTTTCAAATGTAAATGTTGCTCACATGTTGAAGCTGATCTCAGATGATGACTATAGAGCGTTTTGCACTGTCAATAGAGTGAGAGCTGGGGCTAAATCTCTTGGGCTAGAAACAAGCAGTCTTCATCATGTTCCCAAAGGTGTGATCTTTCAAGACAGAACTTATATGAAGAATGATAACCATGAGGGCCTTTGTTTTGTTGATTGTGGGGGAGAAGAATGTTTTCAGGCTAAGGACAGATTGAACATGTCCTCAATCTATCACTGCATTGCTCTACTCAGTGAATGTGAATCTGATCAATGCATCCCCTTCCGTATGAAGCTAATCAGCTGGTTATTCAATAACCTTAGAAGAATTGAAGATATGGGAACATTGATGGACAAAGTTGAACTGATCAAGAAAGAATATCAACTTTTGTTCCACATATCAGATGCTGAAATGGAGAAACTACTTGGATGGAAGGCAGAGAGACTGCAATGGGCAAAGGAAGTGAAGAAGCCTACTCCATGGGAGGTGCCATTGAAGCAGAAAAGATCCTTCAAGAAGAGAAAGTGATGTGTCTTATGTGTCTTTTTGTTCACAAACAGTTTTATGTAAACAATTTAAGTTTGTGTTTATTTTTGATGCATGAATTGTAAAAGACTTTAATCCAAACAGATAGGGGGAGATTGTTGGGAAAATCAACGATTTAACCCAAGTTAATAAATCTGTTTATTAAAGTCTTAGTTGGTGAGTCTGAGTGACTTTGAGTCTGAGTGACTCTGAGTCTGAGTGACTAAAAGCGACTAAGGCGTTATGGAGCTGACTACTCAGCTTCATAATGAAACGTTTTGCTTTATTTTAGGTATGTTTGTTAGATTAAATCTTCTATCCTTTTAGAAGATTTAGTAGGATTCGTACTTATCAAGCTCGCTATTATTGTGTATGAATAGTGAGCTTGAGCTTAGTAATTCGGTGTACCTTTTGAATCAATATAACCGTGTGTTATTTTAGTTGCTTTGTTATTATATTTCCGCTATAATAAACTAAGAAACTGAGCAATTAATCGATTCGTAACAATTAACATCTAAATACTTATTTGTAATTGATTAGCTAGTGTTTGAGATCTTATTGAGACCTAACAGAGTTGAATACCTACCTAGCCCGGTTCAGGTATTAAGGGGTTGAATGTTGGACCAGTTACTAATTACCCGAAGCCGAGCAAATGGGTCGGGGTGGTTGTGCATATCTCGAGCCCATGAGGTAATAATAGACATAATTAGACAATAAACAAAAGAGTTATTTTTGTTTAATATTTTCCTACTTAGATAAATATGGATAGTATCCGTCTCTAATTTTATGTTAGCTTGTTGATCGAACTTGGTCACCCTATATAACCAACTCATTGGGATTATTGTGCTTATGAGGGAATTCAGTTTTTGAGATTATTTTTCTGAATAAATTGGTGAGCTTATTCCTAAACTTAGGTGTTCTTAATAACGTCAAATAAAGTTAAGTGTTTAAAATGATTAATGTTTGAAAGTTAAGGATAAAAACATTGTCAAATAAAGTTAAGTAATTAAAACGATAAATATCTGAAAGTATAATAATTAAACCAGTATTAACCCTAATAAAATAACACTTTGCGATTGATATAGATTTGGTTAATTTTAATCGGTTTGATTTCAACTGACCTGGTTTTAAGTTAGAAAAAAAAACTAACTGTACCAATGGGAATTGAAAATGGTTTTAGGATCAAACAAATTATATTAATTAATAATCACTCTAAATAAAATAAACTTAAATATATAGTTATAGAAACTAATTATTTTATCTTTTCAAATTAAAAAGAAAAATGCCGACTCATCACTGATTATTAAAAACAATTTACACGACATTTAATTGATTTTGGGCCTGAGAATCTTTGTACAGACTACAGACACATAAAAATAGTCAATATGACACTACGTTTGGCTCCATCAAAACCATTAAATAAACTTTAAACCACACGTACACCATAAATAAATAAATTAAATAAACCAAAAGCCGACCCGATCTAAAAAATATATTCGCCCGTCGGTTGGGCATTTTGTTAATCATTTCCAATTTTTCGTCGTTTTTCTTGTTTTAAACCGCGATTAGAACACCTCCGAATTCCTCTTTGTTGTGACCGTCTATTAGTTTTATAGATTTGGCATCCGCAATATGTTGGTTTTTGAGTTGTGTACGAGCTTCTGAAAATTCCCTCTCTACTTCCTCATTTCCTCGTGTTTCGTGGTTTAACACATCGTAATCTTGAATTGCAGCCTCCCATCTTTCCAACTATAATAAAAATTGTTACATCAACGTTTATCATCGCGTATAGATAAAATAACTGTCTATGTTATATGTTAATCACGTCCCGATTTAAATGTCCGTAATTTTACCCTTAATTTTTCTTTTTTGTATATTTTTAGAAATCAAGTTTTGTGAAAATGGAGTATTAACCGCAAAATATGAAATTTATCATGTTTACTTTTAAAGTTTAAGACATTTATTATGTGACAATAAAAATAAAAATAGAAGTGAAAATAAAAACAAAAATGGTTATGTTAAAAATGAAATGATTACTGAAAAATTGAAAATACATAAAATGGGTCATTTGAGTTATAGTTTACCTTGGCATTACATTGGGCTCTTCGGAGTCTCGCCTTGGTGTACGAAGGTCTTAAGTTTAGTGCTAAACTACAATCTTCAACCGCTCTCTCAAACTGGCCTAATTTGTAACGACAAGCGGCCCGATTGCATAGCAAAACCGAATTATAGGGTTCGTGTTCGAGTCCTTCACTATATATATTACAAGCTTCAGAAAATTGTGATTCCTTTAAAATCTTGTTACCATTGCTTCGAGCTTTTGCCAAAGCTCGGGTTTTCCTTACTACGTTAAAAACCTCCTCGCTTTGATCGAGTTCAGATGCTCGTAGTGCAACACTCAATGCCTCCTCGAACCTAGAATACATTCACATATATTACAATTTACAGAAAGTATTAACCTAAATATAACATTAATTGGAGCAACTGATTTTTTAGGCTGCTAACCTGCCCGATGCCAAATAAACTCGCACTTGGATCGTTAAGAAATTAGTAGTAATCGATAATCCGAACAATTGAACTGATATATTAACATCTACAACGGGAGCATTTTGAAAGCCAGAATACGCTTCTTCATGTCTATGAAGATTTAATAATGCTTCGACTTGCATAGCATACACCTTACAATACCAAATCATCGAAACATAAGTAAGCGTTAGAGGTCAAAATGTCGCGGTAATAAGACTATAGTATTAAGAAAGTACCTGAAGAGATGAATCTACCCCCAAAGAAATTGCAAATTGGCTCTCTTTTAGTATTTTTTTCCAATCCTTGCTTTTTTGAGCTGCCAAACATGAAACGAGTTGTGATTTAATCGCTTGTACCTTAGCAATGTCGTGGCTTTCGGTCTTTTCACCCGAACATTTATAATGACATAGAGCCTTCTCTGCCTCCCCGAACCTAAAACACAACCATAAAATAAATAGCGATTTAGACGTTTTCGAGCTCCAACTCGGGAAAAATTAAAATCGCAATATGTCGTTATGCATTACTTAGTTGTACCGTACAATCCATTAATGCTTTACATGAGTACATGATCCAACAGTAGAGTGTCTATATCAGTCTCAACAAACACTAACCGAAAAAGAAAAAAACCATATACTCGCGCAATGGTATGCATTAGTGAGCTGTAGTGTACAAGTCATCAATGAAAAAGGCGAATACGCGATCAAATGGTACCTTAGATAAAGAGAGGCGAGACGATAATGTGCCCGATGATACGAAGGATCAATCCGAATAGCGATTTTACAATCCAAAATTGCATCAACAAGTTTTCCTACACCTATAAATGCAGCACTTCTATTACTATAATAACACGCTATACTCGAATCCATCCCAATAGCTTCAGTGTACAACGCGATGGCTTCATCAAACCGTCCTTGCTTATACCTCTCGTTACCGATGTTTTTAAATGCCTCGTGGTTCGGTTTTTTAGGCGAGTTCCCATAAATGTTTCCATACATTCTTTTGTTGTCAGGTTTTTTCTTCATGACATTGCCTAAATGGCCCGGAACCATCACATGGTTCGATGAGGCCTTATACGTCGAGCCAGTTGAGTTTGGTTTTCCGCGAACGGATATTCTCAAACTCAACTCGCTAGACGTAAAACTAGGCTCTTTTCTAAGTTGTTTTGTGTATGATATATTGGTAACTTGTGACACGTTATGTAATGCATTTTTTGAGATTGCATCATACTTAGTATTAACCGGTTTTTTAATCGCGGTATGAGATGGCAGAGGAGAGTTTTTTGCTGTCGGTTTTGAGAAACCCGTGTATCCAATATGTGTGGTCGTATACGTTGTGTGGTTGTGGGTTCGTGGAGATCGTTTTGAAGTAAGGTTGTCGGGAATTTGGGTTCGACGATGCTCCTTCGAGGCTTCAAGCCGTGGCACGGGTGGTTTCCGAGTTCGGGTGCCGAAAATGGACCCTATGAAACCACAACCCATGTCTTTTCCGGCCACATGTTGTGGTGTTTCAGCCATTTTCCTTTAGCTTCTTGCTCTTTGAAAAAATATGAAATTTGTACTAATATATATTGAAATGGTCAAGCATTTTGTCATATCTAAATAAATTTAATAGATAGTTGTATATTTTTTAATATTTTATTTCTTTTAATAATTAATGCCTTTTAGAGAATTGACCAACTTGTATGTTTATTAAATTGAAATGTTGTAATAAAGGTTATTGTTTAACAAATAAACACTAACTCTGTGGTTTAGAGATTTAAAAAAAAAAAAAAAACAGAAACAAAAAAAAGAAGTAGGAATAAAATAAAAATAAAAATATATTACCAAGTTTTTAAGTGGAGAAAAAAGAGAAAAGAAGTGAAAAGAAAATTTGTTTAATTTTTCTCTCCAAACATTCTTTCCAAAAGTGAAAATATTTGGAAAGAAAATACTTTTTGAATATTTTTAAAAACCTTATTCTCTAAATTATCTTTAACCAAATATAGATCTCTTACATACATGTATATTTGTTTTTCATTTTTACTCAAAATTACAACCAAATCGAATTGAATTGTGATTTTTATTTAAATAATTTATCAAACACTTGTTTTCTTTTAATTAATTCGTAATTTGTGTAATGCTCGTTTGTTCTTGTTAAGTTTTTTTTTAGTTGTGTTTATAAAGTTTATCTATTGTATCTTTGAATATAGATTAAACTATGATATGAGTTTTTTTTTCTTTTTTTTTCTCTTCAAATACTTCAAATACCTCTAATCGGGAACTTATTTTTGAAAAAATAATCTTCTTTATTCTCTCTTCTTTTCTGTTAAATTATTTTCTTTTCACTTCTCTTCTCCTTTCACTAAACTCAGGAACAAAATGTAACTTTATTTCCATGTCTGTCATAAATTTGAGAGATCATTGTTTAACTAACACCAACTTAACCATCTCCGAATTATCTTACTAGTAGATTTTACACCGGTTACATAAAAGATACAGGTTTAATATTATAGTTAGTGAAGAATTCTGAAATGGTTATAAAAATAAGAGTATCAACATGAATCTTTCTTCTGTGTAATTGTATATGTTTTGGATAACGTTTACAAAATTAAATGTGCATATGAAGGGCGTTTTGAAAAACAAGTCCCCAATTGTAAACGTAACATGTTAGATTTAATCTTATACTGATTGTGAAAAATGTAAAAAAAATAATTTTATTTTATATAATATATAACAAACAATTCATAAATAATTAGCTTATCAATATCAAATGACTTGTAGTATGATAGTATATGAATTAAACTATAAATTTAAAGTTTACGAGTTCAAATCTCGTTAGAGATAAAAAAAAATATATAAATATATATAAAAAGTAATTTAATATTGTTTTTCTAAAATAAAAATAACTTAACGATATAAATATGTCATTTTTTAGTTTCATTTTTGAATGTTAAAAAGAAAAAGTTGTATCTTAGGTTCAATTTTTTTTATTAACTTAGTGTGCAAGTATTTGTTATTTTTATTGTTTAATTGTTATAGAATAATTAAATTTAATATAAATTCATTTAAACATATACTATAAATTATGGTTTCCTTTTATAGATAAAGGTTGCAACCAATAACTTTTTTTTTTGAACGGCAAAAATACAAACAAGAAGTTTCGACATTGCCATCACCCCGTGTCTGTATTCAAATATATTAATATTAGGAAGAAGCTAAAAAGAACCACTTACATAAGAGTATACATTGGATTTCTAATCCAAAATGACCAATCAAGTTTGCGCTTACCCCTATTGTTACACCATAAAAAGACTTGTGACACCATCATGTTAAAAACATCACTACGATAGACATTTTTGGGAGAGAAAATCAACTTGTTCCCGAAGTTCCATAAAGACCACCATAAAGCAAAAAACGTGGCTTCCACATAATCATTCGTCTCTCTTTTTATTTTTAACTCGTCAAACCAACTTTTCCAACTATTCCATGAATCAAAGAAAGTTGCCGGAAAATCCCACAAAGTCAACCTCTTTTTTAAAAGTTCACATGTAAATGAACACGAGAAAAAAATATGATTAGTAGTTTCCGCCCTTTCTTTGCACATCGGATACTCCAAGCTTTGAATATAAAGACCACGTAAGGACATGTTAAATCTTGTCGGAAGTTTATCACCTCCTATTCTTCAAGCAAGAAGATTGACTTTAATGGGTACAAGTTTGCACCATCTTGTAGGATCACCTTCGACCATATTAAATTTAGAAGCAATAACTTTCCGAATAGAAGCGACGGAAAACAACCCATAACTTAACGATATAAATATGTTCTTTTGTAGATTCAGTTTTGTATGTTAAAAAGAAAATTTTGTATCTTATATTCAATTTTTTTATTAACTTAGTGTGTAAGTATTTATTATTTTTATTGTATAATCTTTATAAAATAATTAAATTTATTATGAAGTCATTTAAATATATAGTATAAATTATGGTTTCCTTTTATAGATAAAGGTTGCAACCAATTGCATATTTTATAATTTTCTAAGTTTCTTTATGAATCCCATTCAAATAATTTAACTTATCCTCATCCTCATTAGAAATATACAAAACGTTTGGCCATTAGCCAAGAGTAACTCCAACATAATTATTACTCTAATTAACAAATCCTCCGGTCAAATTATACAACTTTTTAAAAATTATTTTTTAAAACACACCTTAATATTGGGATTAAAACTTAGTTAAAATAGTTTTAGTTTCATTAATACTGCTTGGTTACTACTAGTGGATAGTACTGTTTCATTAATACTGAAGATCTTTAATACTGCACGTAAGACAGTTGCTACGCCTGAAGATCTCAAGTCAGTTACTACTGCAGTTACTACGGAAGATTATCATTACTACTGCCCCTTGAGAGTTTCTACTGCTTGAAGATAATTATAGGATTATCTTGTTCCGCAAGTTTAGCAATTCTAGATAGAATATAATTCTAATTGTATTTAGTCGTTTCCTATTATAGATAGGGATAGCCTCAAGGTCTATATATAGATCTTTGTAATTACAAAACACGTGTATTGATTCATCATAATTTGTTCAATATATTGAGGCTTAATATTCGAAAAACATTATTGTTGTTCATTGTTCTTAGTTATTCATATTTTACAATATTTGTTTTATCGACAAACTTGTAATATCAAGGTGTTCATCCGCTGTTGAACTTCCTTGATAATCAAGATCTTGGTTTAATCATACTTTGGGTTTATATAGCCTAAACGATCCTGACAAGTGGTATCAGAGCACATGAGGTGCTTAAGATCCATTGATCTACAAGTTTTTAAGAAGTCTCACCAAGAAGAAATCAATCTACAATCATGACAGACGTGTTAGTCAACAAAGTTCCTGTACTCAATAGTAATGACTTTGATCTCTGGAAGCTACGCATCAAACAACACATACTGTTATCTGACTATGGGGATGTTATTTTCAATGGTAACAAAGAGATTACCAATCTCGCAGCTAATGGATTGCCTGGAACTGTTACTCGTCCCATAACTGATCTAGAGAGAAGAGAGAAGCAAACAAAGATAAAGGCTCTGAGTATCCTTCTTATTGCTATTCCAAACGAATATCAGTTTCAATTTGAAGGATACAATGATGCTAAATCTTTTTGGGAAGCCTTGGAGAAGAGATTCAGCGGAACAAAGAATACAAAGAAGAATAAGAAGGCTCTTCTCAAGCAAGAGTATGAAAACTTCAAGGCATTGAAGGAAGAGAGAATCACACAAACGTTTGATAGATACAAGAAGCTTACTGGAGAGCTGGGAAGTGCAGGAGTAAGAATTGATAAATATGATATCAATAGAAAATTCATAAGGTCATTAGGTGATGAATGGATCATCTATACTGTCTCATACATACATGATGATGTATTGGAAGATGGAGCTAGATGATCTCTACAATGATATTAGAGTTTTTGAAGAAGAGGTTGAAGCAAAGAAGCCAAGAAGCAACAACAACAGTATTAACAATTTTAATACTGCTCTTATCATACTTTCTGTTGGAACAACCCAACATGAATGTGGAGAAGATCTGTCCTTTGAAGCTTTTATCTCACAAAGCTCTTGCTTAACCAATGAAGATCTGAAGCAAATCCATCAAGATGATTGGGAAGAAATGGATCTCAAGTGGCAGATGGCCATGCTTTCATTGAGAGCAAGGAGGTTTGTAAACAGGACTGGCAGAAGATTCAATCCAAGAAACAACGACAGAGTTGTCTTTGAAAAAAGCAAAGTGAAGTGCTATGACTGCGGAGAACCAGGTCACTTTGCAAGGGAGTGTAAAAACAAGACAAAGGTCAACAACTCAAGAAACACACAAGAGAATACATCAACAACACTAATCACGCAAGATGTATTTGGGTATGATTGGAGTGACCTATCAGAAGAAACCAGTCAAAACAGAGCTTTAATGGCGTTTATGATTGATACTACATCTGTTTCTACTGAGACGGTTTCTACTGCTCCCTATGCATGCACTACAGCTGCTGTTAATACTGAAGAAGGTGATACTACTGTAGCTGGTGTTTCTACTGACTCTGTTTCTACTGTCACTGATGAAGATGTTCTTGGATATGTCTGGAATGAAGATGACAAGCAACAACTAAAGAATCCAATCTCATTCAATCTTTGATGGCCATTGATTCAACTTCAAAGGACACGGAAACATCATCTTTAATGGCTGAGGTAAATTCCAAACTCTGTTCTACTGATTGTAAGGAAGTCATGCTTAAGTATAGAAATCATAATCACCTTTTGTGTGACTCAATTAAAACATTAGAAGAACAAAGAAGATCAGCTTCTAGGGGTATAGAAAACCTAGAAAATCAGATTAAGTCTTATAAAACTAATGAGTTAAGTTATCAGGAAAAGATTAATTTGGTTGAATGGCAAAGAGATGATCTATTAGTTAAGCTTCAGGATGCTAGGGAAGAAATTAAAAGATTAGTTGAGGAAAAAGATAAAGTTGAGTTAAATGTAGGGAAACTAGAACATGCTTCCAAATATGTAAATAACCTTATTCAACAACAAATCCATGGAAAAGTAAAAGCTGGATTAGGTTATAAAGAAGTTGCGCCACCATTTAATTAAAACTATATCCCTCCATCTTTAGATAAACCTAGAATCCCAATCAGACAGATACCTCCAACAGAATCATTCAAAGTTGATCCAATCAACTATGATGAAGTTCTGATTGAGGACTGATGAAGATAGTGAACTGGATATTGAGAAAAATAATGATATTCCTTTGGAATATCACTTGATCACAATCGAATGAGCTACTCCACAAACTTCACAAAGTCTGGTTTCCTTAGCGACCACTAAAAAGATAAAGAAAACAAATGAGTGTGAATGTAACTGCTGAAAAAAAAACAGAAGGTCATAAGGAAAAGGAAAAGTCTTGGGTCCATATAGATACACGAGGAAATCAAAGAAATAGGAACCAATTGGAAATTCAAAAGGGACAATCTCCTAAGAGACAAGTTAAAGTGTGTTTTATTTGTGGAAAAGCTAATCACTATGCAAAAATCTGCTTTTATAACCCTGAAAATAAAAAGAAAATGCTTCAAAAACAACACAGGGGGTTGGGGTATACTAGCAAGGTTGAAAATCATGGAAAAACTGCTTCAAAAACCAAAGTTGTACTTGAAAGAAAATCTGCCTCGAACAATAGTAATGGAGTTAATACTGTAAAGAATAACTCTGTTAATAATGCATCAAGCAGCAGAAGTGTTAACAAAAATTCTTTTAACAACAGTAGAAATAGAATTAATACTGCTAAACAAAGTTTTGTTAACACTGCACGTGTTAATACTGTTAAACATAATGGTTTTAATACTACACGTGTTAATACTGCAAAACGTAACTCTATAACTACTGTTCCTACTGCTAAACCAATATTCGTTCCTACTGCTAAACCAAAGCTTGTTAATATGCCCATGTTTCAAAAGTTAAATCAATTAAACAAGTATGGCAACCAAAGGTCAAAGTAACTCAACCACCTAGTCCACCTGATTTATCAAACCTAGTCCAAAGGAAGGTGAGTTACTTTGATGAGATGGGCAAACCCAAGTCAACTTTGGCTTGGGTCCCCACCAGAAAGTAATTCCTTTGTTTATGTGCAGGTTCAGCTAACAAAAGATGATGAGAGTAGTTGGCATGTAGATAGTGGCTGTACTAGGCACATGATAGGCAACATTTCTTGCCTCCATAACTTTGAGAAATTGAATGGAGGGTATGTTTCCTTTGGAGGAAATCCATAAGGAGGGAAAATCACTGGGAAAGGAACTGTTAGCAATGGAAGAATCAGTTTCAAGGATGTCTTCTATGTGCAACAACTACAATATAATCTGTTGAGTGTATCACAAGTGTGATCAAAAGAACACTACAATCTTCACTGCAACTGAATGCTTAATAATGGAGCATGTCTATGTAATAGATGAGAGTAAAGTTCTACTCAGAACACCAAGGAAAGACAACGTCTACTGTTTTGATATGTCCAAGGTTTAACCAACTGGAGAGGAAGCCTGCTTTGTATCTAAGGCAACCATGGATGAATCCACTCTTTGGCACATGAGGATGTGTCACATGAATCTCAAGAATATTAATGAGCTGGTGAAATCCAATCTAGTCAGAGGTCTCCCAAACATGCAATTTTCTCTAGATGACAATTGTGTAGCATGTCTGAAGGGAAAGCAACACAAGTCTTCTCACAAGACCAAGGAAATCAACACCATCAATACTTCTTTACACCTGCTTCACATGGATCTCTTTGGACCCACCAATGTAAAGAGTATAGCCAAGAAGTCATATTGCCTTGTTATCACTGATGACTATACAAGGTATACATGGGTGTACTTCCTTGCCACTAAAGATGAGACCAGCCAATTACTCATCTCATTCACCCCCAAAGTAGAACATCAAATCAATTTGAAGGTAAAGAAGATAAGATGTGACAATGGGACAGAGTTCAAGAATCAAGTGATGAATGAATTTTGTGAGAAGAAGAGGATAGGAAAACAATTCAGTGCTGCCAGAACTCCATAACAAAATGCAGTAGCTGAAAGAAGAAATAGGACTCTCATTGAAGCTGCTAGAAGTATGTTGGCAGACTCCAACTTACCTATCTTCTTTTGGGCAGAAGCAGTTAATACTGCTTGCTCTGTGCAGAATAGAGTCCTCTTAGTGAAGTCCCAAAACAAGACTCCCTATGAGCTTCTACATAAGAGACAACCACTTATCAGTTTCTTAAGAGCTTTTGGATGTCCTTGTACAGTTCTTAACTCAAAGGATCACCTTGGGAAGTTTGAGAGCAAAGCAGATGTTGGCTATTTTGTTGGATATTCATCACAGAGCAAAGCCTATCGAGTTTACAATCATAGGACCAGTATTATTGAAGAAAGTGCAAATGTATGCTTCAATGAAAGCACCCCCAACACTAAAGGTCAGGGACCAAATTGGCTCTTTGACTTGGATGCTTTAACCAAATCATTGGACTTCAACTTTAATTTTCAACAAACACCATCTGTTCCTACTGCTCCTATTCCTACTGATTATGTTCCTACTGCTTCTATTCCTACGGCTCCTCTTACTACTGACCCTGTTTCTACTGCAACACCTAAAGTAATTGGTTTTGAACGACTGGATGTCATGGAGTATGTTTATTTTCCTGTCTCTCAAGAAGATCCTCTCCAAATTTATGAGTCAGTAGAAAAGGTAATTGAAGAGGAGGCTCTACCAAAGGTCCCTAATAATAGAAGCAACTTTACTGATGTAGAAGGCAGCTCTCCCAATCTAGAAACTCCACTCTCTACCACAGAACCAGTCCTAAGATCAAATGGTGTACCTCACTTGGTAGAAGATGATGCTAATGGAGTTGAGTACATAGTATTTGATGAGCCTGAAGATGAAAAAGTATTTATACCCAAGAGTTCTGGTCTCTTATCCTTTGAAACTGCTCAACCAGACTAACTTAGAGTCTCCAGTTAGAGTGGAAAAGGTTCCTACATCAAGAATTCATAAGAACCATCCTCCATCCCAAATGTTTGGTAACTATGAAATTCCAATGCAAACAAGAAGCCAACTCGGACAACAGAAGGAACCTCATATGGAAATCAACACTTGCTTGTATGCTTGTTTTCTCTCACAACTTGAACCAAATAAAATTCAAGAAACTCTTCTAGATCCACATTGGATTGAAGCCTGTCCAGAAGAACTTCTTCAGTTCAAGATACAAGATGTATGGAAGTTGTTTCCCTTACCAAGAGGGAAGAAGGTTATAGGTACAATATGGATTTTTAGAAACAAGAAAGATGAAAGAGGGATGGTAATAAAGAACAAAGCTAGACTGGTAGCTCAGGGGTACACACAGGAGGAAGGGATAGACTATGAAGAGGTCTTTGCTCCAGTAGCAAGGATATAAGCCATAAGACTCTTCCTTGCATATGCATCTTTCATGGGATTCAAAGTGTTTCAAATGGATGTAAAGAGTGCTTTCCTCTATGGAGTGATAGAAGAGGAGGTATATGTGCGACAGCCACCAGGCTTTGAGGACCCACAACATCCACACTTGGTATACAAATTGGACAAAGCTCTGTATGGGCCTCATCAAGCACCATGAGCATGGTATGACACCTTATATGACTATCTTCTAAAGAAAAACTCTTAAAGAGGTACCATAGACAAGACTCTCTTCTTTAAGAAGTCTCAATCTGACATCCTTATTGTCCAAATTTATGTGGATGACATCATATTTGGATCCACCAAATATACTCTGTGTAGAGAATTTGAACAACTGATGCATTCAAAGTTCAAAATGAGTTCCATGGGAGAACTAACTTTCTTCTTGGGTCTCCAAGGCAATCAGA